>JAPNXP010000011.1:4016353-4616353 GCA_028753945.1 Hexactinellida sp. DTS-2022 | reverse complement strand
TTTGTATATACAAAATAAATTGGGAAAATGTAAAAAGCAAGTGTGCCAATTACTATTACACAATTAAGTAATTAGTTTCTAAAATTATTTATCAAATGAGAAATTAAGTTCCAGAAAAGATTAAATACAGCTTTTCAATACAATTAAAACAGTTGCCAAAAGTTTAATATGCTTATTAGAATTTTAGCACCAAAGTGCGTATAATATTTCTAATTCTTTCATCATAAAAAATAAAAAATCATAAAAAGGGTTGTATTTAGGAAATATTTTAAGTGATTAAAAATTTGATAATCCAAATAAGGAAATATGAAAGTTACTTAATGACTGCTGAAATTAAAAATGCTTAACGAATTGATAGTTCTAATTGAAACCAATAATCCACGAAATGCTATCATAGATTGAAGTATACTCCATTCTGCGAATAAAATTACCCAGGAAATATAGTCAATACTATTTACATTGAAAATTATGATAGTTACAAAAAAATTACAAAAAAATCATATTTAATGAAAAATTCAATGATTTACATGTCGATAATATTTTCAATAATAATTTAAATGACTCCATATAAATAATTATACGTATAATCAAGAAATATTTACATAGGTAAATTTCTATAATTATATAGTATTACCACTACAAGCATACATAATATTATAAACAACTGGAGGTAACTTAAAATATGCAATTTTTTTATAATGTCATTGTTGAGGTGGTAAAGTTCATAAAAACATACAGGGAAACAATTCCAATACCGCTAATACATAAATTATGATGGCAGAAAACTTTGATACTTTTGGCCACAAATTACTGAAATGAACTTTCATGAATGAATCAACTACTCACATCATATACAGTATTAATATAAGTAGCAATTACATGGCACAAATGGCACGAAAACAGCTGCAAATATTCCACGTATTTGTAAAGAGATAATAAATTAGGTGACAAGTAATTATGGTGCAATTAAGGCAAATTAAACCACTATAACAAATTGTAAGAAAAGTTGAAAGCAATATTAATATTTAATAAAAAGCGCAAAATAAACAATAACAATGCAAAGAACCGCAGGGAGCTCATCAAGTGATTTACATTATAAACAATACAAATGACTAAAAGGTTGTATAATAAATAAGCAATATTATTTTAGCTATTAAGTTGGGAAAAAATTTCAAATTTCCACTGGTCAAAAGTACGAGCCTCATTAATTGAGCATTCAGGAATTTCAGTTGGAGTTACAACTAAATCATCTGAAGTGAAATATTCCTCAAAATATGGATGCCTAAGAGCTTCTTCCGTTGTTATCCTTTTCTTCGGGTCATATTGTAAAAGTTTTTCCAATAAATCCCTCGCTTTATCATTCATATCAAAATTATCAGGCTCAGCTTTAAAAGCTAAATCCGGAAAAGTATCTTTAATTGAAGATTTATTGCTATTGTCTTTATAGAGTTTAAAGAATTCTTGAGTACTTTGTGGTAACTGTGATATAAGGGAGTTATCTGGTGTTCCTAATACAGCAACTATTTTATGTAACTGATCAACATCATCATTTCCTCGAAACAAAACGCGATCTGAAATTAATTCAGCCAGAATACAACCGACACTCCACATATCTACTGTTGTATCGTAATTCAAACCTAACAACAATTCGGGTGCTCTGTAATGCAGTGTAACCATATGCAAACTCATGCGACGACCATGTCTTGGTATAGAACGCGCTAAACCGAAATCTAACAATGATAATTCGCACGTTTTCATAACACCAATGTTATGAGGCTTTACATCTCTATGTATAATCCCTTTTGAATGCAGATAATGCAGGGCACACAGAACTTGGTATATAAGCGCTCCCATGTGAGTGTGATCAAGCGGCTTACTTAATTCTGCCATTGTAGCATCCATTCTGTCCATAACTACATAATACTCGGTTAAATCCTCAGCGGTTTTTGCAGATGAAAATGCATCGATTAAATGAATAACATTCAAATGTTGTAAGTGTTTCAGAAGGAAAATTTCACGAAAAGCAAACTTTGCCATTAAAGGTGTACAAATTATCTTTTTAATCGCAACTGTTTGCTGCGTAATTGAATCGAACGCTTCCACTACGCAACCTTGTGATCCTTTTCCGACATAAGCTAAGTTCTGGTAACGATTCTTAACAGTAAAGATAGATTTTCCGATGTCAAACGTATAATATTCTTCTAGAAACAACAAGTGTTCAGAAATAGGTGCTAGGATATCTTGTGTATGACTATTGCTACGACTATGTGTTCTATTTGCTGCCATTTGTGTTTGTAAAGTATTGAATATATTTGTAGTGAGTCGTTTCAAATTTCCAACCAAATTCATTTTGTCGTATAAATAGTAAATTTATAGCCTATAAGATCAAGTGACTAATATTGTTATTCAAATAATTGTTGTAATTAGAAACCTCTTGCCTGTAATTACAATGTGTTTTTTTCTATTTATACTGTTTTTAAAGCTCCTGTAGAAATTGAAATTTAAATCGAACAAAAATATCGTTGGACCAAAATAATAATTTTGAAAGTAAAATTTAGGAAAATCCAATTGTACGTATACAAATAATAAGCAATATATGATAGAATAAATTTCCAGTAAACGTCACAACTAGTCTAAACAATGAAATATAATCTCAAGTAAGTTATTACAAACTAACATTCATTAAATTATAGTATCAAATCATATATTTAATCGGTGGAATTAATACGTCACTTGGTTAAATGTTCAAATAAATAATTTACTTACAGTCGACTCCGCATAATAGAGTCACCTCGGGACCAGGTTGTTTTGACCCGATTAAGCGGAGAAATCTATTAACCGAAAATATTGTAAGCCAACTGTAATTATGTCCTATAAATCCTGTGAAATTTTTACCCGATTAAGCGGAGAAACCGATTAACCGGTGGCTCTAAATACAGTATATATACTGTATGTGTTAAGATATAATATTTAGTGTTGGTTGTAATACGGACAGTACGTCAAATATTCCTTTAAGGAGATTTCGTTACATGAAGACTTAGTTATATTTAGTACAGTAGACCTCGTTAGTAGGAAATTCAGGGTAATACGAACACTATTTCAGTCCCCTTAAAAGCCTTTTCAATACAAATGATACCTCATACCTGGCTTATACGAATTCCAAATAAGGAAAATCAAAAATGATTATATCCCTTATATGTAAATAAAAACTAAATACCAAGAAAATTAGCTACAAATTGAAAGAATAAATAACGGACACATTAAGAAATATATCCAAAATTTGCAGATTGAAATAGTTGACTCGATTGACTTAATACGTATAATATGTTGAATCTGGAACCAACTTTTGATAGTTCCAACATTACTGACAAATATAAATGATTACAAATTACAACATCAATTATAATGTCCACATAATTGTTTATGTGTTTATAACATAAAATAATTTCCAGTAGCTTTTTCGTTCTCCACGCCATAGAAATTTCCGATTTGATGAATTTTTTATGCGAATAATTAAATTTTTAATGTGAATAATTAAATTTTTAAAGTGAATAATTAAATTTTTATGAAGAGAATAAGATACAGTCGACTCCGCTTAATAGAGCCACCTCGGGACCAGGTTGTTTTGACCCAATTAAGCGGAGATACTGATTAAGCGAAAATATTTTAAGCCAAACTGCAATTCCGTCCTATAAATCCTGTGAAACATTGACCCCATTAAACGGATAAATCTATTAACCGGTGGTTCTAATAAGCGGAGTTGACTGAACTTATATCCGGCTAACACCTTTTCAGTACAAAAACCAGGATTCGCTAGGTGAATTTTTGATGTTAAAAAATACCAGCAGAGTAATTTAGGCGCGTGTGAACGAGAAAAAACTATTTTGTTGAATTAAAGCCTGTTACGTGTCTGAAAATTTCATTAAAAGGGTGTTAAAGGGAATTGGGAATTTCGTAAGTGAAAATTCCAGGCAAATTATACACCCCTCCTTATGTCACGCTTTTTAACCTGTTTATAATATAAAAAGGATGCATAATTAGGGTTATATCCAGGAGCCTGGATAATTCCTTGGTCATACTACATTGGTTGATCCCCTCCCGATTGGAAGCGTTACGTAACGTTTGAACGGCCCTAATATGGACAATTATAAAAGTGATTATTTGAACTGATTGTATAAAAACAGATCACTTAATTTGAGATTTTACGTCATTTGCAGTTAAATAAATGTCAATACTGGACTAATCATCTAGTTCAATTAAATAATGTAAACAGAGTTAATTTCGATTCCAAATAATTATAATTTTCTGGGGTTTGTATATATGGAGACAAATCAAAGTAAGATGAATAATTAATTGAAAGTATACTTACATTAATGTCAGTTGATAATTATAGTATTTAATGACATACAAACTACAGTATCATGAATTAAACAGAATAAAGTTCAATAAACAAACAAATTAATAGATCGGATTACACCAATGAGGTGAGTTAAGATATATTGAAAGTAAATTGTACGTACGTATATTGATTTAGCTTAATTATTGAAGTGTGTATAATTAAATTCTGACTTATTTCCTATTTGTGGAAAACTAGAAATCCATAAACAGACTAGTGAGATATTTAGCAAATCAATGATTTTATAAAATTAACGGAAATGCAACAAATAAATATAAACAAATTAAAGCTAAAAATAAATTTATAAAAAGTATATTCAAGGTTATATAAGCAAATATTATTACCTTTTTTGGCAAAATTATTGATATATTTTTGTTGTTGGTCATTGTTTGTATTTACTTAATGATAAACAATAAATATACGAAATTGATGAACTGTGATGTCAATTCGTCAATTCTGATGTCAGTTAAAATAAAATTATTCCTATATGATTTGTCATAATAATCAAAATGTGTATAGGGTCATTGAACTCTAAGTAACTTTTCCAAGGACGGATAATGGTTACGAATGTAGCATACTAACATTTTTAGAAAATGCCAAAAATCGTGATGTAGAGTGGATGTATAATTTTCATTAATATTTCGCTACATAATTATAATTTCAACGCCCTGATAACAGTTACCATTACTTTTTCCGTGCTTAGATTTAGTTTGAGCTTAAATCAATTTCCATAACGTCTATGGCAGTATTTCTAGATTTTTCGCACCTAAATAGTTTACTTAACTATATTAAACATTGGTCAATTAATTATAACCGGCATTTCATAAGAAAAGCATTTGCTTTAAAATTTAAATACATCGAGGGTTGCATAATATTAATATTAAGAGCAAATTAAGATCCTTTTGATGTAATTAGAAAGGTGTTAAATTAGGTATACAATCGACTCCGTTTAATTGGGTCACTTTTGTCGAAAGGGAGAAAAAACAACAAATAAAAAACAAACAAAACAAACAAATAAACAAACAAAACAAACAAACAAACAAACAAACAAACAAAACAAACAACAATAATGAGGTTAAGTGAAAAAATTTCTGAAAATGGACTTAATACAAATACCAATTTTAATATTTTAAAGGTAAGTAAGGACATACACTCAACATATGTGAATTTACTGGAAAAATAAATTAACAAATATTGTTAATTATAGTTTCATGTACGTATAAACTTTCATTTTCTAACTAGCAAGAAAACTACCATTCATTAATGATGAATGGCCATTCGCGAAATAGTAAGGTAGTTTTAAACAAGAAAAAAACAATGTTACACAATATATGTCATAATTATAATTGTATTGTAATTAAAATTTGAATTGCTCCAATTACATTATGTAAGAAAGATAATTAAAAGTGTTAAACCACTGGAAAATTATTTCAAAAGGATCGAATCGAAAGGTATTATTCCCATTTAAATACAGTAAAGCTAAAAACTAGATCTAAGCACTTATTAATATTAATAACACAACATTAGATATTGGGCATAAATACTCAATAAATATAATCTTGAGTTGTTATAAACCCACAATTAGGAAATAGCCATTAAAAATGATTATCTAGTAAAAAGGTTTAAATATGGGTGGGTATTAACTAATTATGGTTTGTTAATTAATATCTATAGAAAGTGTCCAGAAGAACTAATTTTTAAGTGTGTAACTAACTTGCGTAGATAATTTGTTAATTTGAACAAATATGGTCAATTAAAACTAATATAAAGTGATTTTGTAAATATTATCAATTAAGTATCACTTGTTAGTTCGTGTTATTATGTTCAACCACAATGAAAGTATTTTTATCTATTATTGGTTAAAATCTAATTTTAGGTGAACTTTTCTAAATGTTTATGTTGGCTGATTGGCTGATTAATCAGGAATAAAATTAGGGTTAGAAATAGACGGAATTTTCTAGAATCATTCTATTTTGTTTCAATCAGAGCAAAATAGCGCAAGAAAAGTCCAAAATTATTTTTGGAAATGATAAAAAAAAACTAGACTCAGTATTCCGAAATTTTAAGTAGATTTTGACTTCAAAGTATTGTGTAACAGATACTATAGTAGACTATCTATAAAATGTTTATTATGAAATCACAATTATTTAAATATTGAGCCAAGAGTTTAAAAATAGAAAGTATATTTATGTAAAGTTAACAAATTATAATTTCACAATGTTCTTGGAAATAATACAAAGTAATGGCTCGCATATAATTGTGGAAACTTACTAATATATTTACAAGAAGATCTTAAGCGTTTATAGTGAAACTTGAATTTTATTAAAAGATATCAGGTGAATATACAATAAGCAAGTAAGCGGGTAAAAGTAATAGTATTTTCATAATAAATTCATTAGAATTAATTAAAGTGAAAGTGAGGAGGTTAAATAATAACGAGAATTCAATAAATGTGATTATTCATAATTCATGAAGATTAGACAGAAATGAATGGAAAATTTGCTTTTCAGTAAATTAAGGGACTATACGTGGAAATGATGAAATGATCAAAAGTGCTTGATTAGGAATATTTAGTGAATTTTTTGTGATAAAACCGGTTATTCAACGAACTTTTTTCCTCCCTTAAACAGTCCCACAACCTAGTTTTCAACATTAAATCTTAGAAAAGTTTTATCCCTATTGTATTCGTTAAAAAAATTGTTTATTTGAGGGAATAAATATTATATAACACAACAAACATTATATCTATTCCAAGGGAAATGTAAAAAATGTGAACAATGGAACTGTAAAAAGGGAGAGTTTAATTATTTGTAAGCAGTTATTAAGGAAAATAAATAAAAATATTCCTGAAGGTAGGTAATCGATAAGTAAATTTTAGTGTTCAAAATTAATCCAATAATCTATGCTTACAAGGGCGAAGTTTTTATAACATTGTATAAAAATGATAAATAAACAAAAATAAATAAACAAACAGTTGACTTTTTGTATTCTCCAAACCTAACATCCAATTTTTAATTCGATATTACAGTATACAACACATTAACTGGTGTTCAGTTAACTTTGGATTAAATTGAAATATAACATATATTAAATAATAAAAGGGATAATTTAAAACATTTGGCTCATACACTAAAGTGAAATTTAATCTTTTCAAATTAACATACAGCATAATTATAGTCCACCAATTGAAAGCTCTTACTCTCTTAAATCATTGCATTGAAAAGTATAAATAGAGGAAAAACAGAGTAATAAATCAAGTAAATTAGAAACAAACTAAAATGGCTAACAGAAATCTAAAATCACAAAAAAGTGTAAATGAACATATTAGACTAAACACTGAATTCTATCACACAAAAATTGCTATTCCACACAGTGAATCACGTTTTTACGAATATGAAGTCAAAAAGCGTTATCAGAATTTAATCTACATTAATGAAGGATCACAAGGAAGTGTAGTTTCAGCAATCGACACTCTAACAGGAGCAAAAGTCGCTATTAAAAAGATCGAATTAACGCCGGCTTATATGAAATTTAACTACAGAGAAGTCGAACTATTAAGCAGAGTCAACCATTTGAATGTCATTAAAGTATCAGACATATTCACTCCAGTTAATATTCAATCTGAAATGACATACCTCTACATTGTAATGGAATTCATGGAAGGAACACTGAGTATGATTGATACTGAGCTGACACTTGATCACATCAGATTAATTATAGGCGAAGTCATATACGCCGTGCACTATATACACGAGAACAATATTATGCATCGAGATTTGAAACCGGGAAATATCGGAATCGATCATGATTCAAATGTAAAATTGTTAGATTTCGGTCTTGCGACATTCGATTTAAACGGAAAAATGACAAAAAAGATTGCAACCAAATCATATAGAGCTCCTGAATTATGGCTCGGACTGGACTATGATAAGAAAATCGATATTTGGTCAATTGGTTGCATCTTAGCTGAACTTTGTGTAAAGAAATCTCTTTTCAAAGTCAATGAGAAAGATGTGAATGATGATAGACATTTGAACAAAATTTGTGAGATTTTGGGAAGCCCGAATTTCGCCGAATTATACCCAAAACTTTCAGAGGATACTCTCAAAAGACTAGCTACTTTTCCTATAAACGAAAAAGGTGAATTTGAAGAAATATTCCTCAACAACCTTATTTGCCAAGAAGGAGGAGATGACCTGAAAAGTCTTTTAAAAGGACTTTTAGAATTCAATCCGGAAAAGAGATTATCAGCAGAAGAGGCTTTAAATCATCCATTTTTCAACGGAGATTATAAAGAAATAATCGCAGAAAATAAAGAAGCACCGATCCCAACTTTCAGCTATCCTGAAAACGATATTTTGGCTCTTAAACAGAGACTATGGGAAAGAATCCAAGAATATTAAAATAAATTTTTATTATATTTGCATATTTATTTATTTATTTATTTATAACTCACTTAGCTAATGCTATTGCCAGCGCTAAATATCAATAAAAGCTTTATATTTACAAACTCACTTATTCTATTATAATAAACACTAGAAAAACTGCAATTAATAAAGTAGTCAGGTTTGTATATTATTGAACATTCAATGGGCTAAAAATTGTGTTCATAATAAGCGAATTCATAATAGCGAACTCAACTTAATACAAACCTTATGTAAGTTGTAAATTGGGACCGAATATAAAGTAGACATGACTGTATAATAAATACACTTGGTTAACTTAAATTGTTTTAAAATGTTTCAATTAATGAATATAAATCAAAAAATAACGTTAAAAAAATAGAAATAAAGCTATAATAAGAAAAATGTAAATGTATTTTTTTTAATTTTAAAACAAACAAAGGAAGTGATTTCATTACTGGCCCACTATTTTGTAGCACAGTAAAAATATTTATATTAAAATATAATATAGTAACTATAATAATATTTGCTAAGTAATATATGTACGTACTTTGGAATTACCAGGTTAAAGGACTGTTACATAAAGTTTATTGCAAATGAATGTCAAATGGAGAATTATATTATCGGCACAGCAATTAATTGCTACACCAAATCAGGATAATATTACATACTTTATTACCCAACAAATTTGTACTTTGTAATTTAATAGTTCGTATTCTTAATTTTACACAATTACAGTATACATAATTATAATTTTCTAAATTTAGAAGAATAATATTATTAATAATTATCCAAATTTTACTCCAAACCAAAATATTACATAGCACTTTTATTTAATAATTAATACGAACTTTTTGGCACATGTTTGTTAACTTTTACTAGAACCAACATGGTGAAAATTAGATAATCAAAATTGTATTTTAATTATGGAAGTATAAAGTCTCTGAAAATGAGAAGTATATAAAGTTTATACCAAGTACTTAGTAAAGTACTTAGTAGGTTTGCTAAATTTCAGTATACACATAGTGTCACACACGTACATAAATAATTTAAATTATTCAATTCACACATGATGAATTGGTTATTATTTAATTATAAATCATACGATAATATTATTTAAAAGGTGCTCTATACAAATACGAACTTACTCCAATGCCCAAATGATTTAATAATTACATGTGTACTTAGTCTATACTAGAAATAATACTGGTTTGTAAATATAATTGAATTTGTGATATTGATTAGGTATATTGCATATGGTGCATATCCGTTTTATGACTTATAAATAATAAAAATAATTATGTCGCTTTCGTGTAAAATAGACTACTCTAACTTCCGGTTTCAACAGCTAACTTCGGAAAGTAATTCTATTTATTAAATAAATTCGCATAAGCGAAATTTAAGCGGTTAATTTAGTTGTTTCCAAATAAAATCGTTTTAACAATTAATTACCTACTATATTATCTGTTAGATAAAAATGTATAGACTAGCAATAGTAATTAATCGCTTGTATTTAAGTGCAATACATAAAATAAATTATAAATCAATTAACACAACCTTAAAATGTCTAGATATAAAGTTCATAAACAAGCGTAAATACTAATAAGAAAATCATTTTAGATAAATTAGATGGTAAGCTGATATCAAGTTAAGAAAACCATTCCTAAACAATGAAAGTGAGAGATAAGTTACTTTCATTAAGATTTATAATTAAGCAATTCTCAAATCAAACTGAAATTAAAAGAAAATGGGAAATTATATTTTTAGAATTGTTTGTAAATCTGCTTTCGACTGAAAACATTAATAATTGAAAATTATAATTCCTAGAATGGAGTTTTGCTTTAATAAAATAATATGTTTTCAATATTATAAAGCACATGGACAATTATAATATGTAGAAATGTTATACGTATATCATAACTTGATTTGGTGGTTATAATTATCATAGTCCAGTCAAATAAATAATATTAAAGTTCAATTAATTATAACCTGTCAGGTCTACACTGAATTGCATTTTTGCTACAAATTTGAATTTTACGTAATTAGTACTAATTACCAACATTAGTTAAATATGTGTTCTTGTGGCATGAATTTGGTTAAGTTTTGATTTAGTATTTGCAATACTGAATGTGGACTCGTTAGTAGGGAAATATCGGTTTAGGAGTACAAGGTTTAATACCACTTTCGACTAGCCTATACAAATACGTACATGTAAGTGATTCCGGTTAATACGTATTTTCCGGATAATACGAACATATTTCGACAGTCCCCTGGTGTTCTTATTAACAAGAGTATATTGTACATTATTTATATGATACTTGATTTAGAGACATACAGTAGACTCCGCTTAATAGAGTCACCTCGGGACCAGGTTACTTTTCCCCGATTAAGCGGAGAAATCTATTAACCGAAATATTTTAAGCCAACTGTAATTATGTCCTATAAATCCTGTGAAATTTTGACCCCATTAAGCGGAGAAATCTATTAACCGGTGGCTCTATTAAGCGGAGTCGACTGTATATATATATATATACAGTATAACCTCGTTAATACGAACACCAACGGACGGTCAAAATGTGTTCTCTTTAACCGGAGTAATACCCATTTAATAGCCATTGTAGGGACCTGATTTTGTGGAACTGTTTGTTCGTCTTATCCGGTAAATAGTATTAACCGTGTCCTACTAACGAAATTCAACTGTATAGTTAGTTATAAGGAATGATTGAATGATTATAACTTACATTTTGATAAGACCCAGTTCCGTCCTGAAACTTTCCGTGTACGAATCTCTCCACTAACGAGGTCTTCCCTCCGTATTCCTTCCCAAGCAAAACAACCTTGCAATCTACTTTTGCGTTAGCCATCACTACTAGAATTCCAAACCTGCAAACTGGTTGCTATACTAAGCAATCTGAAACAATTACACGTTATATTGAGGATAATACAAGTTTTGAAATGTTAGTTAAATAATGGAAAAACTTATATGTAGACCGTCTATTTCTAGACCAGTTTTTCTTGCATATGAATTAGTATTACCCATAGACGGCAGGGGCTTTTGGTCTACAGAATTTATAGACGGTCTACAAATTTATGGCTTATTTGTATGGGCTTTTATAGACCGTCTACATATAAGGATGCTCTTAAATAAATCAGATTTTGGTATTTCATAATAATTCAGTTGTACATATTAGCGAAAACTCATAAATAAACAAACATAAATAACTAAGAAACAAAATAGAATTACATCTGAATGATAAATATATAAATTTAAATCTACATATACAACTGTCCATAGCACATACCTTAAATTGAATGCTTCAATGATTTCAAAAGTCGAATACCGGAAAATTCGGAATATCAGGGGGAACTAACCAGTTTTTAGTATTTATAATCAACCCATCTCGCCATTTTTGGCTTTCTTTAAGTCCAGAAGGGAGTTTCCTTTCAACAGAACCTGTTTTCTTGTCATAAGTCCAATGTCCCTCAAATGTTGTACCCACTAAAGAGGTCTCAATTCCGCGTCCATTACGCATGCCATTTTTCCAAGCGCCGTTATATTTCCCTTTCGGACCAGTTTCTATTCCAATTCCCTCTCTCTTCCCGTTAACCCAATTCCCGCGATACTCAAACGTGAGCTTTGAACTCTTCATGTTGCCAGTTCTATAAATAGAATAGTACAGTAGATACCGGGTTATGCCGGTTATAAGACACCGGATATAAGAACACCAGTTATAAGAACATATCGATTATAAGAACATGCCGGATATAAGAACATGCCGGTTATAAGAACATCGGTTATAAGAACATTCTACTGGAAAAATGGTTGCCATATACCCTATATAATTTATGTCGGTTATAAGAACATTATATGCAGTTCCCGATGATGTTCTTATAAACGACATCCACTGTAGCTCAAAATTGTTTTAACAACCAAACTACAGTCAATTTCCGTTATAACGAAGTCAAAGGGACCTCATTTACTTCATATAAGATTAGTAAATTAATTACAGTAGAACCTCGTTAGTATGAACACCAAGGGACCATCAAAATGTGTTCGCCTTATCCAGAATTTGTATTAACCAATTTCATTTGTATTGAAAAAGCTTTGAAGCGAGTTTACTGTAATTAGCTAACTTTCCTTACAACACAATCTATGCAAAAATTTTGAATAAGAATCAAAATAATTGCTCATTTAAGCATATTTAATGTACAACAAATACCAAAGGTTAAACACATGTATTACATATTTAATGTTAGTAATCTAAATCAGTTTGTTAAAGTATGAAAGTATTCGTTGAAACACTTATGTATTATTATAATTGCGAAATGCATGTTTCCTTGAATACTTTATTAGTGTAACTAAAACAAATAATATTATGCCTACGAAAGAGAGATGGAATTAGATAATATAAATTGACTTTCTGCAATCTGATAATATTACAATAGTTCTTTTATTGGAAATATAAAAGTTCACTGATTTCTAATGAAAAAATAATTTCAGGTTTATAGGAATTAATAGATTTCAAATAAAGACAACAAACAAATGTATCTATAGTATACTTCCGTTAATAGTTACTTAATACGAACCAACGGACGGTGAATTTTTTTTCGCTTTATGCAGAGTTTGCTTTAACCGGAGTAATACCCATTGAATAGCCATTGTAGGGACCTGATTTTGTGGAAATGTTTGTTCGTCTTACACCCGGAAATTAGTATTAACCGTGTTCGTACTAACAAGGTTCTACTGTATATTTGTTTATACAGTCATACTCTTTTATTGTGAACATATGTACACTAATACACTGGTAATTCAGTGGATGCCGGTTATAAGAACATCGTCGGGAACTGCACTTAATGTTCTTATAACCGACATAAATTATATAGGGTATATGGCAACCGTTTTCCAACATAGTGTTCTTATATCCGATATGTTCTTATAACCGACATCTACTGTACTTTGGATGTAAGTACAGTAATACTCTGCATAATATTACTCTATAATACTCTGAATGTAATTACAGTCGACTCCGCTTAATAGAGCCACCGGTTAATATATTTCACTGCTTAATCGGGTCAGGACGGAATTACATTTTGGGCTTAAAATATTTTCGGTTAATAGATTTCTCCGCTTAATCGGGTTAAAGTGACCTGGTCCCGAGGTGGCTCTATTAAGCGGAGTCGACTGTATATAATTATGAAATTACATATATAGAGCTCAGCTCTAGTAGAGTTCAGTTTTTCACTATGTGTATTCAGGCACTGATAAAGGTCAGTTTTTTTCCAGAGTTTGAAATTGACCTTTAGAAAGTAAGCCTGGGCTTTTAGTATGGGAAAAAATCTGAACTCTACAAAGCTCAGCTCTATATAAGGATTCCCTTATATTATTACTCTATAATACTCTGGATGTAATCACATTAAAACTCACCCATGGGGCTTATCATTTTTCCACTCCCCATCATACTTCATTCCGTGGAGAGACACGATCTGTCCCTTTCCCTCTCGCATGTCAAACTTCCATTCTCCCACATAAGTCTTTCCGTCCTCAAATATCATTATTCCCTCTCCGGACCGCATATTGTACTCGAAATATCCGTCGTATTTAGACCCAGTGTGAAACTTCATTAGACCCTTTCCATGTCTGAAATTATGTTTGTACTCTCCTTCGTAATAATCTCCGTTAATGAACTCCATTCTGCCGTTTCCGTTCTGTTTGTCCAGTGACCACATTCCTTCGTAGTAATCTCCGTTTGCGTATTTCATTGTTCCGTGACCCTCCTTTCGGTCCTCAAGCCAGTGACCTACAATAGTTAATAGTTTAGTTAGTTATTTCGTTCGTTCGTTAGTTACAGTCGAAACCGGGTTTTTTTCTAAAAAATTATTTGCATGGAAATATAATAAAAAATCCGGCAGTTAAAATTAACCAATTGACAATAAGACAAAAATTGAACTTCTACACAATTAGAATCAATAGTTAGTTAGAAAAACCTGAAGCATACAAAAAACTGTTTCAACTGTACTTACTAAGTTAGTTAGTTAGCTAGTTAATTAGTTAGCTAGTTAGTAAGTTAGCTAGTTAGTTTAATAGCTAGCTAGCTAGCTAGTTAGTCAGTTAGTTAATCAGCTAGTTAGTTAGTTAGTTAGTCAGTTAGTTAGTTAACTAGTTATTTAATTATTTACCTTTGAACACGTCTCCCTCTGACGTCAGCATTTCCCCGCTCCCGCTCCGCTGCCCATTCTTCCACTGGCCGGTATATTTACTTCCGTTCTTATAAAGCATAGTGCCGTCTCCGTTGAAGATATTCTTCCTGAATTCTCCATCAAAATAGTCGCCATTTGTTGTACACAGGGTGCCATGGCCACACCTCTGAGATTTCTTATACTGACCGACAAAATGCATTCCGGTTACTGATATGAACCTTCCGTCCCCTTCTATTTCGTCTCGGGAGAAAGTTCCTTCGAATTTGTCGCCGTTTCCAAATGAAATCGTAGCAGGGCCGTTCCTATAACCGGATTTCCAATTTCCCTAAATTGAATAAATAAATAATTATTTCGTATAAAACTACAGTAAAACCTCGTTAATACGTACACGGTTAATACGAATTTCGGTTAATACGTACACTATTTCAATCCCATTAAACCTTTCAATACAAATGACACCGGTTGATACGTACACGGTTAACAGTACTTACTCTTAACACATCTCCGTTAACATAATCTAGTTTCCCAATTCCGTCCTGTTTGTCATTCCTCCAGTTCCCTGTAAACACCTCTCCGGTGTTGTATCTGATTTCTCCCTCTCCACTCCTCTCATCCTCGCACCACTCTCCCACGTAGCTCGTCTTGTCCGACCAGACCGTCTCGCCGTGGCCGTGTCTCTTCGCGTCGCAAAACCTGACAAGTGTAGCAGTTATATATACAGTGATATATACAGTGATAATATATACAGGGATAATATACAGTAGACTCTGTTAAGTAGGATTTACAGTATACTCAGTTAGCAAGAACTATAATAGACTCTCATTAATAGGAAATACAGTAGACAGTGTTCGCCTAATAGCAATAATAAATAGCAATATTGCTATTTTAGCAAGTTATTTCAGCCCCAAGCGAGCAATTAATATTAATTCTGTTCCTCTAATAGCAAGTTCGCCTATTAGCAACAAATTTCATGCAAAATGCGACTTGCTATTACACGAACACTACTGTAAGACATTTTCTAAATCAATAATAAAATATGGAATTAACTCACATCCCGTTATAAACATCACCGTTCGAATAAACAAATAAAGCATCTCGTCTTAAAATATCAATTTCGTCCAAATTTTTAGGAATTTCTTTAACACCATTCCTCTTAGCAATATGAGTTTTTATCGTAGAAAACAATTTATTTAGCCAAAGTTTTTTTTCTGAATTTGTTTTAGTATATATCGTGTATGGTCTATCAGGGGTATATATTTCGATCGCATCTTCACTGTTCGTTTGTGGATCTAAATCTTGTAAATCCTCAACCCATAATATTTCTAACGGAAGTTTTAAATCTATAATAGATCTGTTGTCTGACTTGTAAGCTAATACAAAGTAATCATTGAACAAAATGCATTGGTATTCTTTCCGAATTCGCATTAGAAATACTGGGCCTTCCTATAGGAAATATAATACATAATAACTAGGTTAATATACACAATATATAAATCAGAAAATAGTAATGTAAATTTAAGGGAATTACTTATATATCAGCCAACACCTTTTCTAATGGAATTTTCAGGCAATTTGCAAGATATTTTAACAATATTAATATGCATGGTTTTATTGTAATTTGGACACATAAAATATTGGGATTACTTATATACTATATCGGCCAACAATTCAATATAAAAACCCGGCTTCGAAAAGGTGATTTTTGAATGTTATAAATGACCTCTGAAAATTACATCAGAAAAAGTGTTGGCCGAAATATAATTAATTCCAAATATTAATTCCTCGATTTTGTGTGTTTAAACGGTGGTTAATTGAAATTTGTTCTGCAAAATTGTTTAACATATATCGATCGAACTAACCGATTAATATTATAAAATAGAGATAATTAAACAGGATATTTTAAACTAACAAAATCAACTATTTAGCAATATCAAATTGTTAAATCTATTATAGACTGTACAACTGCTTAAAACCAATAAATACACAAACAAGACATAGAGAAGCCAACAACAACAATGCAACAATGGAATGTATTAGTTTTCTAATCTAATTTCTAAATTCAATTGTATAGAAAACTAACTGATACGAAACAAACAAACTTTTCATTTGAAATTTAGTGTTTGAAGAAAGCAAACAAAAACGAAATAATAAACAACAAAATATCGTTTCTTATATAATCTTATTATTGTTCAATTTGTTGACTAAAATATGTAAGTTTATAACTGAATTGGGACATCAAATGATTACTTAATACTTACAGTAGACTCAGTTAATAGGAACACCAAGGGACCGTCTTAATATGTTCGTATTATCCAGAATTCGTATTAACCGGAGTCACTTGCATGCATTAGTATAGGCTAGGGGAATTAAACCTTGTACTCCTTAACTGATATTTCCCTTATCCGTGTTCCTATTAACAGAGTCTATTGTACGGTATTTATCTGTCAACACCTTTTCTAATGTAATTTTAAATGTAAATTATTAAATCAAAAATTCAAAAAATGAACTATAGTATATGAAACGTGTTGCCCTATGTAATACTAGTTAGTTAGTTAGTTAGTTAGTTAGTTAGATAGATAGTTATTTAGTTTGTTAGTTGATAATAAAATTAATTCCTTACTTTAATGATGACTCTACCATCCTTCTCCAAATCAGCTAATCCCTGAATTTCAGTTTTCAAAGCCCGCATCGCTTTCTGGGACTGTGCCTCCAAAATCTGACTATTCACATAATCAGCAATTCTAGAAATCCTTTCGTTTGCTTCTAGAATGTTCTGATAATCGATATGTGATTTGTCCGTTAGTTTTAACAAATCTTTTAGTAGCATTAGGTAGCGTGGAATCCTTTGTACAGGGGTTATGAGATAGTACGTTATTGTCATTCCTACAAACATAGAGTAGTTAATAGGTACAGTTAACCGGTATTATTAATACAGTAAAACCTTCAGAAAGTGAACACCCTGGAGACCAGCCAAAATGTTCACTTTTGGAGGTTTAACTGTATTTTATAATACAGTAGAACCTCGTTAATAGGAACACCAGGGGACCGTCAAAATGCGTTCGTATTAACCGGAGTAATTTTGCATGCATTTGTATAGGTTTATAGGGGAATTAATTTTTGTATTCCTTAACCGATATTTCCCTTATCCGTGTTCCTATTAACGAGAGTATACTGTACTATAAACTATAAAGAAATAAAACGGTTTCAACTAAATGTAAATACCACTCCCATAAATAAAATACTACAATTCAAAGTGTACAAATCAATGCACTAAGGATCTATAACATACAATTATTACAATAAGTATAACCATGGATATAAAGAAACCTTACCTTTACTCCCTCTCGGATCAGCTAAACAAGTCCCCATAAGAATTTCAAATTCCTTTTTCCGTTTGAGTTTATTCATGATATAATTCTCACAATTATCATAAGAACTGCAATATACAGTATAAAGACTTGAAGCGAACTGATTGAATTTAGCTGTGAAAATATCTCCAATACAACTAGTGTTCTTATCCCAACTTTCCAATCTTTCGTAAAATAATGTTAAAACTTCACGACTGAAATTCAATATAGTTTCGACATTACAAAAAATCTGTTGAATTTCTAGCTCATCTAACTGTACTTCCATTGGTCGTTTGTAAATATCAACCAACAATTCTAATTGGCTAACATAGGTATACTCTGTTGTATATATTTCGTGAATTATCAGTAATTTCGTATCAGTTATTCCGGTAAAACTCTCTATTTTTGGGGGCAATTCTGATGTATTATGTATTTTCCTTTCAGGAGTCATTACCTCTGCTATAGGCTCAGTGACGGGAGTGACGTCACTATTATCCTGCTGCACTATGACGGCGTGTTCTAGGAAAACAGCTGTGTTTTTATCGGCCGGATTAGAATCTATAGGAGTCTCATGGGGACCGGCACCTAGTGAGGAATGTTAGATTTGATAAGTAAGAAGTAATAGAGAAATTACTATGAAATGAATAAATACATTTACAAACAAACGAGTAAACAAATTAACAAACAAACACAAACAAATTAACAAATAAACAGACAAACAGACAAACGAACAAACAAACAAACAAACAAACAAACAGGCAGACAGACAAACACACAAACAAACAAACAAATTAACAAACAAACAAACAAACAAACAGACAGACAAACAAACAAACAAACAAACAAATAAACAGACAAACAGACAAACAAACAAACAAACAAACAAACAAACAAACAAACACACAAACAGACAGACAAACAAACAAACAAATTAACAAACAAACAAACAAACAAACAAACAAACAAATTAACAAACAAACAAATTAACAAACAAACAAACAAACAAACAAACAAACAGACAGACGAACAAACAAACAAATTAACAAACAAACAAATTAACAAACAAACAAACAAACAATAAACAAACAAACAAACAACACCTACCTGACTTCCTAATATTATTAGGAGAGGTAAGAGTATTAACAGGATTGGCATTAAGGTTAATACTGGTCTCCCGTTTGAATAAGCTTCCTCTCAAAGTACTAAAGGGTTTGTCCGACAATCTCTTTAGAGCTTTCCCGATACTAAATTCATCTTCATTGTGAGTGTACCCAATTGTGGATTGTTCTGTGTTAACCATTGCTTTGGTTCTGTTAACGGGAACACTAGAGAAATCTGCCGTATCGATATTGTCAAACGAATCTTCAAAATCTGGTACGTTTGGTAAAGATGGGATCGGAGAAGATTTTCTAATGGAATAATTCAATTTGGGATAAAAAGTAGTTCTCGTTAATAGGAACACGGATAAGGGAAATATCGGTTAAGGAGTACAAGGTTTAATTCCCCTAGCCTATACAAATGCATGCAAGTGACTCCGGTTAATACTAATTCCGGATAAAACGAACATATTAAGACGGTCCCCTGGTGTTCCTATTAACGAGAGTTACCTGTATTTATTTCGGATAACACCTTTTCAATATAAAAACCGGCTTCGTAAAAGTGATTTTTTGACGTCAATTTTACTTGAAAGTATATTAGAAAAGGTGTTGACAGATATATAATTATTCCTTAAAATTAGATTTACAATTCCTGACTTTATAAATCGGTATATCTCAATGCATACAGTATATATAGAGTGCTTCGGTAAAATGTTGATTCAAGATTCCAATAAATGGACTCATTTAATAAACTATTACTTCATAAACAACTGTGGTTAATTAATCATAATAAACATGCAAATTTGGCGTAAATACATAATTAAATATAATAAATTCAAGTCACGAAATCGTATATTATTTCTTTAATTAAAAAACTATTTATTTAGGGGAAAAATCCAATTTTCAGTCAAAATAATTATTACATTTTGTACCGAATAATTATAATTTGCGTTTCATAATAATTTGTCTTAGCATAAATATTCAAAATCAACCTAACATACAAACCAACAAACAAACAATTTAACCACTAGTACAATCAATAACTTATTAATCTACAATAATATCATTTAAGAGCTCCTAATAATAACAGAAATATAAATCTTTATGTGAATATATTCAACAGCTGATCGCCTGTATAATAGCATAATCTGCTATACAATTATTGAAATTAAGTTTTAAGTTTTCAGTAATCATATAGGCTTCCATTCTTACACGTCGATAAAGTAAAGTAAATTGTGTCACAAATTGTAAACAATAGAGATTCGGAAATTCTCACAATCCAATTATATTTCCTATCATTTGTATGGAATTACAATCTAATTATACCATGGATAATAATAATAGAATTATCGGGAATTTATTACTAAAATAGTAAAGTATATTTGAGGTCAAAATAACTCATAAATTCTAATAAAACCAATAATTTCCAAACCAAATTATGAATATAGGGTCACTAACTAACTTATATAACTTTAATTAATAAGAATATACGTATTCCGAATACAGAAAAACCCGCTTATAACGAAGTTATATATATTCCCCAGACGGATAAAGTATTGATTTTATTCCGCTTATAACGAAGTAAACCATATTTCCCCTTTTTTTCCTTTGATGGGCTTTTATAGATCGTCTATAAATAGACCGTCCACAATAATTAAGCGGAGTCGACTGTATTATACAGATTGGGTACAGTCTCAATTGACAAATAAATTTATCGAATTAACGGATGTTTGAGTCATTGTATGACTGTATAAAATACTAACTTTTGTTATAAATTTTAAATTATTCCATTACTATTCGAGTAAATACGGTATTTATAGAAAACTATTAAATATAAAGAAATAATGTTAGAAACGCGAATGGCGTATATAAACACGCCAAACGCGTTTGGCTGAATTAAAATGCGCCAAACGCGTTTGGCGTTGAAACGCACTTGGACTGCAATATATGCACCACTTACTTAGTAAGCTGTGGGGAAGAAGCCTTGGGTACTATGGTGAACTGTCTGGGAGAGATGGTGGGACGTATGACCATGCCCGGGGATCCGAGGGACTTGGAGGGTCTCAGAACCGGGCGAGGGGGGGGCGGGGGCCGCGGGGGCTTGTCTCTTCCGATTCTAGAATTCATGTGAGACTCATCAGAGTTGCTCTGTTTAAATCTAGAAAATAGGAATATATTCAATGCTCTATAGTATGTTATTTATCCCTTACGTATAATATCCGTTAAATAAACAGATAAACAAACAAACCAATAAACAGACAAACAATTCAATTGAACTTGATATACATAGAACTCTCGTTATAACGAAGTGCTTGGGACCTGTAAATTCCTTCGTTATATCCGGATATTCGTTATAAGCGGATAATAATTAATGTATTTAGTGCTCTGGGAGAAATATCCATTTCGTTATATCCGACTTGGTTATAACGGGAGTTCATGTATGTATTAACGTTTGTATTAAACCTAAGCAATTGAGTTATACTATTTAGAAGGTGAAAATTGTTAATGCATTACAGGGCAAGGTATTATTATTACTGTAATTATATGTTAGTTGTGATATTAAATCGATATTGTACAATATTTCTACATATATATTTCAATTATAAAAACATTTTGAAACGAATAACTTATTTTTGTAGTAAACGTAAAGCAAATTTACATATTACGTACATATAATATTATATACTGTAATACTGTGTTAGCTAAATAACTAACTAACTAACTACAGTAGAACCTCGTTAATACGAACACCAACGGTCGATAAAAACTTGTTAATCGGAGTAATACCCATTGAATAGTTATTGTAGGGACCTGATTTTGTGGAACTGTTTGTTCGTATTATCCGGAAATTCGTATTAACTGTGTTCGTACTAACGAGGTTCTACTGTATTTACTTAATTATTAACAAGTAATGTGTTCATATAATTTCTTAAGTCCTATTAAAGTATTGGATCTGTTTAAATTTGCATATTTGAAGAATTAAAATAAAATAATAAAACACTAAATACTAAAAACTCGTAAAAAGGTTTAAATTAGAAACATTTCATAATATAAGCTATGAATAAAATTGTTAGTTAAATCAAATATTTCTGAATAATGGAAACCTGGACTATTTCAGCTGTAGAATAAAGTTGATAAGAATAAGTAAATTGAATGTTTTCATTTGATTAAATTCAATTAGTTTATTGTACGAATTATGCAAAATATATATTTATGAATTCTTATATTTATAATAATGAATAAATATCTTAAAATTAAATCAGTAATTTGATGTTTCAAATGTAATTAATAATAAAATTATTAAAATATTCAACCTTAAAGCGATTTTAGCATTTATATTGGCATTTTGAAATCAATTAATATTAATACAAATACAGTTAACTCTCGTTATAACGAAGTGCTTGGGACCTATAAATCCTTCGTTATATCTGGATATTCGTTATAAGCGGATAATAATTAATGTATTTAGTGCTCTGGGGTAAAATCTCAATTTCGTTATAAGCGGAAATTTCGATATAACGGGAGTTCACTGTAAATAATAAATAAATTATTACTTATAAGGAACTGGTGAAATATTTATAATTGCTCTTCTCTGCTCGAAATTTTTCCTTGATGGAGATGTTGATAAATCAATTGTAGTATTTTCAGTTGACATAGGTGTTGTTTGTTGTTGTTGTTGTTGTTGTTGTTGTTGTGTATTTACAGAATTAATCAGGTATATAATGTACACAGGCGAGATTGTTAAAAAAAGGAATATTAAAGAAATGAGAAAATCTGTGTTGATGTAAGGGAAGGCAACATATATACACATAAACTAATTTAGTAAATAAACAATAATAAATGTAAACAAACAACTAATTTGAATAAATTGAAAGTGGAATTTGGATTAATTACAAAAAACTAAATTAAGTGTAATAGAGTATACAGTAGAACCTCGTTAGTACGAAATTCCGGTTAATACAAACACTATTTCAGTCCCCTTCAAAGCCTTTTCAATACAAACGATATTGGTTAATACAAATTCTGGATAAAGCGAACGCATTTGACAGTCCCCTGGTGTTCCTACTAACGAGGTTCTACTGTATATGTAAACAATAACAAAAGTGTCATATATAGAGGTGCAAAATAATATAAGATATGCGTGAATTAATTTATTAATTTATTTATTTATTTATCAAGAATGCGCAACATAATCCTATGAGCTACATACCTATCTACCAATACCGTAACTAAGGTACTCAACAAGTTATGTACTAAGACGTATTTTCTTGCTAGCTTTTTCGTTCGGACTCGATTCAACAGAAAATCTGTTTTTTCTCAACTGCTGTCTTTCAGTATCACTCATTTTCAATAATTTCTTACTTACATTTTCTCCAAAACGTTCGCCTCTTTGCTTCATTCGCTCCAAATCTCCTCCGCTTGCGGTTTTTACCGGCGATTCTGCTCCGAATTTTTCCAATCTCATCGATTTTTTAGCGTCCTCGCTCGTGTGACCTCCGAACTTCTGCCCGCGGGCCTTGACTCGGTCTTCCTGGGAGAGAACGCTGAGCTGTTTAGAGGGCACGTACTCTATCTTGCTCGCCTCGCTGTCGAAAGATATGTCCAGGATACGAGACTCGTTATTCTATGTGGATATTATAATGTATAATAAGTGAAATAATATATACACGTACAGGAAAAAGAAGAAAGAAAAAATTACTCGACAAGTGAATATTTATTATTTACAGTTAAGATTAATTAAATATCTAATAAAATTGCTTGCTATAGGGTATAATGTTTATATGCTATTTTCATTATTCTAAATGGTAATAATAAGTAATGTATAATAGAGCTTCCTTATATGTAGACGGTCTATATAAAAAGCCCATACAAAATAAGGAAAATTTGTAGACCGAAAGTCCCTGCCGTCTATGAGTAATAGTATTTAAGGAATTACTTCATTTCTTTATAATATTGTCTCAATTAACAATTCATATATGATTGGTAATATAAGTTGCTCTCTTTTAGTTTGTTAAATATTACAATCCTTTTTTTATTACAAAATTCCATGACATAGGGGGGGGGGTCTAAATTTCGGGAAGTTTGCGATACATAAAGTTTGAAAGGCCCCAAACGGAGATACTATTTACTGAACACATTTTTTCAGTAGAACATAACTGTTTGTAAAAGCTAGGGTCTCAAAAAGTTATACAACGTAAATTCCATAAAGTTAGACCTCCCTAAGTCCTACTTCTTTGACCTGTTTATAAGATAAAAAAAGATGGTATGTCACTCATTATTTAACCCCCTTAGAAGCGTTACGTTTGAATACCCCTATATCCACGAGCATTCCTTATAACCCAGTTGGTTGCTACCGTATTAATACCGTTGGTTTTGCCGGAGTATCGATCTCTAGATTTTCAGTTGAGTCGCTGGGCTGGCTGTTGTTAGCCACGTCGATAAGCGCTAATTCATCCTCGCTCTCAGCCGCCGCCGACAAATGGTCTTCCAAACGAGTAATCAACTCAGGTTTCGTTCCTTTCGTGTTTAGACCGAACTCTGATAGTTTCTCTTTGAGTTCGTGTACCCTCATTTTCTTGAGGTCGTTCACGTTTATAACTAGGTAGTCATCGCCGTCCAGATCTTTAGTTTCCTTCTGTGACATTATAATCTATAAATAAATACAAAGGAATTATGTATACAATATTATAATAAACTTCAGTGTCTTTTCAAGATACAGTAGAACCTCGTTATTCAAATTCGAACACGGTTATAAATACAAATACTATTTCAGTCCCCTTCAAAGCCTTTTCAATACAAATGATATTGATTAATAGAAATTCCGGATAAGGCGAACGCATTTTGACAGTTCCCTTCCTATATAACGTACTGTAAGTAAATACTGTATACTGTATAGTTAGGCTAATTATAATTGAGACTATGGATAATGTATATGTACAGGGAACTAATATAAGAAATGTTACTACATCAGGGAACATCCAGTGTTCCTGTTAGGAGATCGCCATTAAGGCTGGCAGCGGTATATAGTATTATAGGCATATGCAGTGTTTTTTTTTAAGGCGAATTAGAGGCCCAAATGGACCTCTAATTTTTCTAACGTGCTAAGTACTCAATATCATGAAATGTAGAGTGAGGGCCTCTAATTGTTGGCAGGGCCCTCTAAGCAAATCCTCAAAAAAAACACTGGGCATATGTATAGGCATATGTGCCAGATGATGCTTTCTTTTTATTGCATGCATATTTTACAGCATGCCGTGATTTAATCACATCATGCAAATGATACTATCTTAGTTGGCTATATAAATTATAATAGATTTCGATGCAACCATTTTTGCGCCCAAAATGTGTTAATTAACCGTTTAATGTATATCACAATAATCACAATTCTCAGAAAATTATGGGGATATAATAGCATAAATACGTGTACTACTTAATCAAGTTTGTGAATTAGAGCACGAGTTACTCCTTATTGAGCTAATAAAGCTTTGCTATTCATATAAACCCATATCACAGTTGTTTCACTCAACAAACATCATAACTTCCCAGCACTCGCTACTATTTACACGTTTCACACTTGAATTTCCCGTTTTTCTCCCTTACCGATTAAAATGGCAAAATTGTACGACCCTGAATCGCCTCATAGTATTTCACCGGAACATACAGTAACACTACCGGAGGTAGAATTTCTGCGAGGATGTGCTTGGTATAAAGCATTTCTAGTCGATTTCGAAATTGAAGGTGAACAAGCATTCATCAGATTAGGGGACAACCTTAGTCCCACATGCCAAATTCCCCTAAGTCACCTCCGTAGCTCCCCCTCCCCATCTAGCGATCCGATAACTTTTGTAAAGAAAGGGTTTGTAGAAGCTTTGGCGCCCGCAGGAGAAGGAGAGCCTGAGGGTTGGTGGAAAGGAAAAATAGCCAAAATGAAAGGTACATTGTATGTAGTGGAGTTTGAAAGTGCTGGTGCCCTATTCGAGAATATATACGAGAGGTCAAAATTGCGGCTCCTAAACTCTAACAAACCTTTCTCAAAAACAAACTTCCCTTTCTACCGCACTGCTATCAAGGTTCCTTCGGACCTAAAATCATTCTGTTCCAAATACGTGCATGAATCCTTCAAAGCACAAATCGGCGCTCTAAGTGTGAGCTATCGACGGGACCTGAACATAATCGTGGTGCTCGCTAAATCTCATAGCGTCATTCAGCGTGCCAACCTACTTTCGGATACGTACATAAGGAATCTCCGTAAACAACGGGAAAGTGACAGGACGAATCGCAAGCAATTCCACACGAAAGTTTCTCCAGAAAAACCGGAGCTCAAAAGGATAGAAACTGAAACTGAAACTAATGTTACCAACACTATAAGTATGGGGGGAATCCTAAAAATAGAACTCTGCGAGGATATTTGTACATTGTGCATAACCGGTGAGAGCGAAGAGGGCATAGAGGAAACGAAAAAAAGATTGAAATTAGTCAACCTAACTATAAATGTCCCTCGAAAGAGTTTCAGTGAATTTATGAGGAAGAATGGCAGTTTTAACGCAAGTAAAAGTATAGCGTACAAGAACGGTGTGGTTAAAGTTGAGATTGAGGATGACACAACACAACCTTGCAAACAGCTGATTCCTGAAAACGAGGTGCCGGTTCATTTTATCCGTTATAGAGATCATCAAAGGGTAGTTTGACACGATTAAAGAAAGTAATCATAAATTTGTGTTAGCATACTAGTAGATTTTTTCAAATTTATTGACATTCACTTTAATATACCGTATTTACTCGAATAGTAGCTTAGGCAATATTATTTTTTGCGTTTGGAGGTTATATTGGTAATCGATTGATAGTGCCTCCATAAGAAAATGGTCGGCACAGCTGTAATTTTAGATTTTTTACATGTCATCATAAAGTTGTCAAACCATTTCAGAAATGTGTATAGAAGGGTAGCGATCATTTGGTGTGTTTACTTCTAAAACATTTAATTTCCGAGTTATTCAATTCGAGTTTGACTAATTAGCACTACAATAGGTGATGAGCCAACAGTTTTTCTCTATGTTTAATGCCTTTATACACCATTTTTTTTACTAATTGAAATTCCAAGTGTCATCAACAATACAACTAAACTCATTAATTAAGCCTTGAATTAAAATAAGTAGGTGGTGAATTCATAATACTACGAGTGTTAGGAAATTATGAACGAGAGTAAATAAAGAACCGATAAAAAATTGGAAAAATGTGTAATTAGTAAATAATAATATAAATTGAACAAAACTATTCACTTACAGTTGAAAATATAATTTTTTGATAAATAAATATAAATAAGATTCGAGAACAGATGAGGGACATTATTTAGAAAAAAAATCAAATTATTTATTTTTTAGGGAAGAATTTCTGAAGCATAGATTTTGATTTTACTTCCTCTTTTTCTTCAAACGAACCACTTTCGCTGTCAATAATATAATGCGCTGCTGTAGAAGGGGAAATACCTTCAGTTATTCTTGAAACCCATTTGTTTAGACACTCCGAGTCTCCAGCCTAAAGTTTTAGCATAGATACCAAATTGGTCAAATGGAATGTAAGGTATTATTTTAGCAAATAACAATTGTCCCAACATAATTTAATGTGTTGTTTTTAATCAGTTCTATAATTTCGACTTGTATTTGCAAACCATAGCCTACTGCAAATTTAGTTGTAAATCCCGATACTTTAATAAGCAAGTTAATTAAATATGCAGTCAACATTCGCTAATTCGAACAAATGTTATTAACAAACCTGGAATAAATACGATGCACCTAATGCATTCACAACTCGAAACACAAATTCTTTCTTTGTATAATCTTTAGGCAATTCACATGTTGCCCCGGCTAATACAAATTCCGGATATAGAATATAGTTGGCTGCCAAATCAATTGGGTCTTTGTAGAACTCAAGTCGGTTAGATTTTAGAACTACAAACATGTCTTTCCATTGTCTCTTTAGGGGCTTTCGATTCTCAGAGATTAATTCCTGTTTTCGACTCAGGAATCCCTAATAACAATAGTGTATTGAATAATATTACACAAAATAAGTTTGCAATTACAAAAGTGTTCGCGTATAGAAAGTCACATTTGCACGAAATTTGCTTTTCTAATAGGGGAACAAAATTAACATTAAATGCTCGCTTGGGGACTGAAAATAACTTGCTAATAGAGCAATATTATTGCTATTAGGCGAACACAACTGTACAGTATAACCTCGTTAGTAAGCATTTTGATGGTCCCTGTTGTTCGTACTAATTTATATTTTGTAACTTGTAATAAGAACTATGCAAGTCCCACCATAGAAATAAAACTACTAAAAAGTAGTAATTATCTCATAACAGGTACATCAATAGCCATAGTTATACAAGTTACTAAATCTGCATACAACATCACAGTATAGTATGTGTACAGTATATAGTTATACGAATAGTTATTAACTTAATTAATAATATGACATAGATGCCCTAGGGTCCAAGGTATAAATAGAAAAAACTCCACTTTCATTTTCACTTTCAATTGAGATTAAATTAAATTTCACTTTCAATTGGCAACTAAGATATTATCTAACTTATAACTTAACTAAAACCTTCATAAACACAAAAGTATATGTGTACAGTATATAGTTATACAAATAGTTATACAATGTACTAAAAGTTATACAAGTTATAATTCTGTCATAACTAAAACAGTATATGTGTACAGTATATAGTTATACAATGTACTAAACCTTCGTACAACACAACAGTATATATATGTGTACCTGCATTCTAGTTTCCCTGCCAGACGCTAACACGACAGGAGCAGGGCTCTTAGAAGGCAGATACGCAATAACAACATCTTCCTTAGTGAATGATACGTGTCTCTTCTCCTTGTCTTCAATAGCCCTGTGTTTATCTGAATCTACTGTCTCTATAGAGGTAGTGTCATCCGTTGTGTTGCCGTTATCTTGTGCTAGCAAAGCCTATACAGTAGAACCTCGTTAGTACGAACACCAGGGGACAGGTTATTAGTTGCATGATGTAAACAAACGTGTAAACATAGGGTAAAGGCACTGGTAAATTGGAATAAGTTACAGTAGAACCTCGTTAGTACGAACACCAAGGGACCATCAAAATGTGTTCGCCTTATCCGGAATTCGTATTAACGGTGCCATTGGTATTGAAAAGGCTTTTTTAATTAGTGCTCGTATTAACCGGTATTTGTAAACATTTTCAAATAAATGAAATTTGAGGAAATTTAAGCGAACCCATTTGTATAATTAAATTTTTTCTTTTTTTACTAAAAAACCTAAGAAAAAGAAAGATTCTAATTATATCAACTCGTTAATTCCCTATATAATAAGATAGCACATTACAATATAAACTTACATCAAAGTTGAATGCAGTCTCCACAGGTTTAACTCTCTCCTCAATAACAATCTCATCTACCAAATTCATTCCATCAAATTCCTCTCCAATAAAATAAAAAGCATCTTCGCTTACAATTAAGCTTTCTATAGCAGAAGTGCTACCGTCACTGTCATCGCTATTTCCGGTGTCCCAAATTCTGTGTACAGGACTTGGTCTGGCGGGATCTCCATCGATCGGCTCTTGTTTGTAAACAAAGTTTGCTAATTTTGAGAAATCAAATGTATTGACTGGTTCTTCAATTCGTATTTCCTCTGATTTTTCTATTATTATTTCTTGTTCAAGTTCTAAACTTGTTGTTTCTACCGTTTCAACTATTTCAACTGTATCAATTGTTTCAACCATATCTATTGTACGTATTGTATGTATTGTATGTATTGTATCAATTGTATCAATTGTATCAATCTTGTTATCATCTTGAATTGTTGATGGTTTAATTTCTGTTGACATTGAAATATCCACTGTATCATCTTCAGTTATTGAGTGTAGCAGATTATATTTGTACTCATCAAAAGTTTTTTGTAATCCAACTCCCAAATCAAAGGAGGCCGGGTCTGCTATAGTAAAGTCGCTGATCGAATAGGGTTCACTTAGAGTGAGAGAGGATTCCAATTCAGACATGTCGTCGTCAAGCAAAGTGAATTCGGGTTGCATTGCTTCCATCTATAAAATATTGGAATTATTTATAAATCGGGCAAAATCTTTTCTAAATGTAATTACAGGTACTGGTATGGCCATTTTTAACATCAAAAATAACTTTAAGTCAGGTTTTAATTGAAAGGTGTTGGCCAATATATAAGTTATTCCATTGTTTTAATTTTACTTGTAAATATAAACAACACCAATTATGTCAATAAAAATTCGTAATCAACATTTTAAAACTAGAATTTGCTCCAACATACCTTATTCAGTTTCTGAATGGACTCGACTGTAATTCAATCGATTTAGTTCGACTTGTAACAACACCAAATACAGTGGAGTTGCTCTATTAGCAACTCTCCTATTAACAATAATATTGCTCTATTAGCAACTCTCCTATTAACAATATTGCTTTATTAGCAACCGCTTTTCGGGTCCCAAGCGTGATATATACTGTTAATTTCATTTCCCTATTAACAACTTCGCTTATTAGCAACCAGATTTAGTGACAAACCCGAGTTGCTAAAAAGCAACTCCACTGTATGTCAATAAAATTCGTATTCAACATAAGCAAACTCTAACTTACGTTATTCATGACCAATTGATTACAGAACCAATTTAATTTTACACATTAAATATGTCAATAAAAATTTGTTTCACACTACCAAACTCTAACTTACGTTATTCAGTCTCAGAATGGACTCATCACACCAGAGCTCCCAAGCATCGAGAGTAGCCCCGTCCTCTATTTCATCCACTCTAACACCTCTCAACAAACATTCTGCTTCCTTCTCTTCAAACGTTCTCAGAATTCCTTTCACACTAAACATTACTTTAGCTTTGGACCAACGGTCCTTTGCTACTCCAAGCGATTTACTCGCTGCAATGGCATCCTGGTGTATTTCCTGTATGTCCGTTAGTGCAAGGGAATTCTCGGGATTTTGGCTTGCAGCCAGGAGTCTAGGTAAGTCTTTGCAGGCAGATTCCTGTGATGAGAGCAGTGCCACTATATGAGTGTGGCTCTCTGGTAGAGTCTCCTATACGGGATGTATACGTTACAACCTCAGTAATTACATTTTGTAGCATATACAGTGCCCTAGCATATACAGTGGATGCCGGGTATAAGAACATCGTCGGGAACTGTATACAGTGTTCTTATAATCGACATGTTCTTATAACCGGCATAAATTATATAGGGGTATATGGCAACCGTTTTCAAATATAATGTTCTTATATCCGGCATCTACTGTACTTCATATATAATACAGTATACTCTCATTAAACGAACACGGATAAATATCGGTTAATGAGTACAAGGTCAAATTCCCCTAGCCTATACAAATGCATGCAAGTGACTCCGGTTAATACGAATTTCCGGATAATACGAACATATTAAGATGGTCACCTGGTGTTCCTATTAACCGATTAGTACTGTAATATTATGAAATTTCAATACTTTTGGTAAATAAATCACCTCTTTTGATAAGTCATCTATTTTTTCCTGCAAAATACTTTCCCCTCTCTTGAGCTGTTTAACTTTCTTAACAATCGGGTCTCTCACAACAACAGATTTCGCAATCAGAAGAATACACCGACAACTCTCAACCAAATCATGATAGGATTGCGAAAGTGTTTGCATTCGAGTTGACAGTTGTGTTGATTGCTCGGGAGTCAGTTGATTAGAAGTTAGGGTTTGGTATTTGTTGGAATTTGCAGAGTAAATGTATCCAGCAGTGATTAGTGAACGTTCGCATAGCATTGGAGTAATCTAATAAATAGAAATTAATAAACACAAACAACAAAATTCGGTCTCTATTGAAGTTTGAAATTAAAAAATTTAGTAATTATCCCAGTATGTACAACAAATTATTAATCAAAATACAGTGACTCCGCTTAATAGAGTCACCTCGGGACCAGGTTACTTTGACCCGATTAAGCGAAGAAATCTATTAACCGTAAATATTTTAAGCCAAACTGTCATTCCGTCCTATAAATCCTGTGAAAATTTGACCCCGTTTAGCGGAAAAATCTATTAACCGATGGCTCTATTAAGCGGAGTCGACTGTATATGCAATTTCTAAGCAAAATATAAAATAAAATAAAACGAGACACTTTTTGTTGGCACCCCCCTAAAATTTCTATAAAAGCAACAAATTATATATACTTACCTTTGTGAGAGGGAGATTTTGTTTTAAAGTATCAGAATTCGGGATTTTATCTTTGATTTTAAGGAATTTATTTGCAGACTGTTCAATATACAATAAAAATAGAGCTATATTTAGAGAAAATTCCATTTGTGTAATACTGATGCTAATATTCATCTTTTTGATTGGCCAAATTTCCTTCAATTCTTCAGATAAATGGACATTAGAAGGACATTGTTCTAACAAACTTGTATACATAATAGGTGCTAATTCAAAGAGAATATTTTCAATATATTTGAGAGTGAAAATTGTAATGTGTCGTATATCAATTTCATTTGCAACTTTATTGAAATCATCCAAATGTTGTTGCAACCAATTCTGAAAATATTCGATTGCCCCAAGGAATATATTCTTGTCAATATTTTCAAGAATGTAAGCGCTTTTCTGTCGCTTTATTTGTTCAGAAATAAGTTTTGACTTTCGAGTCATATTATTTCTTTTGGCATCCAATTCTAAATTCTGGTCACAATCCGTCACAAATTCTTCTATCGATTCGGGGAAATTTTCTAAAACGCATAATTCTTTTAATGATGGGTCATTCGCTAATACAAACTCTATGTCATTCAAGTTTTCTAATCCTTCATTCAATTTGAATTCCGAATTAAGTACTTCCTCACGTTTTGGTATTTTCTGTTTACAATCAGTTAGTTTTCCAAGCAATTTCTCGTTTGAAGATTTTAGATTTTCCAATTTTTCTTGAAAAGTAACCTCTTGGTTTTCTGGTGTAGGATTTTCTGATATTTCATTTAGGAAATCGTCACAAGGTTTAGTTTCTATGTGCATTACTTCTTGTTTACATTTGCTGCAAGAAAGTTGTTGGAAATTGCATTTCTCAATTGGAATTGAATTTTCAAGTTGTTTATTTGTTTCCTTATTTCGTTCTAAATGCGTTTCGAGTTGAATGGAAAGATTGAGCGAATTGCCTCGAGATTTCAGTGTCAAATTTAGATCATCGATTTGTTGTTGCAAAAGGGGTATCTAAAGAATTCAATATTAATACAGTTTGGTTATTTTATTATGAACATTCAAGGGACCAAAAATTGTGTTTACAATAGAAATACTTCATAATAAGCGAACTCAACTTAATACAAACCCTATGTAAGTTGTTAAATTGGGAACATAGGGCTTGTTCATAATAATAAGTCAGATTAAACAGAGGAAAATTTTTACAAAAACAGATTTGACTGTTAAAATTGCCTAAAATTTCCCGTTGAAATATGTACTTAGTTATTAATACAGTAGTAGCAAATAGATAACTTACCTTTTCAAGTAGTAGACATTCAGGGAATCGTTGTGTGATTTCTTTTTCAAGTTTAGTTAGTAAGTTTGGAAGTCCACTTATATAAGATATTTGTTTGTTGTTGTTTACCAAAGAATCGCCTGGCTCAAAAACACCCAATTCAGCTTCCAAATCAGTTAATTTTTGTTTAAAAATCTTAATACTTTCACCTTTAACATAGTCAGATTCTTTTTCAAGATTTAATTCCTCCAATTTCTTTGAAGTATCAGCTATAAAAGTTTGTACTGTATTCCCTGTATCCTGTAAAGTAGACATTATCTGTGAATTTAATTCTTCAGGAAAAGATTCATATTGTTCCGGCAAAGAACTTTCTTTAATCCAATTTTCTTCCAAAGATTCACCCCAGCTTTTTAACTCAATTAATTTTCGTTCATCAAATCCCGAAATTTGTAGTTGATTTTCTTTTGCCCAATTTATTTCCCAATTTGCTCGTCTATCAATTAAGTAGTATTTCAACCAGCATTTAATCAGAGCATCTAAATCTGAAATATTATTTAATGCCTCCTTAATACTTGATTCGAGTTTTGTAATTTTAGGTGTTAGAAAAAGCGCAGTTTGATCTGGGCCAATCAGATTAACGAATTCAGTTTTGTATTTACTGATTTGTGGAGGTAATTCAGTCGTTTTGAAACTGTGAAAAATAAATCTAATTAAATCCAATAGGATTAGAGTTTTGACTGATAAAACTTGAATTTCATCAAAATTAGGAGTTTTCTGCGAAATCTCATTTTGTATTTGCGGAATTTCGACAGAATTCAGATTATCTATAAGCGATTGGAAAGGAGACAATTCCTTAAAAAAAGCAAGAAAACTCTTAATAAACGCAGAATATTTCGAATTATTCTCAATTGTCTGTAGTAAAGTTTGCCATTTTTTCTGAACTTCTTTTCCTTTTTCTCTTCCATCAGAAAACCCGGAATGATACAACTCATTTATTAGCTTTTCATAAACAGGTGTCTTTTCACTAAATACCTCCTCAATAGAATTATGATTAGCAACTTGATCATTGAGCTCCAATGTAGGGATTGGATCTTGTGTTAATCCGTCTAAGATAATTGGTGTGTTTAGTGTGTCGCAAAATTTCATAAATGCATCAGCTTCATCTATCAAATCTTTAGATTTCTCACGATCCCTAAAGGTATGTTTTATTAAAGTTATTATTAATTATAATTACAGACGACTCCGCTCAATAGAGCCACCGATTAATAAATTTCTCCGCTTAATCGGGTCAAAGTAACCTGGTCCCGGGTGACTCTATTAAGCGGAGTCGACTGTAACTTATATGTAGACCGTGTAATTATAGACCAGGTTTACTTTACTTAATTACTATTACCCATAGACGGCAAGGGCTTTTGGTCCACAGAATTTATATACGGTCTACAATTTTTTGCTTAGTTTTGTATGGGCTTTTATAGACCGTCTACATATAAGGAAGCTCTATAAATTATTCCCTAAATTATTATAAGTTATTTAGTCAGATGATATAGAGTGAACTTCAGTTATAACGAAGTTTAAGCGACCTTGGTTTACTAAGTTATAAACGGAGTAATATCAACTACTTTATCCGTATATTCGTTATATTATACATGTTATAACGTGAGTTTATTGTATAAACAAACTTACTTAGCTTTCTTTGACAGCTCAATAGTATTATCAACAAGAGCACTACAGTCTGTATCAAATGTATTCTTCAAAACTTCAAATTCAGTTTTAGACTTTTGATCTAACTTTGGCAATTCACTCTCCACATCACGAGTAAGTTTGTCTTGAAAAACAGATAATTCAGATTGCAATATTTGTAAGTTGGATTCTGTTTGCATAGAAGGGTCTCCTGTTATTGTATCAAACTCCTTAGATTTAGATTCCAAATAATCCTTGCCTCCATCCAACATTGATTTAACTGCAAATTTATTCAAAGTATTCTTGTTTTTATTCTGTTTCTCAAAAATAGATTTTTTGAGTTTTGGAATTAGAGTAGCGGTCTCTTCGTCAGGAGAGGAAGATTGAGAAATAAATTCAATTCCGGAGCTTATCTCGTTAAGTGTGGTTTCCTGATCTTTTGCTCTAAGGAGTACACACACATTATATTCCATCAAATTATAATTAGGCAAAATAAATTAATTTAAGAAAGACTTAAAGCAATTATGCAATTAATAGTATAAACAAATACTGTAGAACCTCAAAATGTATACTCCATTATTACTCATCCTAAATTCGTAATATTAACCGGTGTCATTTGATTCAAAAGCCTTTGAAGCGGACTGAAATAGTTAAAAGTGTATGTATTAACCGGAAATTAGAATTAAATGTGTTTGTTCTACTGTATAGTGTAATACCGAATAAACATGTAAACAAAATAGATTGTGTTATTATAACTAAAGATATTTCCCCTTTTTGTCCATAAATGAAATGTAAACAAGAACAAACTAACTTTTCAATATCTTCTGTCACAAGTGGCATGTTATCAACAAGTTCCTGTTTCTCTACCAACCATCTATTTATACTTTCCGTGTCTCTATCAGTAGGCACAGCCTCATACTGTGTGATTAACAGCTGTGCCACAATAGGCAGAGTGTATGCTAGAATGTGCTCTATTCGCTGGGCTCTCTCTCTCACCTCTGATTGGGCAGAGAAGTCTGGACAGGGCGGGAGAGCGATAGTGGGGTCTGTATAGCCAACAAGGATACTGGGTACAGGGGTATATAGTAAACAATAACAACAATAACAACAACAGCAACAACAAAAACTATAACAACAACAATATCGATAACAATAACAACAATAAAATTCGTGTGCAAAAATGCAAATTATTATGCGAACACCACTGTATAAGTAAACTTAGATCGTTTGTTTGATTGTTTGTTAATTAGTCAGCTAGTTAGTAAGTTAGTTAGTTAGTTTTTGTTTGTTTGTTTGTTTGTTTGTTTGTTTGTTTGTTTGTTTGTTTGTTTGTTTGTTTGTTAATTAGTTTGTTTGTCCAGCTGTTATTAATGTATAAAGTGTTGTCTAGTTACCTGTTTAGCATCTCAGGGATGTCAGATAAATCTTGTTGATATTCAGTCAGATTATCAAAATCAGTTCGGCTCAGCTTTTTCCCTGCATTATTAACCTGTCTGTTCATTTGATTAACTTTCCCTTTAACGCCTGCCAATACCGTAACGATAGAATCCAATTCTCCCAATAAAGCAGACAGCCAACCCTCTTCAAAACAAGTTTTTTCCTGAGATTTACATTTTCCGATAATTTCTTCGCTTTTCGCGATTAATTCTTCACACCCTTCAAATCCTGGGAGTAAATTCTCCACACGATTATGAATAGTGAGAGTATTAAGCCGTATTATCCTGATGGTACTTAAATACCCGTCAATCTCTTTTGTAGAAGTTGGTAAGTTGAGTTGATTTAACTGTGTTTCTAAACTAGTGAGCTCTTCATTTGATAAAATTAGAATATTTTTATTGATTTGTAAAGGATTATAAGTCTCAGTAAATTGTCGCGCTGTCTCTAATAATTTCAAAATTAACTCTTTTATCGGTTTAATTTCTTCTCGCAATCGTTTGTATTGAGTCAATAGATTTTGTAGTGAATCTAACAATTCGGTTTTGCCTTGAATATATTGAGGTACTTTGTTCAGAGTATTCATGTGCTCAATTATAGCAGACACTGTGCTATCTATAATGTCCGTATTAACCTGGATTTCTACTATAGTCGATGTAGCATCTTCTTGCATAGCAAATATGTCAGTTCCTAAATAATACAAACAAGGAAAGGGAAATAAATTCAACATTTTATAACATGTATAATTGGAATTTTAGATATGTTTTTGTTTGTCAAATAATTAAGTAAAAATGGCACAGTTTTTAAAAAAAGTTATTAGAACCGAAAACCGTAGCATCAAGTATGATAATTTGCAATTCATACTTTTAAAATCAATATTTAATATTTATGGATTTGAAATGTCATCAAAATACGAAGAAATTATTTGGAAATACAGTTAGGTCTGCTTATTGTGAACAATTTTTCGTATGCTTTATATGAAAATATTTTTATTATGAATGGTCCCAATTTAACAACTTACGCTTACATAGGGTTTGTATTAAGTTAAGTTCGCTTATTATGAGTCTTATCAACATAATTTTTAGTCCCTTGAATGTTCATAATAAAAGAACCTAACTGTATTTACTAATTCGAGTCTTTTGATTCACAGTAAACTGATGTATTTTGCAAATCAAATCCTATTAATTTAGCAGGAAATACGTACTTAATTTCTTATCTTTTATAAATATACACTAATGTATTTACGAGAACCTGACTGTATATTAATTATGTTGTTTTATTACAACTTACCTTCTCTCTTAGCTTTTGTAAAAACGTTTTTTATCTGTTTGAATCGAGGAGTGAATGTTTCATAAAAATCACTGAACTCTTGGTACTGCATGCTAATAGCGAACAGAGATTTCTTAGATTCTATTATAAGTTTAGTTTTGCTGTAATTAGAAGTGATTTCATCGTTTTTATGAATTATCTAAAACAAATTACAAATATGTAATAATTAAACAGTAGAACTTCGTTAGTACGAACACCAGGGGACCGTAAAATTTGTTCGCCTTATCCGGAATTCGTATTAACCGATGTCATTTGTATTGAAAATCCTTTGAAGGGCCCAAAATTTGAGTCAAACGGTATTCCGTCCTATAAATCCTGTGAAATTTTAACCCGATTAAGCCGAGAATTCTATTAACCGGTGGCTCTCTTAAGCAAAGTATACTGTATTAGATATTCCCCTCCCATTGACCGTAATACATATTCTGGACCAAGGTTGGGAACCACTGGCCTAGATACAGATTATGCAAATGGAATGTGAACAATAATACCTGTTGTATATCTTTATATTTTAACTTTTTTAGCGATGTAATGGTATTGTCAAGAACAGCCAATCTATCGTTTGAAGAGTAAAAAAATGAGAATAAACTGGTTAGTTTCTCGATTTGAGAATTACAAGTTGTTTCATCATTTGAAGGAAGGATTGGAATTTCAGATTTACGTTCTTCAAACTCTTCCATTAATCTACAAACAAGTTATATTTTGTTAGTTGAATATTCAATGGAAATGTATTGATTAAAATGTTGTTCACATATTGATCAAAATGTTGTTCACATATTGATGAAATAATTAGGAAATTTCATAGATTTGGGAAAGAAAACTCACAGTTTAGAACGTTTATCAAATCTTGTCACTAATTTTTCGATTTCCTGCACATGTTGAATGCATAGAAACAGGTTTAGCCGATAGATATGCTCATATTTAGTCAGTTCGCCAAATCGGAAATCGATTTCTTGAGGTATCAACTCAGGGGGAGCCTGAAAAGGTGCGAAATTATACGCATTTGCTCTTATCAATAATTCGGTGTAAATCTCAAATAATTCAAATTCTTGATTAACTTTATTTCCCTTTTGTTTGTTGAGATATTCTTTGTGTGCATCTAAATAAACAAATTATATAAAATGCAATCTATAAACAATATTCTACAAATAAACAAACCGAGTAAGGAAACTAGTTCGTCCATTTCACAATCCTTGAGATGGTCAATGTTTCTAAAAATAAATTCTTGTATTTCGATCCATTTCATAAACTGTTTCGCTTTCGTAACATATTCGTTGCAATCTCTCATAAATTCGAGCGCTCTTCTAATCACAACCTGCACCTTACGAATTCCTATAGTATACACAAATAAATAAATAGACAAACATATAATAAACAAATAAACATAAACATACAAACAAATAAATAAATAAACAAACATACGTATGAACAAATAAACAAACAAATTAACAGTTAAAGAAATAAACAAACATACGTATAAACAAATAAACAAACAATTAAACAAACAAACAAACAAATAGCCAAGAAACAGCTAAACAACTAACAAGTAACTGAAAAACAAACATAAAACAAACAAATAACTCAATAATTATCAGTTAAACAACTAATCATCAACTAAACAATACCGGACAACAAACAAACAAACAAACAAACAAACAGATTAAAAACTAAACAAACAAACAAATTAAAAACAAATAAATAGACATATAAACACATAAACAGATAAACATAACACCTTGATTCTTCTTCCCCCCTTGATTGAAGAACTGGTACATAGAACAAATGTACAGAAACATAGAACGCTCGTCAGTGTACTGAACCACATCCTCTGCATCCAACAATGAAGGAATATCTGCGAACACATTGCAATAATAGTACTTCATAACTCATGACAATATATTAGTACAGACTGTATGTATTTAGTAAAACTTGATTGTTTTGTGTTTGTTTGTGTGTTTGTTGTTTGTTTGTTTGTTTGTTTTTCAGTTATTTGTTTGTTTTTCAGTTATTTGTTTGTTGTTTGTCTGTTTGTTTGTTTTTCAGTTATTTGTTAGTTGTTTATAACTATGTTTGTTTGTTAGTTAGTTTGTTTGTTGTTTGTTTGTTTGTTTGTTTGTTTGTTTGTTTGTTTGTTTGTTTGTCTGTATATTTATTTGTGTTTGTTAAGATTGTATTACATAGCTATAGATGAAATATAAACCACGTGCAGTAAACTTCGCTAATACGTACACGTACTTCAAGGAACCGTCAAATTGTATACTCATCCGAAATTTGTATTTTGTATTGAAATAGTATATTACTCGGAAATTCTTATTAATCGTGTTTGTATCAACTATATTATACTGTATACAGTATAAGAAATGTCTACTACAAATAGTGCATTTGTACCAAGTGAATTATGAGCGACATCAAATGCATTGGAGAGACAAGCCACTGGATCTGTTCTATCCAATTTATCGTATTGAATCAGGTCAGGACGAAAGTGGTGTATAAGCGCATTGAAAGCCAAGCCATCTTTCCAGCTCGTCGTGAAATTACTTATGCTAACTTCGTTGTAACCACTTGTTTGGTGCTGGCACCATAAAAGGAGAGCCTATAAATAGTGTATGATAGTTACTATGCTTTTTGGAAGTATCTTGTAAAGCTATTACAGTAGAATCTCGTTAGTACGAACACCAGGGGACCATCATAATGCGATCGATTATCCGGGATTCGTAATAATCAATATCAATTATATTTAAAAGGCTTTGAAGTGGACTGAAATAGTGTTCGTAATACCTAGAAATTCGTGTTAACCATGTTCGTACTAACGAGGTTCTACTGTATCTTGTAAAGCTAATTACAGTAGAACCTCGTTAGTAGGAACACCAGGGGACCATCATAATGCGTTCGATTATCCGGGATTCGTATTAACCAATATCATTTGTATTGAATAAGCTTTGAAGTGGACTGAAATAGTGTTTGTATTAATTAGGTGACCATCAAAATATGTACTCCTTATCCGGGATTCGTATTAACCAATATCATTTATATTGAAGAGCCATTGAAGTGGACTGAAATAATGTGTGTAATACCTAGAATTTCGATATAAACCGTGTTCGTACTAACGAGGTTCTACTGTATCTTCAAAAGCTAATTACAACAAACATGCACTTACAGATTTCTTTCCTTTATAATCTTGCGATCCTAATTCAGTACCAGCTAACTGGAATCTTAGAAAAATCATGAAAATCATCCCAAGTGTTCTACGCTCGTCTCCTTCTGCAATATTCTCAGCAGAAATGGAAGCCTAGAAATTCACAGAAACAATACAAACTGTCTCTGACAAATTGAAATCGGAATTCTTGCTAAAATCGGCTTCCATTTTTAAGTTCATTTTTAGGCTAATAATTCCAAACTACTCAGTAATGCAATGAATCAGTAAAATCCAAAAAATTTACAAGTTTCCGAAAAATTCATGTTTCATACATTTTGATAGACAAAATTTCGAATAGCAAAAATGTGACGTGTCATTAAGAACGTAATTTGGTTCTTGATATTAAAGTAGACTTTGCTAGCAATTGTTTACAAACATATTATCTATATTTAGAAGTGTTGAGACAGCGATTAATTTGTATGACCGAATTCGGGTTTCTTATATTGAAAATAATGGGGAAAACTGTACTCACAATATGAGTTATTTATACGTATCCTAGTAACGAATTTGTTTATAAGGAATTTACTTACAAGGAATAAGGAATTTACTTACTTGTATATATTGGCATACACATAGGCGTCGTAAATGCAAAGGTTAATCCTTCGGGCCGCCCGGAAATTCCGGGTAATGTCCGGGTAAACTCGGAGTATAGTATTAGTAGCATAGGGACAATCCCTTCGGCCCGCCCGGACATGTCCGGGCACCCGGGCGGTTTACGACGCCTATGGGCATACATCTTCTAATGTAATTTTCGGGCACAGGCAAAGTTATTACGGTATTTGAACATACAAATTATCACCTTTGCGAAGCCGGGTTTTATTTTGAAAATATGTTGGCCGATATATAGTAAGCTCTTGTTATAAATATGAATATAACTCGCCTTATTGAGGTATACTTTGTGTTCAATTAGAAATATTACACAAGCGTTTAGATTCTGCATAAAGTGAATGTACATTGTTCCCTTAGCAGGTTTAGCCACTGTTTTATGACTCAATTTCTGCAAAAGTTTTATTAGCACCAACCCTGTTCTAAGATCGATAAACAGATCAGTTATTTGATCACGGATGTTCAAATATTGGTTACAAAGACGTGAGAAAGTTTCCTTTTGTATTTTATCCTGTTTTGAACGAAGATGTGATACTAATTCATTGGTTGTCCCAGCAAAAGAATATTGGCTTTCAACACTAACAATACTTGAAAGACTGGAAGATGAAGTGTAAAGTTTGAGTTTTTTCCATTTATCGAGTTTCGGTTGATCCTCTTCGCTTTCAAATTGGAAAGTTGGCACTTGATGCTTGCCAGATTCTGCCATTATTCTAATGATAAACAATTCCTATTCATTTTCAGTTCATTTATACTCCTTGTTTGTTGACATATTTTCAAGTCATAATTTCGATTACTTTCCCTACGTAAACAAGAGTTACAAGACTCTATTAGCAATGTGTGTGGGCTTCAAACCAATATGCGCTATAATATTATTGACAAGTTCAAAATCCTTGGTTACAAATTTACTCACAGGTATTCCAGTGCTTCCCACTTTACAAAGCACAAGTCAAGTATAAAATCCTTCACAATACAATAATATGTATTGCGCAACTCAACCAATCAATTGATTTGCTCGATGACCACTTACCCCCATCTCAACACAATTGCAGGCCATATGATCCGTTATGGGGTGTGTACGAATGAACCGTTCCAATTTGATGAAATTCAGAATGCGAATACTGCTATAGAGAACTCGTTATATTCACGCCGAAGATCTTCGACTTGGCCAACCGTACTGGTTGATGACGGGATTGATTCTAATACAAACGAAGTCGGAATGCAAGAAGATATTATTGTGATCAAGACAGAAGGAAATTTAGATTCTGAAAGGTTTTTGATGGACTCCCCACTTGCAGATTGTATAATTAGTCCAGACCAGTCGCCTGGGATGGAGACTAATGAAATCTCACAATCTCAGGTAAATACAATTGTGTACTTTTATAAAGAATTTATTTATTTAGAAAGTATTTTTTTATTGGATTGTGATTCTTGGAATTATTGATTTACAATAATGAATATTCAATACATAATAAATATATCGAATTTTCTAATTATTACATAACGCTTGCTCAAACTTGTAACACCTTTGTATGAATTCGCTCTTACTATTTATTGAAAGCAATTATAGAATTAGCAACTTTATTACTTCCTGAATCTGTCATTGTCAGTAATTAACAATTTCTGACATCAAAAGCTACTAAATTTTATAGGTATTCGTTAGCAATTTTGAAAAAATACTTGTTGCAAATTTTTACTGTGCCGACTTATGTAATGGGCCAGTTATACAAATGTTATACTAAACCTCCATTTTTATTTGACAATTGGATTCACCATAAAATTCTGCGTCTGAGGGGTTTATACAAATAGAAATAACTTGTATGTAAACCGTCTATTTTTAGACCAGGTTTTCTTTACATAGAAAATAGTATTACCCAAGACGGCAGGGGCTTTTGGTCTACATACAAGGAAGTTCATACAAATTATATTTTTCAGAAGAGTATCCTTATATGTAGACGGTCTATAAAAGCCCATACAAACTAAGCTAAAAATTTGTAGACCGTCTATAAATTTTGTATACCAAAAGCCCTGCCGTCTATGGGTAATACTATTTTATATGTAAGAAAACCTGGTCTATAAATAGACGGCTTACATACAAGTTATTTCTTTTCAGAACGAGTGTTTTTTGGTGACATTTTATTTTCTAATTTTCTGTAGAACTTCCAAGTGAGCTCAACCCAATGCTCGTCTCACAAAGCAAAGAACAAGAATGTTTGGGGAGATATGTCATATGCCGACCTAATCACGAAAGCCATTATCAGTTCTCAAAACCAGAGAATGACTCTCGCAGAGATCTACGCTTGGATTGTCGATAATGTTTCGTATTTTGCTGATAAGAAAGATACAAGTTCTACTAGCGGATGGAAAGTATGTTTTTTGTGTTTGTTTGTATCTGATTGTTGATCAAATTCATTCACTTTATAGGGCTTTCTTATTTATATCGGCCAACACCTTTTCATTATAAAATTCGGAGTCGCAGATATGAATTTTTGAATATGTAAATATGAATTTTTGATGGTAATATGAATTTTTGGTGGTTTTATTATTGGCTAAAATATGGAATTTCTCATTATATATCGTGTTTTTTCGGAATGTTAGTTCTTGAAATATAATTGGTACTAATAATAAGAACTATATTTTCTCAATTATGATCCAATTAGTGAATTGACGTTTAGAGTATGTAACTATTTGATCGACTTTTTGACCATATATGGTATTTATGCCGCATTGTTTTCATAACACAAGAATTTAACTTGAATATTTGAGTAGAATAATCACAAATATTAGGAAGTGATTTAATTCTTAGATTGTGAGATTATGAATTTCAGATTTGATTGATTTGATTTTATATTAAGCTGTTTTTGTAATATAATGCTTTTTAAGTTAATTCTATCATCAATAAGAACAAAGTTGTTTAATTCTTATTTTATTAAAGTATAGGTTTTCTATTAGTTCAGTTATTCCAGCTTTTGAAATTAAAATTCACGTAAATGCTTCAAACAGTCATCTTAGTATAGTCAAGGTCTTAAACAAACGTGATTAAACACAATTTTCTTCTCGTAAGTTTAACTAAATGTTTTAAAATCCAGTTTTTAAACCCAGAATTTATTATCCAAATCAGTCTAAAATAGTGATTTCCCGTTATAACGAAGTAGGATATAACGAAATTGCCGCTTATAACGAAATGGAGTATTCCCCAGAGCACTAAATGCAGTAATTATTATCCGCTTATAACGAATATCCGGACATAACGAAGGAATTATACCAAGCACTTCGTTATAACGAGTGTTCACTTTACATAAATATTGATTTTATAGATTTAAATCCATAAATTTATAATCTATTAGAACCTCTCCTCTGTTATGTGAATCACTTTGGAGAATTTGGAAAACTTTTACTCCAGAGCTTTCCCAATTAACGGCTTCAACTGTATTTACTTTTTAAGAACTCAACTAGACTTTATACGATTACATGGAACTGTTAGTAGCTTAGAAGATTATTCATCTTTTTAACGATTGCACATTCAACTGAATGTATATTATTATTATTATAGTGTCTGTAAATAATTTATAACAGTTAAATTAAACACAATAGATTTATAAATGTTGTTAAATTTTAATATTCTATGTAAGATTTCTGAATTACTACAAAATGATGTTCTTATAGAAATAACTATTTATCTAATTCTTGTAATTGTGAAATTAAAATGAATATTTCATTTCAGATTCCTTTGTTGTAATTAATTGAATTTATATTTCCTACTATTCCTTCATAATATGAATCCTGTAAAAATAACAGTCTCCCTAAATTTAATAAGTTATTAACAAGTGAAATAATATCAATAATTACAGAATGCAATTTTATATCACTACATTTCATGGCTTTTAACTGTGTTAGAAAACTTAGTTCAACTTGTTGTGTATTTATACATGTTTAGTGAATAGAACTTCCAATAATTACGAATCTCAATTTGATATTTGTATACAACCATTCCACTTATTCAATAGCTATTATTTCGTTTAACAAACCACATACAGTCAGGTCTCCTTATTGTTAACAATGTTTCGTTTGCTTAATACGAAATTTCTATTAAGAACAATCCCTATGGCCCAATTTAACAACTTACATAGGGTTTGTATTTAGTTGAGTTCGCTTATTATAAAGTCTCTCTTTATGAACACAATTTTCGTCCCTTGAATGTTCATAATAAAAAAACCTGACTATATAAGGCTTATTTATATATGTTTATAAGCGAGGGAGGTAAATCAAGTGCAAAATGTGAAAACGTAACGAACAACGAACACCTGTAAATACTTTATACAATAGAGATAGCTGGCAAAATGCATGTAATTAGCGGCCATGCGTGATAGCAAGAGATCTACTAAATAGAATTTACAGTAGAACCTCGTTAGTACGGTTAATACAACACTATTTCAGTCCCCTTCAAAGCCTTTTCAATACAAATGACATTGGTTAATACAAATTCCGGATAAAGCGAACGCATTTGACGGTCTCAAGGTGTTCGTACTAACGAGGTTCTACTGTATTATTAATTTCATTACAAATAAATTCTAAGAAGTGTGTAAATTGGATTCTATACATATGGGGTGAAATTTAGTGGTTTCCTGTTGGCTTCCTTCTTTATATCTACAATCTTTGTAGTTTTTAGATCAAACTCTCAATTTGTGTTAAATATGCGAATTGTTCTTTGATAAATCTAGGCTTCATTACCCAATTCAATTTTTACTCAATTTATCCATTCAATTTCTATACCCAAATGTCGATATGAAGACTTATATCTAGGTAAAGATATGCTTGTTTTGTATTACATGTTTTCTTAGTGATAACTCACAGTGGAATCCTGAAATTAGTTTCAACTTGTACAATATCGGGCTTTATTAAAATTTAATTTGCTGTCAAATATACCCTATTTAGATGTTTCATTAGGGCTTATTAATTCACTCAGTTTCCTTAAAATGAAGTCTAGTTGTTTCTAATTTAATTCTACTGACACTACCATTAATTCAGATAACAAGGAATTCTATTTAATATGATATTTCTATATTAGCTTATTGTTAACCAAGGGACAAATTTAATAAACGTGTACTACATTTAATTCTCGATATAACGAAGTGCTTGGGACCTGTAAATCCCTTCGTTATATCCGGATATTCGTTTTAAGCGGATAATAATTAATGCATTTAGTGCTCTGGGGGAAAATCTCTATTTCATTATATCCAACTTCGTTATAACGGGAGTTCACTGTATTATGTTAATATGAAATTCTGGTGAATACTTACACATTTCGAAAAAAAGATTATTTTTTTTAAACACCAAATGCGATCCTTGTTTACAAAATTTTTGTTTGTATTTACATTTTACTGACTAATTGCTTACACTTTTGATGCTTCCTTAATTGTATTAATTCAATAATGTAACAGTATGTTACATGAATTATCTTTTGTAAATATTTGCATCCAATAATGCTTGCAACTTAAAATTACTTTACAAGGAAGTTAGCAGTTTTCATTGTAGTTTTAAATAACGCATTTGTTTTCAAAGGTTTTAACACACTATAGCCGTTATAACTAGCAACTAACACATGTTTAGATCTTACTTAGATATGCTTTTGCAGGCCAATTGTAAGAACCCGATTAAATTGAACATTTGTTTTTTGTGATATCTTTCCAATTACATTATCTGATTAGATATCTTATTTTCCCCCCAAATATTCACAGAATTAATAGAATTTCGTTTGGTATTTCCGCTTGGATACAGTAGACTCTGTTAGTAGGAACACAGATAAGGCGAATTATCTGTTAATGAGTACAAGGTTTATTCCTCTAGCCTAAACTAAGCATGCAAATGACTCCTGTTAATACGAACATATTTCGACGGTCCCCTGGTGTTCCTATTAACGAGGGTCTACTGTAGTAAGAACAACGCAATTTTATAATAAAATGAATGAAACAATTTGTGCAGGGAAATTGGTTATACACACTACAGTCTACAGTAGAATCTCGTTAATACGAATTCCGGATAATACGAACACATTTTGACGGTCCCCTTATGTTCGTATTAACGATAGTTTCCTGTATTTGTATGATTAATACAGACCTATTTATAGAATTCCATTCGTCACAACTTGTCGCTACACAACAAGTTCAAGCGTGTTCCCAATGAGACCAGTGGCAAGAGCTCTTGGTGGACCATAAACCCGGATAAAACCGGGACTAAAACGCGCAGAGGTCCCAACACGAGTTCTTCCCCGAGACCAAGTACCCCTAAGTTAGGTCGCAAAGAGACTGGTAAGGAAACTCCGACAATGAAACGTAAGGAAAGGAAGAAAAGTAGATCGAGGAGAGGGTCTGAAGGGACAATTAATTTATCGAATATGGAACTTTCACCGCATTCCCCGTTAATGAGTGGTGTCGTACTAACCAGGTTAGAAATGTTGTTTGTTATTTGATGGTTGTTATTGTCTTATTTATTATCGAGCTATAAATTAAATGTTATTGACGTCAAAGTAGAGCTTAGTTAATGCAGTAAATTTTTCTTTGGTTTAATGAGGATTTAATGTAGAAATTGAATTAGTGCAGATTTTATTATCATAGGGTTGGAAAAGCAATGATTTTTAAATAAAATCAATATCAAATCATTTCATTACTGGGCTACTATACTATAGTATAGCCAGCACAGTAAAAATCAATTGATATAAAGTTGATTTACTATTTACTACAGCGTATTTACTCCAATTTTTTGCTTATTTCTAAATACTTAAAATCTTTTCGTTATACAATAAAGGCGAATTATAATGTAGAGAAAACTAAATTCTTAAAATTGTATTAAGAAAAAATCGCTGACAATATCCCTTGTTTGTTTATATATGTTTTCACACCTTTACTATACCCATTTAGCACCATAGCTAAATTTATATTATTTATATGCAAATTAGAAATTAGTTGACGAGTTTTATTTGGAATTTTTGACCATAATTTTATCGAATTGCTTTTTTTCTGCATAGTTACACACGTGGAAGATGGTATGCTTGCATTAAATTTAAATTTATTCCCCCATATAGTGCATAAACTGTCCCACACACATTGTAACTAATTGGATTTTTATACAACCTCTAATAAAATCAAAAGAACTACATTCCAGTATATGAATATAATAGATTTAATTGATTTGAATCCTTCTTAATTTCTAGTTCAATTAAGCTAGTAAATTAATTGAAGAACTCCCATAAGAATTGCTATGAAATATCCCAAACTTCTAATACTAGACGGCACTCAATTGTTTATTTATGCAAGCTCTTATTCTCGATAATAAGATTTCGTTTTTATACGGCCTTACTTATTAGTTGGTTTCAAAGGTCCTTGAGACGAAATTGGATTGGATTCTCGAAATTAGGGCTTGGATGACTTATCTCATTATCAGGCGTTAATTTCTTACATTCAGATCCATTAATGTTATTTGGCTTGGAAAACCGTTTATTTTTGAGAATCTTGCAAACGCCTTTTCTTTAGGGATTATTTTTTTAATATTTCCTACTTTCATGCTAATTGGAAAGGTCGTAATTTCAAGGAACTTAATGGAACGTTCAAGAGTTACGTAACGCTTCCAATTAACTAATGTGTAATAGACCATAATTTTGTATTTTTTACAAAATCGTAAAAAGCGTGACATAGGGAGGGGGTGTCTAATTTTGGGAATTTTGCTTAATATAAGATTTGAATGGCCCTTAACTTTGTTAATATTCATCTCAAATAAGATGCAACAATAATTTATTCAAATACTTTTTGGTTATTTTAACCTTTAAGATGATTTAACCCAGACAAATCACTTAATTTATGTTAATAGTCAGCTTTAACTCTATTTATGCAAATAACTTCTGTTTGATTAGTTAATCACTGCTTGGTACAGTCTATTGAATAGGGAGTTTATTTATGCAAACCAGATTTATTATAATTATACACATATTTATATGAACAGCTGATTTATAAGTGTATAAATTGCGAGTTGGGATATCGTGAATATTATATTTCCTTCATTCAGATTATATACAGTAGACTCTCATTAATACTAACACGGATAAGGGGAATATCGGTTAATGATTACAAGGTTTAATTCCCCTAGTCTATACAAATGCATACAAGTGACTCCGGTTAATTTGAATTTCCGGATAATACGAACAAATTTCGACGATCCCCTGGTGTTCCTATTAACAGAGTCTACTGTATATTATATAGGAATTCCCTGTCTGTTTAACGTTAAGTTGTTAAGAATTCAAATACATTCAAAAGTTCTATCGATAATATGCTAATATTTAATGACAGGACTCACATTTATTGGCTTGATTATTAAAATGTGTTAATTATACGAATTCATTTGTAAGATGAGTTTTAATACAAATCAGTAGCAGAAATAATTGATAAAATCTACTTACCAATCGAGTTTAAAACTTGTGAGATTACCAATACTTTTAAAGAATTATTGCATGAATATTTTACTGGCATTACTCGATAACTCATTTAGCAATCAAGACAGAAGAACCATTGAAATGCCATTGCCATAAATGTAGTGGATATTTTGATAACAAGTGTGTGACCAAATTATCCGAATTGAGTGTTAATTAACTTTAATAGGAGCTCAAAGATAAATCTAGGATTTCGCAAACTAACTGTTAATATATTGGAAAATATTTAAAGACATTCTAACTTACACTTGTATTTAAATTTAGTGATTATCATGTCGAGTACTTATAAGATTTAATTTATGTAAGCCCTTATACACCTTATTATGACTCTGCTAAATTTCAAATTAATATATTAGCACAAATTAAGCTTAAACTTTATACTCTCAAAATAATCAAATTATAAGGTCATTTCAATAGACTTTTGATGGTACAAATTATAATATTTTTTGTCGATATTAAAGACAAAATTACATAATATATGACCCCAATTACATGTTTGTTTATTCTAACTATTAAACGATGTTACATAATTTTAATGGTTGTAAACTTAATTATTTGTTTTTATCACTTAATAGTTACGCATGTTCTCGCTATATAATCTTGTAAAGCGATTAGATCAAAGGTTTAATTTAATTACGTATTATTAGTATAATATGTAAATTAAATATTGAATTGTTAAATGTCTATAGAATTGTATGCAAACTAATATAAGGGAAATATCGGTTAAGGAGTACAAGGTTTAATTCCCCTAGCCTATACAAATGCATGCAAGTGACTCCGGTTAATACGAATTCAGGATAATACGAATACACATTTGACGGTCCCCTGGTGTTCCTATTAACGAGAGTTTACTGTAGTAATTATAGCAAAATAAATAAAAATAGTAATATCAACATAATCAGATTTTGTGGATTTTGTTAAACGTAACATTTCATATTTAAATTAATGGATACATAATGGTTGTAGACTTGTTTGAATCTATAATTATCAGAATTTGTACCAATCATCATTATCTTAACTATAATTAATTATATTCATATGTTAAACCCTAACCTACAAACGAATCTCAAATATCTAATTAAATACGATACCTCAACTTAGTAGGTTGGGATTTCCAAAACTTTGTACTTTATTCAAGTTAGTTGTAACACAGTATGCTGTTTAAATGGGAGGGACAGGCAATTAATTATGTGATTAAGTTACTTAATGTAAATGTATTGTATTACATACCTAAAATAGGTGTTGCATTAATTACAGCTATTTAATGTCTGACGAATAATGACCTAAATCTTACTATGATTGCGCAATGAAAATAATACTTTGATATTAAGAATATTAATGGGTGTGTTGGTATGTAATGTTAATCATATAAAAAGTAATTATACAGTGGTAAATAGCAAGTTGCATTTTGCATGAAATTTGCATGCTAATAGGCGAACAGAATTGACATTAAATGCTCGCTTGGGGACTGAAAATATCTTGCTAATAAAGTATAATAGTATACTACTGTACTTGTATTAACAACGAATACAAACTACAGTCAACTCCGCTTAATAGAGTCACCTCGAGACCAGGTTGTTTTGACCCGATTAAGCGGAGAAACCTATTAACCTAAAATATTTTAAGTCAAACTGTAATTCTGTCCTATAAATCCCGTGAAATTTGACCCGATTAACCGGTGGCACTATTAAGCGGAGTTGACTGTAATTTGTGTATTAATATAAGAAATAGGACCATGGATAACCATTGGAATTATCACAGTTGCTTTCACACAGGACTACATCAAGCGATGTGTATTCAGGAGACTCGCAAGCCAGTACTCCAATGACGTCACCGGTGATGAAACAGAGATCTGGTTCCTTCGGAAACATGCTAAGTCCACACAGCCCGAGGCTAGGCACTGCCCTAGCAACCACAACTACCACATGGAATGCTCATAACGATATATTTGGTTCCTCCAGTCCCAAGTGTCGCCTTAGGAGCCATTCTCATCCCGCGGAAAGTACGCTTATTCACACCATTAGTCCCAATGTTAGGAAGAGCAGCGAGAGGTTTGTACTAGTAAACCATGGATATTGAGCCGTAATGCTTTATAGGAATTTACTTACATAAAATCATTATATATAGATACAGGCAGGGTTCTTTATTTATGGACATTCAAGGGACCAAAAATTCATAAAAAGTGAACTCAACTTAATACAAACCGTATGTAAATTGCTTTGTTCTTAATACAGTAGACTCCATTAGTACGAACACACTTAATTTCGAAACTCCGCTTTTAATAATTTACATATAAATTGGGCCATAGGGCTTGTTTATAAAATAAAAAGTTATAATATTGAGCATACGAATAACTGTATTTATTATATTCTATTTTTGTTCGTACTAACGAGGTTCCGCTGTAAATTTTTTCATTTTAAACAGCGAAAAATAGTTCACAATAAGCAAACGGGAGTTTACTGTATTTATTATATATTTTATTTTCTAGTAGGCCTAACTGCGCGCATTCTCTCGGATTACAAACGCCAGATTCCATCAGCGACATCTCCCACTGTTCTTCCAACCTACAAACACCATGGACATCCCCTATAACATCTCCACCCCCAATAAACCATCCAATCGCATTACAGCTCTCCGATCAACGTTCCAGATCATCTTCCCTTACAATGAACCGCTCGCCTCCTTATATAGGCGTTAACGAGGTTAAACCGCATTATTATCATCCTCCTATTGTACCACGTGAACGCGCTCGTTCATTTACAACCACACACCACTCATTACATTTCGAACCAAACATGCAATCTTTTAGTGAACAAACTGAGCTACATAGTCCGTTTATGCAAATACAGCCACCGTCTTATAGCGAGTATAAACGCACGAGTGTACTACACACATTCTCAGATCCTTACGGTACTCTCAGCACTTGTAATTCCACTGTTGTGCAACACAATAATCCACCGCTAAGCGCCGGACCGCCACAGAGTCAGTTTATGCTTTCACGACCGAAAACATTCTTCTCGGAGTACGAAATCGAACACAAAATACTGGACACACAACATCCGCGAGTGCAGGATATAAAGCGCGAAAGCGTTGGGGAATTACCAATTACGTCATCACCGTCCTGTTTCCAATTAAACTCGTTTCAAGGCCGAAGTTACCAACAGGAAAGGAACTGTCCAGTTACAATCGTAAAAGAAGAAAAAATGTTTAATTTTAATAACACTTCATGCAACCATGCGGAAAATAATATTTCTTTTCAGCCACAAATCGATTTGAATAGCTTACAACCAACACTGCTCAGTGATATTAGCATAAACTCGATTGATAAAGATGTTAACTTCGAAATGTTTGACAGCAAATTGCGCATACAAACTGTTCCCATTGTCTAATTACTATCCCGCAAATATATGCTATATGAACGCAAAATTCACTTAAAGCAAAGCTGGATTTTAACCATAGTCGATATAGAAATTTTACAGAAACAATATATGTTTGTTTTTTGCGGAGTTTGGTTTTATAGTGTAAATATCGCCTTTGTTAATACATCGGCGTGTTACGATACATTATTTGTGTTCCTGCAGTAGAAAGCTAAGTTATTATGTATGTGGCTAATGCAGCGATTCTTGCTAATGAATTATTTGCAAATATATTTGATAGTTTTGGGAATATCCATTTAGAAATAACTTATATGTAGACCGTCTATTTATAGACCAGGTTTTATTACTTAAATAGTATTACCCATAGACGGCAGGGGCTTTTGGTCTACAAAATTTATAGACGGTCTACAAATTTTTGCTTATTTTGTATGGGCTTTTATAGACCGTCTACATATAATGAAGCTCTATAATTTATACAGGGATTGTACATGTACTAACTGACTTAGTTGGTTAAGAAATAATACGGTTGACTCCGCTTAATAGGGTCAGTTTTGTTCCAAGCGGAGAAATCTATAAAGCGAAAATATCTTGAGTCAAACTGTCATTCCGTCCTATAAATCCTGTGAATTTTTGACCCCATTAAGCGGAGAAATCTATTAACCAGTGGCTCTATTAAGCAGAGAATACCTAGTAACAATTTACAATACACTATTGTATCTCTAATTATATCTTATACCTTACAAATTCAGCTATTAATCTATTAATAACCGTTTATAAATAATTGGAATTAACTCAACTAATAATTTAGAGAGAACCAATCAAATATCAGGAAGAAACAAGTGCGGTATAATTTGTAGGCACAAGTTTTGATATAAATTCATTAAACTAAATTTATAATAGCTTTATAATAAATAGATTTTCCAGTGCTATTATATTATTCCCTAGAAATGCAGTCCTTATAAGAGTTTAGTTTATACAGTTTATATTTCAATGCAAATGTCTAATACAGTATACTCCGCTTAATAGAGCCACCGGTTAATAGATTTCTCCGCTTAATGGGGTCAAAATTCCCAGGATTTATAGGACTGAATGACAGATTGACTCAAAATACTTTCGGTTAATAGATTTCTCCGCTTAATCGGGTCAAAGTAACCTGGAACAAAGTTACCTATTAAGCGGAGTCGACTGTATTTTATATCCGTTTCCCTTGGGTATATAATACTTTTAAAAATTTAAGGATTGGTTATATAAATTACAAAAACGAATATACTACAGTCGACTCCGCTTAATAGGGTCACTTTGTTCCGAGGGTAGTTTGATGATCCGATTAAGCGGAGAAATCTATTAACCGGTGGCTTTATTAAGCGGAGTATACTGTATATACTGCTGTAGAGTTTCGTTGGTAAATCTAATTAATTTGTTTCGTTTCAATTCCCATTTAAAACATTTTATACTTCGTGATAACTGTTAATTAATACGAATGCGGATAAATCAAACAAATTCAAATGTTCTATGGGTGTAGTACTAATGAGAGCTAATTGTATAAAAATATAGTAGAACCTCGTTAGTACGAAGACGAACAAACAATTCCACAAAATCAGGTCCCTACAATGGCTATTCAAAGGGTATTACTCCGGTTAATACGAACTCCGGATAAAGCAAACAATTTATTACCGTTCGTTGGTGTTCGTATTAACGAGTTTCTACTGTAGTGACTACAAATTGAATATAATATTTTTATCAACAGTAGAATTGATAAGTCAACGCAATCAAATATTGAATAAACACACAGTGATTCGTTTGCATAAAATAATAACGTTGACAGAAAATTACGTTTCGCTAAATCTCCAAATTTATCTCCCACAAATACATTAGATCAGTAAACGGAGCTAATTCGGAATCGAAATACATTAAATCATTCAACGTATAAACCATATTCAAATCAACTTCCTATTACGAACTTTCATTTTAGCTTAGATTGCAATCTAATACGTATGCAAAAGAGTTTGACAGACTGTATATATAAATATGAGAAAATAGTTTTAAATAAGTTAAAAAACGTTATAATGAACAGAAATCAAGTTACAAGCACACCAAATTCTATCGATGAGGAGAGACAATTAGGAAGTATTTCCAACCAACAATTAATTCCTAGGAACGAAAGTGAAGTTATAAACCAAACTGGAGAAGATGGCAAACGAAAAAACTTCGTTTCAGCCATATTTTCATTGTTATCAGTAGTGCTAGCTTTCGGTGGAATAGCAATACCAAGATGGAGTGTGTTAGTTGCTACGAATGGACAGCATTTGGGGGAATACGGTCTGTTTATGGTTAAGATATTACAAACAGATGAAGTCAACACAACACGAGCTATATATCAAAACCGTAAGTATTATTATGTTATTATATTGTATTAGGAATACAATAGTATTAGCGGGTTTATAATAGCAATTTATATACAGTCGACTCCGCTTAATAGAGCCACCGGTTAATAGATTTCTCCGCTTAATCGGGTCAAAGTAACCTGGTCCCGAGGTGACTCTATTAAGCGGGGTCGACTGTAATTGCTTATTTTAAAACTACAAACATACGTGATTTTTTGTAAACAAGTTTATTGACCTAGGTGTTATATAAGTACCCCAAAAGTAAGTTAAGTAACACTTGTTTTAATAGTGGACTCTGGTTTTAACAAAGTCTAAGGGATTTAATTCTTTAAAAGCGGAGTAAATCAACTACTTTATTTGTCTAGGAAAAATATATAACTTAGTTATAAGCGGGTATTTCGTTATACAGTAGATGTCGGATATAAGCACACCGGTTATAAGAACATATCGGATATAAGAACACTATGTTGGAAAACGGTTGCCATATACCCTATATAATTTATGTCGGTTATAAGAACATCAAGTGCAGTTCCCGACGATGTGCTTATAACCGGCATCCACTGTATCAACTTCATTGTTAACTCTATTTTATTAAAACTATTATTTATTTTTAGTTTTCGAGTTCTACAACCCTGGAGAAATAAGCCTGATAATATGCATTACATTAGTTCTGCTATTCAACCTCGGTCTAACAGTGTCCGGAATAATAGTCAGTCTCGGATTCTGTCCGATTTATCTGAACTTTCTATCCGCATTTTCCGTCTTTAACGTGTTTGCTATTTTCAACTATTTAGCTGTAATGGGTTTATGGCTATGGGTCACACATCGGATTCCACAACACAATATAAATAGTCCTATAAGGGAAATATATCCTGACGTATATGCACAGTTCGATTACGGATATTATATTATAATTATTTGCACCGGATTACTGACTATTGCTGCCGTTTGTAATTTTCTGGATTTCAGTCTTTTCAAGAATGGATGTTTCAAACAGAAACCTAGGTTTGTTAGATTTTTCGTTTTATATTTGTTTACAAATGTTGTTGTTATTTACTTACTGTGTACCAGTCGACACCAGGGAACCGTAAAAACAAACAAAAACTATTTGAGAATCGATAAACCAAATGTTTAACAAAATAAAAACCACAATAACAATGCAAGTAAAATCATAATTTATTAAAATTAACAATTCATTTAAGGAATTTTAATAAAAAATTAAAATTAAATCTGATGTTTTATGAGTTATAAAAAAACTAAGTTAGAACACAAATGAGAGAATAAAAATCATAAATAATAAACCACAAAAGTCCAGTAACAAATAACATTAACTATACTTTATCTTTCGCAAGCTTTTTAGCTAATTTTGCTAGTTTCTTTTTAGTTGCTTTATCCATTCGTTTCAAAGTAGCCTGTGAATAAATAGGCTGATTTGACTCAATACCGGCTGCTTCTCTCACCTGCCTATAAAGATCCTGATTGAGTTTAACCTGTTGTACGAACTCTACGTTCTGTAAATGAGCCGCTAATCTCCTATCTTCTTGCAATTGAGCCTCGGTTTCGCTAGGATCAGGGGGCACATCCAATTCTTCAAGTTTTAACGGTAAACGGAAAGGCGAAATTCGGCCTTCTCTAGCACGAGAAATCTCATCATTTGGCCCTATTATTAAAGGGGGGTTCTTAATAGGTTTAATAGGAGAAAACACTGTAGTTTCATTCGGAACAGATTGACTACGAATTTGTTTATTAATTCGCAAGAAATCATCTGGCAATGGCCCTATTAACACATTCTTTCCGTTAACTGTAAGCCAACAAGTTTGTCCTTTCTTCCATTTCTTAAGATAATCTTTATGAGCAATTGGTTGTGGCCGTATTAACCCCATGGTTGTATTAAAGCGTTTTAGCTCGCCATGTTGGTGATGCTTTATAGTCGGCTCTTCAATAGTTTTGCCACGCGTGGCAATTGGTAGTGACGCGTTCTTATCGATTGAATCATGTGCGAAAGAATATTCATCTGCAAGATCATCGTAACAGGGAGGGAGCTCAAATGTATCGGATAAGGTGCTACATTCCTGCGGATTATAATCTACACTATCCGGGTTAGTTAGCTGGAATAAATCGCGAGTTGCGGCTTGAATATTACCGTTATTTTGCCGCAGAATATCCATAATAACCGGATTATCAATGTTAGGAAACAGCTGAGATAAATGCGTTAGTCTATCATCGTAGTTAGCAATCACATTCCTATGCATCGGACTGGTTGTCGGGGCTGGAATTGATGTCGTCATCGACATGTGCCGGGCAGGGGGAGGGGGTCTGCGTAGCGCCGACTTTTTGCCGCCTTTGGAGTTTGGTCTCTTTTGGTTCTGAGGCGGGGTGTTCCTCTGGGCTTGTTGCTGCTGAATGGTGCGCATTACAGGGTTCATGATACTATTTATAGATACACTATGTATATATAGTCAACTCCGCTTAATAGAGCCACCAGTTAATAGATTTCTCCGCTTAATGAGGTCAAATTTGACAGGATTTATAGAACGGAATATTTATAGATACTATATGTATAGTGAACTCTCGTTATAACGAAGTGATTGGGACCTGTAAATACCTTCGTTATATCCGGATATTCGTTATAAGAGGGTAATAAATAATTAATGCATTTAGTCTTCTGGGGGAAAATATCCAATATATTTCAAACGTTAGGTAATGCAAAATTCAAGAAATTATACACCTTCCTTCAATATGTTACGCTTTTTTATCATTTTGTAATACAAAAGGATGATTACATATTAGTTAACTCCCCTTGGAAGCGTTACGTTACGTTTGAACGGCCGCTAACACAGTTTTAATGGATATACAGTAGAACTTCGTTAATACAAATACGGTTAATTTGAAATTCTGGTTAACATGTGCACTATTTCAGTCCCCTTCAAAGCCTTTTCAATACAAATGACACCATTTAATACGAATTTCGGATGAGTACACATTTTGACGGTCCCTTGGTGTTCCTATTAACGAGGTTCTACTGTAAATGTACTTATTAGTTACTCAATAATGTATAGGTAATTGGAGGATTTTATTTAATAGTATAAATATGAACAACACAACAATAGTAGGCTGAAATGGATTAGTGGTTTGTAGGAGTTTATATGGTTGCAAATTGCAATTCACAATGTTAATTTAAGGTCAATCAGTTATGTAGCAAATGATACACATATATTATGTGGTAAAGTATTATATAATTATATAAGTTGGTTATAAGTCTAAATTTGGAACCACAGATTAAACGACGGTTTTTCTAATATATAAAACTGGAAACCTACACAAATAATTTTAGTTTACTTGTTTTCTTAAAACCTGACTCACAAAAAATTGTGTTCATAATAAGCGAAATAAACTTAAACTTAATACAAACCCTATGTAAGTTGTTAATTGGGACCATAGGGCTTGTTCTAATAAAAATTTCATATTAAACAGACGAATAATTCACAATAAGCAGACCTGACTGTATTAACTATTTCACGAGTTGCTTATATAACCAATACTTATCTTATACAGTAACCCGGTTATAACCAAGTCGGATATAAACGAAATAACCGCTAATAACGAAATTGAGATTTTTCCCCAGAGTACTAAATGCATTTAATTATTATCCGCTTATAACGAATATCCGGATATAACGAAGGGATTTACAGGTTCCATGTACTTCGTTATAACGAGAGTTCACTGTATAACCAAAACTTTTCTTATATAACGAATACTCATCTTATATAACCAATTTTATATAACGAATATTTATCCTATAGCACATCTCCTACAATTGTTATCAACCCTCGATACACGAGAGGATCTCTAAGCCATATTATAATCCAACTTCCGTTACAACCGCCGGAGTACAGAGAGGAATTATCTCCTTTAGCAAGCCCCATGACCCCACCTACTTTTCCTAATTATTTGAGAACTGCAAATACATCCTTTCTTGTATAATAATATAATTCCATGTGTTCACTTATTGTAAATATCTTTGCATGGATTAATAATTTCAATTTCACTGTAGAAAGTCTTGTACAAATGTAATTCAAAGGATTAATATTAAAACATGAGTTTTAAAGCTTGTATGTATATGTGTGTACCTTCAAAAGTCAAATTAAATATTAAGAATAATCTGAAATATTCATTGTTTATTCTCACAGTTATAAGCTATGAAATATAATGCATTTGTAATTACAGCCACCGATTAAATAGATTTCTCCGCTTAATCGGGTCAAAGCAACCTGGTCCCGAGGTGACTCTATTAAGCGGAGTCGACTGTATATTTCAATGCCAGTATTATTTACTGAAGTCTAGACATACTATAGAGATTATGGGTGATGGACATCAATATTAAGATTGTATCGTTAATAACTGTTAACAGAAATAATGTTATTACTAAACAGTTAAAACGGAAATTTAAAATTGAAGGAGCGGTTCACAAATTTCAATTATGATTACTTTAATGTACAGTCAACGCTCGTTATAACGAAGTGCTTGGGACCTGTAAATTCCTTCGTCATATCCGCATATTAATAATAATCCATACATTTATTGCTCTGGGGGAAAATCTCCATTTCGGTAAGACGGGAGTTCACTGTATAAATACAGTATATCGGATATAAGACACCGGTTATAAGAACATTCTACTGGAAAAAAGGTTGCCATATACCCTATATAATTAATGCCGGTTATTATAACATTATATGCAGTTCCCGACGATGTTCTTATAACCGGCATCCACTGTATTAATTATTTATAAACTCTATTTTTACAAATAAATCGGGGTTCAGAGAATTGTAGTAAGTATCATCAATTCAGACATATGCTTGGTTCCTCATTACCCCATTAGCACTAAATGATCTGATGCAACTGAGTAATACGAATAGTATAACTAATGTTATGGGACAATTTAAATGAGTGCAACTAAGTACATGATGCTTACAAATATCGTAATTGAAATTAATCCAAAGTCCTTTTAAGGAATTAATGGGCAATCCAGTTACAAAGAATTAACTTGGCTAATTAACCTTCTCTTATAATTACCTAAATTACTCTAATAAATGTTAAAAACATTTATGTGTAAAAACTAGCCATAAGGAACACCGAAGATATTTGCAAGTTTTAGTTAAACTATCTACAGTAGACTCTCGTTAATATGAACACCAGCGAACCGTCTAAATGTGTTCGTATTATCCGGAATTCGTATTAACCGGAGTCACTTGCATGCATTTGTATAGGCTAGTGAAATATTTTGTACACTAAACAATTTTTCAATTATCCGTGTTCCAATTAACGAGTCTACTGTATTTTAAAAGAGACTTTGAAAATGGAAACAAATATAATCTCTGAAATAAATCGATAATAATACTTAATAATTATTGTATAAATATGCTAGTATATTATTAATATAATCACAACTCTATAAATCAAATAACTACACTTGTCTAAATATAAACTTGATTCCTGATAGTCAATAATGTTACTAATGTATAGAAATACCAACCAACAAGACAAAAGAAATGCAGATGCCACGAAGCGCCGTAAAAACTTCGTGTGAACCAAAATGAAAACATTGAGGTGTAAAGTACAATTGCCATACCAGTTAGAATTATTACAAGCGACCAAATATAAACTTCCATAACAAAATTTGTCCGTAATCTATCATGTATCAGCGAGAAACCACAAAACCAATGTAAACACGCATAAATATTTAATATTAGGCCCAATACGCCATGCCATGAACCGTAATAAGGCCGGCCAGCGAGGAAATGGTTATATGATGCAGTGAACCATTCACAGCATAGAAAAACACAGGACAACAAACACACAAACAAGTGCACTTTGAATTTAGAACCAGGACTAAGAAAAGGGACCAGCCCAATGGTGCCATTGAAAACCCATAACGATTCTGTGTATATACCGACCGCAACCATTGAAAAGGCAACATGCCATTTGAATAAAATGTTCACTGAGTATTCTATTTGGTCGTTTATGGGTGGTTTTAAAATCCAAAAAGGTTCGCTCACGCCAATAAACAATAGAGAATGTGCTGTAAATGCGAAAATAATTCGAAATACTTTGGGAAGATTTGGTCTTGTAACTAATCTCATTCCTTTCCCATTTTCAGAATCTGGAAGAGATGAGATGTGATTGTCACTGGCTACTTTTCGAAAACTTGAATTTGTCTCAATATCTGTAATTTCTTTCCCATTTGAAGAACCGTTTGACATTACTTGAATTGCTAATCGTAACTCTATACAAAATGATACACTCTATGTTATGTAATAACTCAGTGCCTATACAATAGTATGGCTGTGCAATGGAAGCCCTCCCACCAACGTGAATACGTATAGGATAACAGTACGCAATAGATATAGCGTGTAGAAGTATACCGTATTAGGATATAGCATTGTTAGTGCATAACTTCATATTATGATAACAAGTAAGTATGCAACCCAAGTTTTTTTGGAAACTAATTAATCGAGTTATTATATCATAAATTGTTCAAAAGGAATGTCAAAAGCACTGACTGATTAATTTCTCCTTAATAAATTATATTTAATTACTATATTTATGAATTGCAATCGTGTTCGTGTAATAACAAGTGGCATTTTGCACCAAATTTGCTTGTTAATAGAGTATATTTATATGCAAATGCGAACATTACTGTACTCAGTATAAGTGAATACGGTTTATTTTCTAGTAAATATACCTAGTAAAATTATATACAGTAGAACCTCGTTAGACGAACACCAGGGGACAATCAAAATGCGTTCGCCTTATCCGGAATTCGTATTAGCCAATATCATTTGTATTGAAAACAATGAAATTTGAAAAGGCTTTGAAGGGGACTGAATTAGTGTTTGTATTAACCGTGTTCGTACTAACGAGGTTCTAATGAAATCAACCCTTGAAATAAACTATATTGACTGTACACCTACATATACTATTTATATTAATCCATATAAACAGATTATACAATATCTAGACAATATTTCAATAGAATTAAAATACGTTTGTTCACGTATGGTAAGTTGCAATAGATTGTTGTGTCCACAAGAAAGTACAACTAAATATACTACGTATTTGATTCAACTTAGCTTTATTCTGTCGATAAAATAGATATTAAATCCTTCTATAATATCTACAAGTGATTCAATAACGAATCCTTGCTATACATACTGAATATTAAGCTTCTATCGGGAAATCTACTGTTTAATGAGCTCATTACCATATAAGGCAATCTTAGTTATTTATCTTAATAACACCAATACTATTAAGATTCAACACACATTTAGATTGATTTGAGATAACTAGTAAATAGGGTTTACTCGTATATCGGAATCTATCAAAATATATTTTAAGTACAATTAATGATAGTTAATTGGGACAAATGGTGTTAATTATAGTAAAACCTCGTTAATACATACACCAGGGGACCATCAAAATGCGTTCTCCTTATCCGGAATTCGTATTAACCGGTGTCAATTGTATTGAAAAAGCTTTGAAGGGGACTGAATAGTGTTCGTAATAACAATGTTCTACTGCATAGTTAATTAAATTGTACACGCTTTATAAATTGGGAACATTAAAATTAAATTTATTGAATCAATTTATCAATCAGTTACAGTAAAATTTGTCATTTAAACCCAAACGACGTTCCCCAAAAAGTGATCTTAATTAAGGTCAAAAGTATAAGTACTATCCGTGCTATAAAGTTATCGTAAAGGCAGGTACCATTGTACAGTCGAAACCGGTTTATTCTAACTCGGGTTATTCTAACTTATTCGTGATACAATCTTTTGTAAGAAATTCCAACTTTACTAGTATTTTTCTAACTATCGGTTTTTCTTACTACAGTCAGGTCTGCTTATTATGAACAAGATTTCGTGTGCTTAATATGAATTTCTATTATGTACAAGCCCTACGGTCCCAATTTAACAACTTACATAGGATTTGTATTAAGTTGAGTTCGCTTATTAAGAAGTATCTCTATTATGAACACAATTTTTGGTCACTTGAATGTTCATAATAAAAGAACCTGACAGTATTTTTATCTGAAAAGAAATGTTTAGAAAAATCCGGTTTCACCTGTATTATAATTAGGGAATCCTTATATAGAGCTGAGCTTTGTAGAGTTCAGATTTTATCCCATACTAAAAGCCCAGGCTTACTTTCTAAAGGTCAATTTCGAACTCTGGAAAAAAACTGACCTTTCTCAGTGCATGAATACACATAGTGAAAAACTGAACTCTACAAAGCTCAGCTCTATATAAGTAATTTCTTATAATTAACTCTCTACATAGATAGCTCTACTACAGAATACACTACACCAAACATAGTTAATTTAATTCCTAAGCTAACTAATTATAGACTGAGCGACCAAGTCACAAGTGCCTATATCAGAACTCCGGACTATCATGTGCATCGTAACGGCATTTGATTGGACAAGTTTGGCGCGTAACAATACGTCATGCCCGCCCCTGAATACTCCCGATAGAAGCAGAGTGTGCGAAATCTTGGAAACGTCAACCTACAAAACACATTGTTAATACTATGCATTTCTAAGAAATACTTGTTGCAAATTTTAACTGTGCCGACTTATGTATTGGGCCAGTTATAAAAATTTATACTAACTTCCATTTTTTGTTTGATAATTGGATTCACCATAAAATTCTTCTTCTGAGGGGATATACAAATTGAAATAACTTATATGTAAACCGTCTATTTCTAGACCAGGTTTTCTTACACATACATTAGTATTACCCATAGACGGCAGGGTTTTTGGTCTACAAAATTTATAGACGGTTTTAGCTTAGTTATATGGGCTTTTATAGACCGTCTATAAGGATGCTCATTATAAATATACATTCTAAGGTCCAAACGTGTTTCCATGGATTATTTAAATACATACAGTAAATTCTCGTTAAAATAAACACGGACAAGGTGAAATTTTAATTTCCTAGTAAATTAATGCAATTAACTCTGGTTAATACGAATTTCCGGGTAAGACGAAGAAACAGTTCCACAAAATCAGGTCCCTACAATGGCTATTCAATGGGTATTACTCCGGTTAATACGAACTCTGGATAAAGCGAACACATTTTTACCGTCCGTTGGTGTTCGTACTAACGAGGTTCTACTGTAGTTAGTTAGTCAGTATTCACTATACTATATATATCGCTGTGCTAACCAAATTAGTTTTATCGCAGGGAGTCATGTTCAGGAACGTAATAAGCTGTGTCACGGCCTCATCAACAGTGTTGGACTGAGAGAGAATCATAGTCTCTTCTATTTGGTTCTCGCTTCCTATTTGTTCCCAGCTGGTAGAGAAGTTAGGCCTAATTAGTCCCTGGATGTGATCTGATAGGTCAACTGAGATGTCTTCCAATACGTACTCTTCTTCGTAGCCTGTTAGTCAAACAGATTATAAACAAACTAACTAACTAGCTAACAAACTAACAAACAAACAAACAAACTAACTAACAAACATACAAACATACAAATTAACTAGCAAACAAACTACTAACAAACAAATAAATTAACTAGCAAATAAACATACAAACAAACAAACTAACAAACAAACAAACTAACTAACTAACTAACTACCAAACAAACAAACAAACAAACAAACAAACAAACAAGTTTGTAGAGCTCATATTATTGTACAGTCGAAACCGGGGTTTTCTAACACGTTTTTTCAAACTGTTTATTTATTCTAAATTCGTAAAAAAATTCCAATTATGTTTAATTTTCAATCGGTTAATTCTAACTACCTCTCCTATACCGTAACATTAATTTATGATTTAGGCGAATGAAAGTGGATCAGACTAGGATTAGGAGCGTATTTACAAATGACAGACTAATGTATCAACAGAGCTAATAGCTAATGGATAATGGCTTTATAGGAACTGTTATGAAAGTTAATGTGAATAGAGAGACTGTGTATATACATACATACCAGCTTCATTGGGTTCCCCTGTATTAGGATCACAATCCCTGACAGTAAACTTGAGTGTGTTTGAGAAGGTAGCAGTTATACTCATTCTATCTTCGGGCAGTTTGAAACAGCTATAACTGGTGCCAGGTTTATTGTACGGTAAAGTGGGACAGGGCACATAGCACTCCATATCGAAACCATCTCCGTGACATTCCATCTGTACATACACGTTGTCAAGAAGCTGATCGTTGAGTGTGTTTGTACAATCAAACTGGAATACGATGTGCTAGCAGAATAAATATAGTAATAGAAGAGAAATAAATAACTACAGTAGACTCTGTTAATAGGAACACGGATAAGGGAAATATCGGTTAAGGAGTACAAGGTTTAATTCCCCTAGCCTATACAAATGCATGCAAGTGACTTCGGTTAATACGAATTCCGGATAATACGAACATATTTCGACGGTTCCCTGGTGTTCCTATTAACGAGAGACTGTATTTTATTTATTAAATACAGTCGACTCCGCTTAATAGAGTCACTTTGACCCAATTAAGCGGAGAATTCTATTAACCAAAAATATTTTGAGTAAAACTGTAATTCCGTCATATGATCCTGTGAGATTTTGACCTGATTGAGCGGAGAAATCTATTAACCGGTGGATCTATTAACCGGAATATACTGCATTAGATATATTGAGCTCACCTATATGTAGACAGTCTGTTATAGACGATCAATAAAAGCCAAAATTCTACTGTATTTATTTTTATGAAGTAGTTCCTTTATCTAACCTGTTCGAACATGTGTTTAGTGCATCTCACTACGTACTCAGTCTCTGACTCGGTTAGCTCTACGGGGAGGTGTCCGCTCTTAAACAGGTGTCCTAGCCCGCTTAGTTCCGGGACAGAGCCCAGCTGGGCGAACAGCTGATCCTGTTTCGACAGCGCGGTCTCCTTGTGAACAGCTGACGGGAGGGATATCTCCTTATGCTGCGTTATGTCCGGGAGGGCGTGTTCTGTGGGACCCTCCGTCTCGAGGGGAATGGATCTGAGGGAGAATGGGGACAGCTGGGGACGAGAGGTGTAGGCGAGGAGAGCGTGCTCCAAGGCGAACAGAGATACCTATAAATAGGGCAGGCATGTGGAAACTGTATTTCCCCGAATAAGTCCCGGAGCTTATTGTATTTGGTGGGCCAAATTTGTTTGTTTTGTGTGTTTTCTGGACCAAATTCGCCCTCAATTTTTTTTGGAAATTGAAGAGATAATAAGCGAACAATTCCGATTGAAACGTCCCATAAATCCATATAAATTTGAGTTTTATACAAGACTTTATAATTAAAAAAGGTAGTATAAAGCCAGGTTTACTGCCTAAAGTATATTATAGAAACTGAGTAAACTAACCTTTCAGTGATGGACTTACATACATAAAACCTGCTTTATAGAAAATAAAATAGTTCCCTAACTAAGGTATTAACCAACATTCCACTGTACCTGTATGGGATCTGCGATGAGCTTATTCCCCGTCTCTTCACTGAGCATCGCAATATACATACTAGCCCTGTCCCTAACCAGATTATCCTCATCCAGCATACACCTTTCTAACAGTACTACCACACTAGGCAGTAGGGCCGCACATTCGCTACCAAACGCCCCTAGTACGCTAATGGCAGCAGCCCTCACTTGTGGACTCTCCAGCAGAACCCGGTTGTACACGTACTGTATGTAGGTACGCGGGTTAGACGCCTTGGGACCCTCTCTCCCGATCACGCGTAGCACCTCGCAAGCCAGGTCCGAGTGCTCGCAGTCCTCGATGAACTCACCTAGAATAGAGATAGTGATAGCTAGTGATAGCTAGTGATACACTCTGTTGTAACAGTTATAATATAGACAGTGATTACACTCGTTTGTAATTTAGAAGTTGTTAATTCCCAAATAACCAACTAATTTCTTTGTAAATACAGTCAGATCTCAGGTCAAAAATTAGTCGTTTAAAAAATCAAAAATTAGTCGTTTATATACTGAACAAGCCCTATGGTCGGTTAACTGGAACCTTTGCTTAATTGAGTCAAACTCTAAATCAAAGTGGCCCAATTAATCGGAGTATTTTCTACAACAAATACAACTAACATAGGTTATAGCAAAGCAATATAACTGTATAAATAAATATATATAGTTAGTTAGTTAGTTAGCTAGTTAGTTAGTTAGTTAGTTAGATAGTTAGTTAGTTAGTTAGTTAGTTAGTTAGTTAGTTAGTTAGTTAGTTAGCTAGTTAGTTAGATAGCTAGTTATTTAGTTAGTTAGTTAGTTATTTAGTTATATAGCTAGTTAGTTAGATAGCTAGCTAGGTTCTACTGTACAGTAACAACTAACACAAATGTGCGAGTGCTATCTCCTTCATATCGGGGTTGGCGTCTATGATGAGGAGGAGAGTGGTGACGATAGCTTTCTTGTATTCGTACCCGCCCTCCTCTCTCAGCCAGGAGCTCAGGTGGGACATCACCAGCTGGTGCTTCTTGGGGAACTTCTGGCACAGCGACTGAATGGACTAGAGGAATGCAAGAGTATAAGTGTTTATATGTATATAGTTAGATTGTGAACACTAGGGGAAATTTGTATTATAATACTGTACGAGCCCTTCGGTCTCGGTCGCTTGCGACAGATCGGTGCTACGCACCTCAAGTTAACGGCCACTATGCGGCCTGACTCTTCACCCTTTCTGCCATGGAAAATGGTAGAAAGGGACGTTATATAGATCCTTATATGATTTCCATTTTTTTAACTTGCTTTTCATTTTCTAAATTTATAAACGCGAAATTCGTGATCAGCATACTTGTTTACCTATAATACCCGGTGAAAGCTAACTTCTAGGTTGATTTTGAATTTCATCAATTTGTTTTCCTATTTTTGTAAACAACAACAACAAATATTCATATTATAAATTTATATAAACGCGAAATTCGTGATCAGCATACTTGTTTACATATTATAACATTTGAAAGTTAGTGAATATCTCATATATTAATGCGGTTTCTATCCCCCCGCACTTTAATACAATCCGGACAAACAAACACACACACAACAATCGAGATTTAATAATATAGATATTATAATATTATAAGTGTTTAGGTATAGTTAGAATCGACTTTAGTTATTGTGAACACCAGGGGATCGTCGAATTTAGTTCGTATAATCTGGAAATTAATCACTCGCATGCATTTGTATAGGCTAAGGGAATTAAACTTTCTAATCCTTAACAGATATATCGCTTTATCCGTGTTCTTATATACGATAATAATCCGTCTGGGGAATACAGTAAACCTCGTTAGTAGGAACACCAGGGGACCGTCAAAAAGTGTTCGCCTTATCCGGAATTAGTATTAATCAAAATCATTTGTATTGAAAAGACTTTGTAGGGCACTGAAATAGTGTTGACATTAACCGTGTTCGTACTAACGAGGTTCCACTGTATATACAACCCATTATAACAGGAGTTTACTCTCAAACAACACATTCCTATCTCACCTTCATAACAACTACTTTGAACTCATCAGAAATCTCTCCCATGAACTTTGCGATCTGTTTCATGAGTCTCTCCACGCTGGCCTCAGTTCCCGTCTTAAGCAGCGTCGTTATAGCCAGCGTCGCTATGCTCCTATTGGAGTCCTGCACCAAGTTCTCGAGGTCCAGGTTACAGATGGTGACAGCCCCTGGCTGGTCCATAGCTACCTATAGGGACAATAGGTATGCACAGGTTAATAGCACTGTTATGACGGCAATATTGCTCTATTAGCAAGTTATTTTCAGTTCCCAAGCGAGCATTTAATGTTAATTCTGTTCCTCTAATAGCAAATTCGGCTATTAGCAAGCAATTTCATGAAAAAATGCGACTTGCTATTAAGCGAACACTACTGTACACCAACACAACAACAACAACAACAACAACAACAACAACACAACACAACAACAACAACAACAACAACAACAACAACAACAACAACAACAACAACAACAACAACAACAACACAACACAACAACAACAACAACACAACACAACACAACACAACAACAACAACAACAATAACAACAACACAACAACAACAACAACAACAACAACAACAACAACTCACTCTAGAGAGCGTCTTAGCGGCAGCATACTTAAGCACGGCCTTCGGACTGGACAGGAACACGGAGAGAACTGAGATGGAGGATTGTATTTCCCGCGTGCCCTGACTCTGCTTGAGTCTAATTATAGCACACGCGGCTTCGTACACCACCATCTCGCTCTTGTGGCGCAGGCAGCTCTCAATGAAGTCCTGGTGCAGTGCCTCCAGAGGGGAGTGTCTGAAGAGTATAAATAGAAATATAGAGTAGGAACACAGTTAGTAGGAACACGGTTAATACAGTAAAACCTCGTTAGTAGGAACTCGTTAGTAGGAACACGGTTAATATAGTACAGTGGTTGCCGGTTATAAGCACATCGTCGGGAACTGCACTTAATGTGCTTATAACCGACATAAAATATATAGGGTATATGGCAACCGTTTTCCAACATAGTGTCTTATATCCGAAATGTTCTTATAACCGGTGTGCTTATATCCGACATCTACTGTATAACCTCGTAAGTACGAACATAGTTAGTATAGTAAACCCTCGTTAGTAGGAACACGGTTAAGTAATGAATAACTACAGTAAACTCCCGTTATAACAAAGTCGGATATAACGAAATAGAGATTTTCCCCCAGAGCACTAAATGCATTAATTATTATCCGTTTATAACGAATATCCGGATATAATGAATAATTAATTAGTTAAGCCATGAATTCCTATGTCCGTTACGGTATCTACGCTATACCTAGCTATAATCCTGATGAGCATACAGCATGCGTGTGGAGAGCGAGAGGACTTGGATAGTTTGGTTACCAGCTTAGAGACGGCCAGTCGGTCGTGTTTCCGTATCTTATAGAGCAGGCCTGTGGCGTGGTACTGTATCATGGGCTGCTCGTGGGAACTCGCCTCCTGGATCTCTCCGCCCCAACGCTTCACGAACTCAGCGCTGCTGCCTAGCAAGCGGTAGGCGGAGATTAAAGCAGCAGACGATACACTAGGGTTCCTATACAATAGAAATAGAATATTCCTACATACAAACAAATAATACAGTCGACTCGGGTTCCTACAAACAAACAAACAAACATATTTATGTACATGTTAAAGTTATTTTTACAAACAAACATATTTATGTACTCTATTAAGCGGAGTATACTGTATATACATATTAACAACAACTGATATTTAGGGACGTTCAAACGTTACATAAATTCGTAGATTCGTAAAAATGTAACAAACAAACAAACAAACAAACATATTTATGTACAGTCGACTCCGCTTAATTGGGACACCTCGGGAACAGGTTGTTTTTACCCGATTAAGCGGATAAATCTATTAACCGAACTTATAAACCAGCTTTGTTTAACCCGCGCTGGTAAGGTACGACTAGGTTTGCTATATCTCACTTATCCACGATAGCTTTGTTTATCTATATATCCTATATGTTCTAGAATGTTCTTATACCCTATATCTACTATCTCACTTATCCACGATGGCCTGCTTCATGTATCGCTCTATGCTCTGCAGCATGGTCGGGTCTATAACGGTGCATAGCGCACGTAGCGCCCCGGCCCTCAGTATTTCCTGTTTTCCAGTCAGGTCCTTAGTCAGACTGCTGGTCACGATTATGACGTCATCGGCGAGATGCGCCAGCTCACGAATAGCGATGTATATCATGCGTCGCAAGGAATTGTCCTGTGATTGGAAAAGTTTTGTCGAAGCGAAGAAAGCATCAGTCGCTTCTGATGTACTTATAACGTATCCATGGTTCATTAGGTATATTAGCTTACTGAGAATATTCAGACATGTTTTAGGGGAAATTGGACTTTTGTTGAAAGTCCGAACGTCTTGTAAAACGCCGGCTTTATCCAGTGATTGGAATTGGTTGAATATAAGGTCCTCATCTTTAGTCTTTGAACTTATACCAATGTTCATTGCTAACTGTCACTAATATAAATTAGGGAATAATTATTTAGATTTACTTTTGAATGAATGAATGAATTTGACTTTTATTTTGGAGGATTCATTCATTCATTCAATATTAGGGAATAATTATTTAGCAAGTTGCTTTTTATTCGTAAAAGAGCATATAATGTTATTATTATGGTCCTCTAATAGCAATATTCGTATGTTCATATATAAAAATTGCAGAAAATTTAGTGCAAGATGCGACTGCTATTACGCGAACTAAACTTTTTGTTTGACATGAGAGTATCCGATGCTCGTATAGGAGCCACTGTCGCTCCAATAAGAGCATATATTCTGTTCTTAGATCTCACAACTTGACTGTATTTATACTTATCGTGCTACGGTTGCAGGTGTTGCTATCTGTATCACAGACAGGTGTTATTCTCTCTATAGTATAGTTCCACTTATGTGAACACCTGTAACATACTCAAGAGTATAAATACAATTTACAACGAATTTAGTTTTTTATTATTTATACACTCTTCTAAAATTCTAAACAAATAAATTATACAATTACTGAGAAAATGAAGTAGTTATCATTGGGGTAGTAAGAAAACGCACAATCCATATATCAGTGTTGCCTATTAAGCAACCATCTGACTGGCTATCTTGTCACCTGCCCCCACTTCGAAAGGCTTCACATCAAAGAACTGAATTAGACACCTCCAAATGGGAACTTTCAACTCTTCAGAGACAAAAGTGTTTATAGCAGCAACATGTTTGCCATTCTCCTTCTCCCCCAAAGCACCGATGCTAGTCAGTGTCAACTGTACAGATGGCTCGCTAGTCCCGTTAGTATTCATTATACAATCCGGCACAATACATATTGATACATGGGCAGCTGGTTTTCCAAGAGTATCAGAAATTATTTTCACAAGTTTATCACTGAAATTATCAGGAATATCTTGTCTTTTAACGTTTGTAAAGATTCTGCATAGAGGCATATCTAATACACACACAAAATAATTAATAGCATCCTTATATGTAGACGGTCGATAAAAACCCATACAAATAAGCCAAACATTTGTAGAACGTCTATAAAGTATGTAGACCAAAGCCCCTGCCGTCTATGGGTAATACTAATTTATATGTAAGAAAACCTGGGCTAGAAATAGACGGTCTACATATAAGTTATTTCAATAATTAATTACTTCATAATAAAATTAATCGTTAAAGTTCAAATGTTTTTGAGTTTATCCATTCTCGTCGTCTGGTCTGGCTTTTTACTGTGCCGACTACTATGTAGTGTAGTGGCCCAGTATTGAAATCACTTGGTATATTATTAGTCCGTATCCTCTCTACAGAACAGAGTTTTATAACTAAGAGCCCAAATTTTAAATTTTCAGGACAGGTGTCTCATGGGTTACAGATGTGCACCTGGGGTCACGATTTTGATTACATTTTTTGGACACATTTTTAAACATATTTAATGTAACAACAGGAACAATAAAAGTGCCCGAATATTGAATTTACGTATATGTATTCATAGAGAAATTAATTTTACACCTTTATGCCACGTAACACCTCTACAAATGGGTCTTGACACCTTGAGGTGATGATGGCATCGTAAAAAAATGTGTTTTACAATTTTATGAATTATATTTTCGAATGGGTTGGTTGGAGTTGGGTGAACACCCAAAACGCACATAAAATGCTGACTCATCACATATTATATTCTACTGAAACTTGAATATCTCTGAAATGAAGTGAGCTAAAAGGAAACTTCCAAACACACTTAAGGGTCGTCGTTGCCTTCCGAAACACCTTTCTGAAATGGTTAACACCTTCATCAGGGTTGTATCAACTCATTTTGAGTTGGCAAAACAACTCATTTTTTGTCTACCAACTCATTCAAATTTCCTTCACCAACTCATTCAACTCCTTCATTTTGCTATTACCAACTCATTCAACTCATTCAAGAAAATGAGTTGATTCTGCCAACTCATTTTTTATTAGACTAATTGTAACAACGTATATCTTAAATCTTCAGTTTACTACATTTACAGCTGCGTCGGTCGGCTTTCAAAAGTGGTCCGGCCAAATTTGGATCTCCCTACGCATTAATGTTACGACAAAGTGAAAGTGGTCTGGCCATGGTCGGAAGGCAGGGTTGTATCAACTCATTTTGAGTTGGCAAAAACAACTCATTTTTTGTCTACCAACTCATTCAACTCATTCATTTTGCTGTTACCAACTCATTCAACTCATTCAAGAAAATGAGTTGATTCTGCCAACTCAAATTGAGTTGATACAACCCTGACCTTCATAATGATGATGACGTGACGAAAAATCTAAAATTACACCTGTGCCGACATGTTCTTTTGGAGGCACTACCATCCACCAACTACCAAAAGATAGTGCCTCCAAGGAACTTGCTGCGGCACAGGTGTAATTTTGGATTTTTTTATGATAGCGATTCCCAACCTTTTTCAACCGTCCCATTGAGACTCTATAATAATATGATAGGTATAACCTTTATGGAACTAACACCTCTATACAAGGAACTATATGGTTCCAATATAGATAGCTATTGCTCATTTAAATACTATGGAATATATATAGTAAAAACAGAATTTCTATTGTATTTGGTGTAACTCAAATGTAGGACTTTTTCACAATGGTTTGTTTATATTCCAACCGATGTATCGTCATACAAATAGTAACAAAGTATACATACTTGCAAACAGAGCAAATGTAATTAAGATCCGACCCTTAATTAAATTAGAAATATAGAGAATATATCGTTTAATAATTCTGACAAAATACTACCTAAAAGTGAATAAATATCAAACACAAAAACACGCATTAAATATGCAAACCTATAACAATGAGAATAATACTAAGAAGCAAAGATAAGTACTAATAAAAATAGTATAAAATATCCTACTAAACAAATATCTATTTAATTGCTAGAATATTGAGAGATTATATACAGGAGTACTGAATATAAATACGGAGTTCTAAGTTCGTGTTTGAGCGTATATTGACATAAGCCATAGAGCGTAAACTAAATGAGAGAAATACATTAGTTGGATGCAAGGGAATATATCGAATATATTAGATTAACTTGAAATAACAAAATTAGTTATTATATTATCAATTTAACAGCTCTAAGTAATACAGTAGAATCCGACAATTTGGTTTTCTGGTGAATTCAACAAATCATAGAATTTAAGGATTGGAATTTTCAATATTTGGGGTTATTGGGTCAAAACACATTCGATCAAAGTGAGTAGTCTAACTGTAATGTTATATCCATGGTACTAATGTGGTAATTCTTCATCTAACCTAGTCGATAACCCAGAAATAATGCAACAAATTCTAAAAGCATTCGAATGGAAAAGCTCGATCAAATTGCTATTGCTAAATTGAGAATTACAAACACCAGTTCCTCAATCAATTCCGAACAAATAAATAAACAAACAAACAAACAACAAAAACAAGCAAACAAACGAGCAGCCAAAGCAAGCAAACAAACAAACAAACAAACAAACAAATAAACAAATAATCAACAAATCATGTGATTTAATATATAAGATATAAATAAGAATTAACTTCTATTGGTTAACTCACCTAATTAACTAGAGTCGTGGAAATGCCTCAGGAATAACAGTGTAGGTAAGACTAGGCCGTAACAGGTGATAGTCAATCGTTTGGCAATGCGGACATTGAATCTAATAATGCATTCATAAAATCACACTTCTATAACATATACTATAGTAACAATACAGTCGAAACCGGTTTTTCTAACAAATTCTTTGCATGGAAATAAAGTAAGAAAAATCCGATAGTTAGAATAAACCGATTGAATTAAAACAAAATTGGAATTTCTTACACATTTAGAATAAGAGAATACTTATCCACCGATCATCGGCGTTTGTATTAAGAACCTCGCTACTTTCTACCGATGGTGTTTTTTATAAACATAAAAAAACAATCGGAATAAATAGTCAGATTCTGAACATTCAAGGGACCAAAAATTGTGTTCATAATAGAGAGACTTGATAATAAGCGAACTCAACCTAATATAAACCCTATGTAAGTTGGGACCATAGAACTGATTCATAATATAAAGTTTTTCATATTTAACCAGGCGAAAAATTGTTCACAATAAGCAGATTAGTTAGAAAAAACCGGTTTTGACTGTACTATCCTATTGGTTCAAGTAGTGCTGTGAACCAATGTCTCAACCTAGTTACCATTTGGCTGATAGGTATTTACTCACCACTTCACTGGGCGTAGAGAAGAACATCGGTTGCTCGTTAACATTGATAACTGGTTGGTTGCAGGCTGTGCATAATCTCCTTTGTACGCAGCATTGACTGGCACTCAGCAAATCGTATTTGTAGAGTGTGCCCAACTGGTGAATGTCTGCTTGCCAGGGGAACCCGCAGAAACTAATTATAAGGTTATTCTTAGTTGAATAATCCATTGAATTACAGTTGACTAATTCAATGAATTACAGTCGACTCCGCTTAATAGAGCCACCGGTTAATAGATTTCTCCGCTTAATCGGGTCAAAGTAATCTGGTCCCGAGGTGACTCTATTAGGCGGAGTAACCATGTTCGTACTAACGAGGTTCTAATGCATCGATAAACACGTTTTCAATAGAAATCCCGAATTCGCAAAGGTGAATTTTTGTGATCTTGCCAGTACCTGAAATTACATTAGAAAAGGTGTTGTCCGATAAATTTACAAAAATCAAATCAAATCCTGCAATTATAATGTATTTGCAGAATTTGAAGAGACCTCGTTTATTAAACCTAGATTGATACGAATAATTTAGGAAAATTAAGTATTTTGTTACAAGAAATTGTCTTCTTAATTATCAAAAGAAATTTCCATAAAATTTTCAGAAATATTTGAAGCCATTTTTGTGGGTAGTTATATGAATTAATTTCCTTAAATAAAATATTAAATTAGTGAACTAACAAACGTAATTATGCTCCATATGCTAAATACATATTTGATGCATTTACAGTCATATTTGTGGACATTAATTAAACTTTCGTATAAAAAGATGGAATAATTAAACCGAACTTTAATTAATAATAAATAATAAATGAGAAATTTACGAAACATTTCATAATGTAAGTTGCTCAAAACACTTTTTGTGCAAACAACAATAATAGTTACAATTACATACAAGATAACTGAACCTCAATTATGGGATAAATATGAACTAAATTTGGAATTGGCCAAATAAATTTCGCAGAAATATAAAGACTCTTGTTAATAAGAACACCAGGGGACCGTCGGAAATTATTTGTATTATCCTGAATTTGTATTAACATGCATACATTGTATAAGCTAGGGGAATTAAACCTTATACTTCTTAACCGATATTTCCCTTATCCATACTCCTATTAACGAGAGTCTACTGTAGTTAGTTAGTACGTTAGTTAACTAGTTGGTTAACAAGCTAGTAAGTCAGATAGTTAGTTAGTCAATTAGTTACCGTGTTTCTATTAAAGAGAATCCACTGTACTTGTTAATATAACCTCTATTAAAGGTCATCCATCATATGAAAGTACGTATCTATATATGGACTATCTGTATTACTAACAATACTACTGTCAGGCCTTAAACAATACAATGGATGCCGGTTTGCCCGGTTATAAGAACATCGTCGGGAACTGCATAAAATGTTCTTAACTATAGTATTTAAATATCACAATATAATATTACCTGCAAGAGACAGCATTAGCTCCCGACATGCACTTAACACACACAGCACACAGGTACACCTCCCCATTGCCCGTCTTAGAGTCTCTATTATTGCTAGCTTCATACATAGCCTGGTAGGAATACCCAACCATCATACGCACACTGGCGATACTCAGACCGCAGCAGAAGTCATCGTGCTTGAGAGGAGACAGAAAGAACGTCCCGTCTATCATGGGGTACCTGGATACCATACAGGTCAATAGGAATGCTATACGTATGAAATTGAAATGGTTGAATTATTTGAAAGGTAACTAACTATCATAAAATATTTTTAGAAATAAATTCCTCAGAAAAACTAAACTGAAATAGCGAGACAGAATGTGCCGTCTATCATGGGTACCTGGATACCATAGATATCAATAGGAATGTTATACGTATGAAATAATATCCAGCCTCTTCAGGTATAATGGCGTATTTAAAGGAACTTAAAATTGATACGGTTGAATAATTTGAAAGGTAATATTCATAAAAGATTTTAGAAATAAATTTCTCAAAAAATAAAATGGAATATTGACTGAGAATGTGCCGTCTATTATGGGGTACCTGGATACCATAGAGATTAATAGGAATGTTACATCAAAATTGATATGGTTGAATTAACTATATTTCAACCGTGAAACTTGAAAGGTGATTATCATAAATATTTTTAGAAATATATCTTTAGAAAAACAGAAATGGAATAGATCAAGCAAATATGAAAATAATAGTGAATAATCGCTTATAACGAATGGAGATTCCCCCAGTGCGCTAAATGAATTAATTATTATCCGCTTATAACGAATATCCGGATATAACGAAGGAATTTACAGGTCCCAAGCACTTAGCTATAACGAGAATTTACTGTATAGTATACTTAAAAAGATAAATATAGAATAGCTCTGATAACATTATTCTAATGGGGAACACAATTCAATGAATTTTTGAATTATAAGATTTGAATTATCTCATTAACTCGATACAGATTCCCATAGCATTACTGGTATAATTAATCCATTCAGATACATTCTTAAGCTTTATACCTAGATACGAGACATGGCTTCATATAGATAATACAAATATTATTCCACTAAACAGGGATTCATAACTGTATTTTCCAGTGAGCTAACAAATAAAGATCCGACGATAATTATCTTTGTTTTATATATTCCAAGTATTTAAATCCTGCAACAATAGAAGTTCATTTAATTGAATAACAGACTAGGTGGATAAAACAGGGGAAATTATTGTAGTTTGTATTTGTAGGTTCTCAAAAGTATTGTATTAATTCACAATAATATTATCGGCATATAGGAACCAGGATTTTTGGTAGAGTAAGATAATAACAGTCAAATAATGTTACAGTAGAACCTTGCTATTAGGAACAAGGTTAATACGAACACTATTTCAGTCCCCTTCAAAGCCTTTCCAATACAAATGATACCGGTTAATACAAATTCCGGATAAGGCGAACGCATTTTGACGGTCCCCTGGTGTTCGTACTAACGAGGCTCTACTTTAATTACAAATTCGATCAACTAAATTTGTCTCAATATCTTAATATAGTCACTTGTATACTATACAGTCAACTCCGCTTAATAGAGCCACCTCGGGACCAGGTTGTTTTGAAGCGGAGTTGACTATACTTAGATTATATTCTATATTAAAGGAATTCCAACGTTTAAAGTTCAAATAAGTTGCAGATTAATTAGTCTTCTACAATAGAAGCTCCATTGCCAACTAAGTATTCATAATTCGATTGTTAACCGTAAACTAGGTAATCAGAATCAAACTAACTGTGCTCGATTGAATCACATGGGTATAGAAAATATAATAATTAAATCAGGAGTTTAAATATACGTAATTAAACCCGTGTAATATAGTAGATTAAGCTCGAATTCCATTAGAATCTTAATGGATAGAATCTATATATCCATATTTCACGAGGGTATCCGTAATATAGATATTCTCAAAAGAATAATAGAATATTTCTATGGAGTTATTGCATAGTAATTTGCGCACAGTTATAGTTGGAACAATAGTTAAATTTGTAGGATATTAACTGTATGTAGAAGAATGGAAAAATTTGTATTCTTAAAAGTGCACAAACAATTATAAATGAACAAATGATTAGAAATGAACAAACAAACTAACTAACTAACAAACTCACTAACTAACTAACTAACTAACCAATTAACTAAAAAGTATATTATGTGTTCGTATACTATAATATATTACTATTAAATATTAACTAACCTGTTAAACACAGTTAGCTCATTCTTACAGAGAATACAACGAGTGCTAGAAGATTTGAGTTTGGCAAATGTGCTCAAAATAAAAGCTTTTATTTCATCTCTCCCAGAATAATATTCATCTTCAACTTTTATATGAAAACTGTTCACCAAATACCTAAACGATTGAAGGAGTTATAATTACACTAATTAACTGTACATATTATGTTAACTAATTTATGGAAAAACTAATTTATAAAAAGACTTACTTATATATCGGCGAACACCTTTCAATATAGAACCCGACTTTGCAAATTGAATTAAAAACAAACAAAAAACTTTCCAGTACCTGAAATTACATTAGAAAAGGTGTTGGCCGATATATGTAGTCATTTTTAAAGCGCAGAATAAATATGTTCTAAAATAAATTTCGGGATTTATCAAATAATATTCTGTAATATTATAATTCAAAAATACAAAATTGCCCCTGGATGTCTAATAATTAATACAACAACGCCCTAATATATTCAAATATCAAACAAACATTTCTGAAATTCCAGTAAATTAACTCAATTTCAGTTAATCCCTTTGGGCAGGAACAATTCCTATTTTGTATTTTATGTTTTGAAATTCAATAAAAAGGTTGGACTCTTAACCCAGCTTTTAAAAAGAGTTTGAATTACTAAAAAGATATAAAATTTCACTGATAGAATAACTCAATTTTATGTCATATTTAATAATCAGTTTAGTACAATTTAAAATAAATACATTAGTTTTTGAAAAATTATCCCTGGCCTTAATTTCAACATTTTTTTAGAATTTGTACTTTAATTGTATATTATTAATACTATAGAATATGTAATTATTCGTATATCGACCAACAACCTTCTCTAAATAAATTTTCATGCACTAACAAGGTCACTTTTTACAACAAATTTCACTTTTGCGAACCCGAGTTTTACATAGGAAATGAGTGAATTTATGATAGAATTTAAAGAATGTCACTAAACTAAAATCTACTGTCAATAATTTACAGTTCCTACATTTCAATAATGTGTACAGTGAAACCCCGGAATTACGGTCATCCTCGGGACCGGTAATAATGGCCGTAATGTGAAATAAAAGAATTTTAATATCTACTATATGAAGTGAAACGGGACTTTAAAATAATACTTCAATAATATTGCTTATATAGAGTATAACTTGTAAATAACTTGTACTCTATACTCTACTATCAATAATTTACATTTCCTATACTATTTCAACAATGCTTATATAGTACAGTGGATGCCGGTTATAAGCACATCGTCGGGAACTGCACATAATGTTCTTATAACCGACATAAATTATATAGGGTATATGGCAACCGTTTTCCAACATAGTGTGCTTATATCCAATATGTTCTTATAACCGGTGTGCTTATATCCGACATCTACTGTATAACAAAACTTGTAGTTACCTTGGTAGCATTTTCTTGAAGGCTGAGAAGTCAGTTCGGTTAGGAAAGGTCTGAGACCCGGTGTGTCCGAGGTCATTCGCCAGGAACTGACCTCTGCCGACCGGCTGGCTGTGCAGAGATAGGAGCTCTCCGCCGGAAGAGTGCGCGGAGGAATACTTAGAGCCCCCGGACAAACTCTTTATTAGTATCTTCTCACCTGATATAGTAATGATGATAATAGTAATAATAATAATATTAATAATAATAATAATAATACAGTATTTCTTCTCACCTGGTACACATAATAACAATAATAATACAGTGGGTGCCGGTTATAAGCACATCGTCGGGAACTGCACTTAATGTTCTTATAACCGACATAAATTATATAGAATATATGGCAACCGTTTTCCAACATAGTGTTCTTATATCCGACATTTACTGTAATACAGGATTTATTTTCACTTGAAGAATTAACCACTATACTGCGCACTTACTATTAGAGGAACAGAATTAACATTAATTAAATGCTCGCTTGGGGACTGAAATAACTTGTTTTTAGAGCAATATAAATATAATATTATTGCTACTACACCACCCTAATAGTTGGCACAGTAAATTAACGTTTTAAGATACATGACAATATTGGTATGAATATCCGACTTGGTTATAACGGGAGTTCACTGTATTTGTTAATTTGTATATACGGTCGACTCCGCTTAATAGAGCCACCGGTTAATATATTTCACCGCTTAATCGGGTCAAAGCAACCTGGTCCCGAGGTGACTCTATTAAGCGGAGTTGACTGTATCCCCAATGGTATAAACTAACCTCTGACTTTCTTTCTCTTCTTGTTCTTAGCGGAGTGCGCAATAGGCTGAGTCTCAGTCGGAGAGCAGTCGCTGGTGGAGCTAGGGGGAGACCTGTGCACTCCCGTCAGCAACCCGGGGTGGTTACCTATGGGGACAATAGGAATGCTAATCGTGTGTTAGTTATAAGCTATTCATTTAATTAAATAATAATTTGACAAGCCTATGAAAAGCTATTCATTAAATTTCATAATATTTGACAAGCCCTAAGAAAAGCTATTCATTAAATTTCATAATATTTGACAAGCATTGAGTATTTATATTGGTTTAGAATAATTTTAATAACTATGTTATTCTTCAAGAAGATAACTTGAAAAGTGTAATGAAAACTATAGTATATATATTTTAAACGTATTTAGCAATGGAAATCCATGGAAAACCCATAATAAATACACAATACAGAAATCTAGGGATTTTAGTAATAAGTTGGTATAATATAAGTATGTATTATTTCAATACAAAATAGAAATGTTAATTTCTAATAAGCAAACTGTGCTCTAATTAATAAATACTAATTCAATGGGATATAAATTAAATATAATATATATTTAATTTATATCCCATTGAATGTTGGTATAATATTGAATAAATATTCCAATGGTTTGTAAATATAATTTCAATACTAATCATAAATTTTTTAATTACAATTGGAAACTGTGCTATAATACTAATTAAATGGAGATTTAATTTAATTAATCAGTATAATATAATGTTACCGTTCGTGATTATAAGTCTTGAAGTTTGCATATCCCAGTTTGTAGTTGAAGAAGAAATATCGAAAATTGATACCTAAATAACAACATTATTAATTCTGCATTTTTCACCCTTTTATAGCCAATAATTGTATTATTAAAAGCAATTAATCAATTCTATTAATCAATTCTGACAATTGAATAGCAGATTATATTAGTATAAAGATCTGTAAATTGATTCTTTTCAAACAAATTACAAAAACATAATACAAAAGTTATTATGGCTATAATGGTACATAACAATAATTATGTTTTTGGGATAACTCCTATAGAGGGACAATTAGATGGAATAAATTTATAAATTTTTGGAGATTCGAATTTGAGTCAAATTACCAAAAAATTAATTTTCAATGAATTTAATGGATTGATACATAGTGGATATAACTTACTTATTAATTTAATATTTAATGACAACAATTAATACGAATTTCGTAAAAGGGAACAAATTTCGCGCGTCCTTGAGTGTTCCAAAAATGAGAGTTGATAGTAAAATTGAAATGCAAAGAAGTTAGCAACTGTAGTTTTATGCTAACTATTGTGGAATTGCTATATTACGTAGCAACATTGCTCTATTAGCAACATATTTTAAGGGTACTCTGTACTGATATTTTGACACCCGACGACCTAATGTTTTTATTGCGTTTTTGGATAGTACTAATATATCTAAGATATCCCTGAAAATATTAGAGTTCTACTATGTATATATCCTTAGTTATGAACTAGACAATGTCAATATAGGCCTAATCCATACTAGCCAAGGAATTACATAAAATTTTTATTTTAGTTTTTAGCCCGAAACATGTCAATTATAAATTATACCTGAGTCAATACTCAATGTTTTCAATCAGACCTAAATGTGCTTTTTCTTTCATCTACTCTATGTTATTGTCATTTTTGTGAAATTGGTCAAAAAAACCCCACATTTTTGCATTAAAAGTTTACTAATTCAATTTCTTTGTATTATAATGCCCTTACAACCGCGATTGAAAACATGCGCCTACATATACTGAGCATTTTAAAAAAAGGTTTGACTTTCTAGGATAAAAATTGAATTTTTTAGATTTTTCTGCCCAAAGTGTCTTTTTGGAAAAATTTTCGAATTTAGAAATGACGTAATAGGATCGTTTCTTCTGCAAAATAATTAAAATAAAGACTATTACTGTGAAGAAATAGTCTTCTAATAATATGTTGAAAATTTCAAAAAGATTCAACAATTTTGAAAAATTTCCATATTGGGAGATTACGTCATATTTTATTAAAAAACACCATCATTTACTGAAAATTAAGAAAAAAAAAATCATAGAAGTCAATCTCTACATCATCTAGAGTATTCCTAGTAGTAAATTATGCAATTCTGAGATTCACCATATTTGCCCAAATAGCAATACAGGAATACCTTAAGTTCCCAAGCGAGCTTTTAATGTTATTATAATAGCAATTTCATTCAAAATGAGAGTTGCTAATTAAAGCAATTTCATATGATTCAGAAAAGGAACTATTACATAATAAACAACAGCTTTCTAAGAAGTCATGTGATTGATGTTTTGAATAAATAATTCAAAGAAACACAATCAACAATATGAATATGTGATGATGAGAGCTTTGGTACTAATAGTGTAATTATGTTTCAATAAGGAAATACCAGTTCTATAAACAGAAGATTCCAGTATTCTCAAATTATATCAAATATTATATTTTCATTCTTTTTCTATGTGAATAAAAGATAAAATTCCCCCTTTATAAAATTCTGCAAAACAATAAAATACGAAACCATTTTATCCGCACAAATTTAGATGTTATGCTGAAAGTATGTCCAATTATAAAGTATAGAATATAAGTAAATAACAACAAAACAATAATATTATAAGTTTGTTTACCTCAAGGAGTTGAAGTTTGAGTACCGAGTTGTATAAACTGAACTTTCAAATAACATTTCGCTTCAACTAGGCGGACCTAGATTAATCAGAACCCATTTCAGATTTGCAAATTGAAAATAAATAAATATACTAAAGACTTGTTTGTTGTTGTTGATTCGGATTCGACAAATTGATGAATGAAAATAAATTAAACAGATGAGAACATTAGAGGAGATTTGGATAATTGAAATTATATAAAATTGCAAGAAACCTAGATTTATATAGAAAATAACATTAAGAATAATTTACCATGGATACGCCATTTGTGTCTGTAATAGAAATCGGAATTTATATCAGTCAAATGCTAATATACTATGATAGAACATTCAAATACAAAGTCAACTCTCGTTATATAGAAGTGTAAATTCCTTCGTTATATCCGGATATTCGTTATAAGTGGGTACTAATAATAAATGTATTTCGTGCTCTGGGGGAAATCTTCATTTCGTTTTAAGCGGTTATTTCGTTATAGCCGACTTTGTTATAATGGGAGTTCACTGTAATAAATAATAATAATTTTAATAATTAGTAGAAAGGTGTTATAATATTCAAACCTATCTTTTTATATAATAGCCATAGTAGCTTGTAGGGACCTGTTTGTTCGTCTTATCCGGAAATTCGTCTTAACCGTATTCGTACTAAGGAGGTTCCACTGTATATTGAAAAGGCTTTGAAAGGGACTGAAATAGTGTTTGCACTAACGAAGTTCTACTGTACTTAAAAACCACTTTTCAAAGAGCAATCTTGCCATAATTATACACTGTATTTAAGTCTATAACAATTAAATGGTTTTAATATTAACATAACTATAACAAAATACAGAATAATAAAACTAATAGTGAAAATAGAAAATTATTATTCATATATACACAGCATTTGTACATCAATGTACCAACAACCTAACAACAATATCAACATCTTGGAATCCATACACACTCACACACACTCATAAACTAAAAATCTACAATGTATAATAATAACAACAACAACAATATCAGTATATATAACAAATAAAAAGTGTAACATTTTGTTACTTCTTAAAGTTGGATGGATTATTTCATACATTAGAAACTCGATCTTTTCGTCGCTGCATTAGAGAGGAAATATCGATTGCTTTCAGCTCAACTTCTTGCGGTTTTTGTAACGCATTGAAAGTAGCTTCCGCTGCTCCTATTGAATGGACGAAATAAAGAAATTAATTTTATTGGACAACATATTTTAATATGAAAACTTGGCTCACAAAAGTTAATTTTGATGTAAATACAGTGAACTCCCGTTATAACGAAGTCGGATATAACGAAATAACCGTTTATAAGTGCTTGGGACCTGTAAATTCATTCGTTATATCCGGCAATTCGTTATAAGCGGATAAAAATAATGCATTTAGTGCTCTGGGGGAAATTCTCGATTTCGTTATAAGCGGTTATCTCGTTATATAGTTCACTGTACTATGTATATACCTAGAGTTCTTATTATCCCAATTATAAAAGCATGTTAAAATTAATTATAAGTATGCAAATATTAGAAATAATTATGATAAAATAGATTATCTATAAATGTAATGACAGTTACAAATTCTATGTGAAAGTATCGATAAAAGTGTTAAACTATTGGAAATATTATTATCAGCAATAAACGCGATTAACACATGTCACTTACCCGTAAGAGGCCTCATAACGGGAAATAACTGCGATTAAATAGCTTACTGAGATGATCTAACGAGTCATTCAGTGTAAACGCAATTAACAAACGAACTTGATAGAATTCCTCAAATTTAATATTTTAATATTTCTTATTAGTTACTAATTAACTGAAGTAATAGAGCTTGGAACACTTTTATATCGGATAACACCTTTTCTAAGTTAGTTTAATGCACTCAACAATTTCTTGCATCAAAAATTCACCGTTGAGAAGCAAAACGCGTTCGCCTTACCCGGAATTCGTATTAAGCAATATCATTTGTATTGAAATGGCTTTGAAGGGGACTGAAATAGTGTTCGTATTAACTATAAATTAGTATTAACATGTGCGTATTAACTAGAATATTATATTAGCGTGTTCCTACTAAGGAGGTTCTACTGTACTAACTAGTATAACTTCGTATTTCATATTAACCGTGTTCGTATTAAGAGAATTTGTATTAACTAGAATATTATATTACCGTGTTCCTATTAAGCAGGTTCTACTATACTAAGTTAGAATACTAACTAGTATAACTTCGTATTTCATATTAACCGTGTTCGTATTAACAGTATTTGTATTAATTATAATTCCATATTAACCGTATTCGTATTAACAATGTTCGTATTAACTATAATTCCATATTAACCGTATTCGTATTAACAATTTTCGTATTAACAATTTTCGTATTATTTTCGATTTTCAATTTTCACAATTTTCAATTTTCACAATTTTCGTATTCGTATAACCGTGTTCGTATAACCGTGTAGGTACTAACTATAACTTCGTACTATGTACCGTGTTCCTACTAACGAGGTTCTACTGTACTAACTATAACTTCGTACTACCGTGTTCCTACTAACGAGGTTCTACTGTACTAACTATAACTTCGTACTACCGTGTTCCTACTAACGAGGTTCTACTGTACTAACTATAACTTCGTACTACCGTGTTCCTACTAACGAGGTTCTACTGTACTAACTATAACTTCGTACTATGTACCGTGTTCCTACTAACGAGGTTCTACTGTACTAACTATAACTTCGTACTACCCTGTTCCTACTAACGAGGTTCTACTGTACTAACTATAACTTCGTACTACCGTATTCCTACTAACGAGGTTCTACTGTACTAACTATAACTTCGTACTATGTACCGTGTTCCTACTAACGAGGTTCTACTGTACTAACTATAACTTCGTACTACCGTATTCCTACTAACGAGGTTCTACTGTACTAACTATAACTTCGTACTACCGTGTTCCTACTAACGAGGTTCTACTGTACTAACTATAACTTCGTACTATGTACCGTGTTCCTACTAACGAGGTTCTACTGTACTAACTATAACTTCGTACTACCGTATTCCTACTAACGAGGTTCTACTGTACTAACTATAACTTCGTACTATGTACCGTGTTCCTACTAACGAGGTTCTACTGTACTAACTATAACTTCGTACTACCGTATTCCTACTAACGAGGTTCTACTGTACTAACTATAACTTCGTACTATGTACCGTGTTCCTACTAACGAGGTTCTACTGTACTAACTATAACTTCGTACTACCGTATTCCTACTAACGAGGTTCTACTGTACTAACTATAACTTCGTACTACCGTGTTCCTACTAACGAGGTTCTACTGTACTAACTATAACTTCGTACTACCGTATTCCTACTAACGAGGTTCTACTGTACTAACTATAACTTCGTACTACCGTGTTCCTACTAACGAGGTTCTACTGTACTAACTATAACTTCGTACTACCGTGTTCCTACTAACGAGGTTCTACTGTACTAACTATAACTTCGTACTACCCTGTTCCTACTAACGAGGTTCTACTGTACTAACTATAACTTCGTACTACCGTATTCCTACTAACGAGGTTCTACTGTACTAACTATAACTTCGTACTACCCTGTTCCTACTAACGAGGTTCTACTGTACTAACTATAACTTCGTACTACCCTGTTCCTACTAACGAGGTTCTACTGTACTAACTATAACTTCGTACTACCCTGTTCCTACTAACGAGGTTCTACTGTACTAACTATAACTTCGTACTACCCTGTTCCTACTAACGAGGTTCTACTGTACTAACTATAACTTCGTACTACCGTGTTCCTACTAACGAGGTTCTACTGTACTAACTATAACTTCGTACTACCGTGTTCCTACTAACGAGGTTCTACTGTACTAACTATAACTTCGTACTACCCTGTTCCTACTAACGAGGTTCTACTGTACTAACTATAACTTCGTACTACCGTGTTCCTACTAACGAGGTTCTACTGTACTAACTATAACTTCGTACTACCCTGTTCCTACTAACGAGGTTCTACTGTACTAACTATAACTTCGTACTACCGTGTTCCTACTAACGAGGTTCTACTGTACTAACTATAACTTCATATTAACCGTATTCGTATTAACTATAATTTCATATTAACCGTATTCGTATAACCGTATAGGTATAACTTCGTATTACCGTGTTCCTACTAACGAGGTTCTACTGTACTAACTATAACTAAGGAGGTTCCTACCTTTAATAGTGGTGTCCCTTATAGCCAGCTGGCTCTTCGGGAGCTGGTCCCTGTTAACTATCCAGGAGTGGTTCAGGATTCCCTCCATGCTAATCCTAGCGGCCGGCTCCACACACAGCATCTGCGTAACCAGGTCCTTAGCCTGCATCGACACAGACACCCAGTTGCCAGACTCCATGTTAATCTATAGACGGCAATAGTAGTTAGTTAGTTGTATACAATAGTAGGTAGGTAGGTAGGTAGTCTGTTTGTTTGTTTGTTGTTTAGATGATTGATTGTTTGTTTGTTTGTTGGTTAGTTAGTTATTTGATTTATGTATTTGTTGGTCTGTTAGTTAGTTAGTTTGTAAGTTAGTTAGTTAGCTTGTTTGTTTGCTAGTCTGCTAGTTTTTTTGTTGGTTTGTTAGTTAGTTAGTTTGTTTGTTTGTTTATTTGTTTGTTTGTTTGTTTGTTTGTTTGTTTGTTTGTTTGTTTGTTTGTTTGTTTGTTTGTTTGTTTGTTTGTTTGTTTGTTTGTTTGTTTGATGGTTTGATAGTTTGATGGTTTGTTTGTTTGTTTGTTTGTTTGTTTGTTGTTTGTTTGTTAGTTCCAAGCGTGATAATACTGCTAATTTCATTCCCCTATTAGCAACTTCGCCTATTATCAACCAGATTTAGTGGCAAACCCGAGTTGCTAATAAAGCAACTCCACTGTACATAATTATGATATAGTACATACAGATCCCTGCGATATTCTCTGCAGAATGACTTCGGGGGAGTCGTGCTGTCCGGCCGCGAAGGGAGCAGATCCGGACAGCATTATGTACAGCAGCACTCCCAGACTCCACACGTCGATAGCCTTGTCGTATCCCTGTCTCTTCAGCACCTATAAGGACATATAAGGACATATAAGGACATATAAGGACATATAAGGACATATAAGGACATACAGTAACCTGCTAACTAACTACAGGCAGGTTATTAGTGTGAACATTCAAGGGTGTAAATATTGTGTTCATAATAGAGAGATTTAATAATAATCGAACTAAACTAAATACAAACCCTATGTAAGTTGTTAAATTGGGACCAAAGGGCTTGTTCAAAACAATTTTGCTTCATATTAATCAGACGAAAAAGTATTTACCATGTAGGTATCAACCAATTAAAATAGAGGGTCCTGTATGGATTAGCAGCCTAACATTCAATTAATACAGTAGAACCTCGTTACTAAGAATACAGTTATACGAAATTCTAGGTAATGCAAACACTATTTCAGTCCCCTTCAAAGCTTTTCAATACAAAAGACATTGGTTCTATATAGCAATACTCACTTCTGGGGCCACATAATTAGCTGTATAGCAAGGTGTCATTAGCAGCCCATTGTCAGCTCTCAGTTGTTTCGCGAAACCGAAATCCGCGATCCTAAGCGAGCTCGCGTTCCCGGGCACATCTGCGTACATAATGTTAGACGGCTTCAGGTCTCTGTGTACCACCCCGTCCTTGTGCAGCTGAGCGAGCGTAGCCACCAACACGTACAGCACGTCGCAGGTCTCCTTCTCGGTGAAGTGACCTCTGAGATTATATTAGCAATTATAGTAATAGTACAGTATGTTATACGTACCAGGGTATTATACAGGAATAGAATTGAACATTTCTAAATTATGTTTTTATCGTGTTGTGGATACCCATGGTGTTCACTTTCTGAAGGTTTTACTGTAGTAGACTCTGTTAAACGTAGTTGTTTGTTAACCAAGTTTGTAAAGCATTAAAATAATATAAATTATTAATAATATAATATAATATAGATGTATTTTTATATAAGGTGAACTCGGTTAGTACGTACTTATTGCCATTCCCGTTATAACCGAGTTCTACTGTACTTTCTCTCTGAGTACTGATTTTAGAACTACAGTAGACTCTCGTTAATATAAACACCAGGGGACCGTCGAAATTTGTTCGTATTAACCGGAGTCACTTGCATGCATTTCTATAAGCTAGGGGGTTTAAACCTTGTACTCCTTAACCGTGTTAATAATAACGAGAGTCTATAAGTATAAACATGCTCTGTTAGTAGGATAGGATGATGTTGGGAGAATCTCACTTTTTATGAAAGTATTTATTGATAAAGTAAGATGATTTGTGTGATATTACAGTCTAACAATATGAATATGACTTTACAAACAAATGACTGTATAAGCTATAAAAGCATTCCAATCTATGCCAGCATGGCAACATAAGTGCAAAGTAATTAAGCACAGTTCAGACAATTAGTTGCAGTGTTAGTTAGTTTCTAATCACATATGCTTGCTACAGTCTATTAATTTAGGAAAATAATTAACCAAACTTATTTTCTAGATATAAGACAGATTTTCCCGATTCACGAAAGAAGGTGGGTTGAAAATAATAAAATTTCCCCCTACTGAAATTATTAGTGTGGATAAATCTAAGTTATAAATATGCGTTTTACATATTTGGAAGAAATAGATCGATTAAATATGTTATTACAGACAAGGTTTATTTTGACACCCACATATTAATTGCTTTGATAATGTAATCACTGTTATTTATTGGAATCTTTCAGAATCTACCTTAATTTTAGTTGTCTTATAATACGTATACTTATTTAACGTTAATATACCATAAAATTTGGACAAATTAGGGAAAGAAAACAAATTTTCGAGAACTTTTCTCAGTATATCAGAGTTACTATACAATATACAGTGGATGCCAGTTATAAGAACATCGTCGGGAACTGCATATAATGTTCTTATAACTGACATAAATATATAGGGTATATGGCAACCGTTTTCCATTAGAATGTTCTTATAACCGGCATGTTCTTATAACCGGTGTTCTTATATCCGGCATCTACTGTACATATACTATAACCTGATACAGTATATACTAGATACTAGATACAGTATTCAGTATAGGTAGATAGATACAAGTATACAGTATACAATATACAGTTGGATACAGTAGAACAGTCACTATACCATATATAACATAACACATAACATACTAAACATAACACATAATTATCACACAACATACTAACAGACTCTACCTCTTGAGAATGTGGTCTAGCAGCTCCCCTCCCTGCAAGAGCTCCATAACTAACCACACTCTCTCATCCGTCTGATACACGGTGTGCAGTCGCACTATGTGTTGGTGGTTGTGTCCGTATCGGAGTAGGATCTACGTACACAGAATAGTATAAGGAGGTTATAGGCTATAACGTACCAAAACGGTATAAGGAGGTTATAAGCTATAACGTATAACTCGGTATAACTCGTTATAAGCTATAACGTACCCAAACAGGAATGGAAAGGAGTCGTAATATCCGAGTCAGGGTTTTATCCAGGAGCGCGCCATGCGCCTAGTGGCTTATAAATTGGGATATATTTGCATTTAGGATCGCGAAAACGGCCAAAAGTCCCCATAGAGTAATACAAAACTAACCTTTTAGGCGTACAAAATTCATACTCTAGTGACCTTAGGACAATTATGAGTGTTCAATTATAGTTCTGTATAATACCCTGATACGAGTGCACATACCATACATATACAGTAGAACTCGGTTTTATATGTTATTATAAGAACTGAACAAACACTTTTCTATAAAAACTTACTTGTATCTCTTCTTCTGGGTCGTGTCTAGTTTTATCGATTATCTAAAACATAAGAATAGATTAATAAGTAAGTAAGTGCATATACAGTCGACTCCGCTTAATAGAGCCACCGGTTAATAGATTTCTCCGCATAATGGGGTAAAATTTTCACAGGATTTATAGGACGGGATGACAGTTTGACTTAAAATATTTTCGGTTAATATATATTTCTCCGCTTAATCGGGTCTGGTCCCGAGGTGACTCTATTAAGCGGAGTCGACTGTATTTAGAATTAGTTAGCACTCACTTTGACAGCAAATTGTCTCCCATTCAATTTGTTAATACATTTAACACAGGTACTGAAAGAGCCATAACCTAGGACTTCATTCTGAAAGAATAAAAGTAAATAAATAACAAATAACAACAGTCTAAACAAATAGATACTAATATACTATCTGGTATCTTAAATAACCGAGATATTAAAGTGTATTTATCATAAGAATTACGGCCAACACCTTTAAGCTATAAAACATCAACTAATTTTTTTACATCAAAAACACCTTTGCGAATCCAGGTTTATATATTAAGAAATTGGCAGGCAGTAATATAGTATTGCTTCGATAAGCGACGGGTCAATAAAAATGTCATTTGTATTATTAAAATCATACCCATTAGTTGATAACTGGAGTGTAATTACATTTTTAGTGTGTTTACTGTCGCTGAGAACCATTATAATGCACCAGGCGGGTACCAATATATATATTCTGTATTTTTCAAAAAAAATTGAGGATAAATTTGGCCCACGAAAACAATAAGCGCCTCTATTATAATGCAAGCGCTGGTATATTATAACATAGACATACTTATAGTATTGCGTCGAATGGGCTTAGTTTGTTCTACAGACCATTCTTTTTATGTAAAAACTTGACTTTTATATGGGTTTTTATACACCGTCTATAAATAGACCGTTTAATTACAAGGAAGCTCTATATATACTATAACTGACAGGCATAAGCTCGAAGTCCTGTGCGAAGGAGGAGAGACTGACGGTGCTGGGCAGGTTTGAGAGGGGGGAGGGGGTGCTGCTGTTGGGGGCCTGGGGCGTGGCGCCCTGGAGCTGAGTGGGGGTAGCGAATGTGCTCTCGTTGGTTGGAGCTATGAAGGAGAAACCGCGGAATATCTCCTTTGAGTGAGCGCTAACCGGCGCACCAGGCGAGTCTATGGGCAGGAAATAATAAATAGTTTACTTATACAGCGATCGTCGCTATCAGCGATCATCGGCGTTTGCATTAAAAAACCTGGCTAGTTTCTAGCGATGATGTTTTTAAATATAAATATAAAAAAACAATCGCTAGAAACTAGCCAGGTTTTTTAATACAAACGCCGATGATCGCTGTATAAGTAAACTCAATTTTAAATTAACATTGTGGGAGGAAAATTATGTTTAATTCATATTCTAGTTGATGTTAAACCAAGATTAGAAAATGTTGTCTATGAATTAACACGGTTGTTTATTAACACGTATTATTATTAAATTTAAAAAATTGTAGATTGATTTTATTAAAATTTCGGCAGACACCTTTTTTCGCAAAGATGAATTCGTGATTTCAAAAAATTATAAAAATAGTATTTCCTAGAAAGAAGATGTTGTTTATTAAATACAAATGAGTACACTAATACAACACAATAAATAAATAAATAAAATAAATAATAACAAATACCTTTTGGTGTTTTAATTGTGTATTCTGAGTCGAAATAGAAAGCTGTATCTTTGCCGCAGGCAGGTTTGAATGGAGGCACAACTCTCTTTAGCACCAAATTCTATATAAATAGTTGTTAACTACAATTATGGATCCATTTTGTAAATTTGTATTAGAGTGTTTGCAGGAATTATTTTATTGTCTTTATTTGAATAGTACTTGTAAATATACGTATCTGAATATAAAAAATTGATAATATTTATATATGATACCCCTAATTACAAGTACGATCACAAATTAGAAAAGCATAACAATATTTATCAAATGAACTCACTTCCCAATCGATCGAGGCAAAGTACGCATGTTTCTTTATATCTTCTATTCCATCAGGACCAAATCCTATACACACATACAAGTATTTAAATAAAATCAATTGCGAATAATACTCACAAATACAGTAGACTCTCGTTAGTAGGAACACGGATAAGGGAAATATCGGTTAAAGACTACAAGGTTTAATTCCCCTAGCCTATACAAATGCATACAAGTGACTCCGGTTAATACGAATTCAGGATAATACGAACATAATAACACAGTCCCCTGGTGTTCATATTAGCGAGACAATAACAACAACAAATGCAGTACATATCTAACCTAATCTGTTTAAGGGATTCCGTTTGAATAGCATTCTCAACAAACTCTGTGCTTCTGGGCTTAGGAACTGGGGCATGCTCAGTTTATCTCTAAACAGGCAATAATCATATTATGATATAAAGCGGCAAACAAACAAACAGATAAACAAACAAAATAACCAAAAATACAAATAACCAAACAAACAAACATACAAACAAACAAACAAACAGCAAACAGACAGGCAAACAAACAAACAAACAAACAAACAAATAAATAAACAAATAAACAAACAAACTTTAATATTTTGCTCATAGTGTCTTTTCGATTATCCCCTTGAAATGGAAGATTTCCCATTAACATCTCATACTAAACAACAACAACAATAAAATAACACCAATAACATAATAATAATAATAACTAAATTGATAACAACAACAACAACAACAACAATACAATTAACATAAACTCGCCATTAAAACGCCAAATGACCACCAATCAGCAGCTATTCCATGTCCCTTCCTATTAACCACCTAAACGCAAATATCATAAATCACAATAATACAACACAAATATAATACAATACAATAATACAATAACTAATTCTTTGTATGCAAGTATAGTAAGAAAAATCCGATAGTTAGAATAAACCGATTGAAAAAAGAACTAAATTGGAATTTCTTACAAATTTAGAATAAATAGTTAGTTAGAAAAACCCGGTTTCGACTGTACAATAATATGAGCTCCTATACTATAGCACAATACGTAATATAAGCTTATAAGCACTAACTTCCGGAGCCATATACTCTACAGTTCCACAAAATGAGAATGTCTTTATATCATCCATCCCTTCCTTGCTTAGTCCAAAGTCTAATAAACAAATAAATAAATCTTATACTGAATGTATATACTCACTCTCATAAACAAATAATATATCACATACATATACCTACTGCAAAACAGTTTATACAGTAACAAACACAAAGTATAACAAACCTGTTAGTTTAATGTGTCCATCTTCATCCAACAGAATGCTAAACAACAGAATAGCAATAATGGTAATCATAAAGCAAACCAAGGGGGAAGTTAACCAATGTTCTTTTGTAATAGAAAATAGTCAAAATCATATCTCGTTATAACGAAGTGCTTGGGACCTGTGAATCCCTTCGTTATATCCGGATATTCGTTATAAGCAGATAATATTTAATACATTTAGTGCTCTGGGGAAAAATCTCCATTTCGTTATGAGCGGTTATTTCGTTACATCCGACTTCGTTATAACGAGAGTTCACTGTATATCAATAGCTCGATTGAATTGTTTGTCTGTTTGTTTGTTGTTGTTAATTGTTCGTCTGCATATATGTACGTCTGTTTATTTGTTTGTTTGTTTATTTGTTTGTTTGTTTGTTTGTTTGTTTGTTTGTTTGTTTGTTTGTTTGTTTGTTTGTTTGTTTGCTTGTTTGCCTGTCTGTTATTTGTTTATTTGTCTGTCTGTCTGTCTGTCTGTTTGTTTGTTTGTCTGTCTGTCTGTTAATCTGTCTGTTTGTCTGTCTGTTTGTTGTCTGTATAACAGCCCCCAACAGTTATAGCGTACAACTAACTTCTCTGGCTTGAGGTCCCTGTATATGATGCCGAGACTGTGGAGATGCGAGATCGCCAGCGCTAACTCCGCAAGATAGAACTTGACGTCATCCTCCGTAAACATAACTTCTTTGGATAACCGAGAGAATAAGTCCCCGCCTCTTAGGAATTCTAGGATCAGGTAGACCTTCCCTTCTGTCTGGAAAGCTAAGAAATAAGGCGAATAAAATATTTAGGAAGTATTTGTATATCGGGAAACAGCTCTCTAAGGAAATTCTAGGCACTGGTAAAGTCACCTTTTCAGCCTAACGAAACCAAGTTTGTAAATTGAAAAGGTGTTGGTCAAAATAACTCGGTTATTTGCTTATATGGCTTCATCAGAATTAGTTTGATGTTTTCTTATATAATTTCAGGCAATAGAAAGGTGAGTTTTTGTGTACACCTAAAATTCACCTTTCTGTCTCGCATGCCTGTTGTTTAGCAAAATTTTATTAAACTCAATATAAGGAAATCAATTTCTCACATAATATAATACAATTCAATTATTAAAATGAGTTAATAAGCTTCATAGTATTAGTTATTTATTATTTATTACTATATAATTATTGCTTACCATATATTAGCTCTACTATAAAAGGATGTTTGACTTCAACTAGGATGTCTCTCTCTTTCTTTGTTCTAATGCGATCTCTCACTAAAGTACCAAAGTATATTATAGCAGTCACCTGTATTAGTGTACCATGGATATAAACAAGGAATTACTTATCGGCCAATATCTTTTCTAATGTAATTTCTAGACACTTTTTTGTAACATCAAAATTCATATTTTCGAAGCCGGGTTTTTATCTTTTCAATGTAATAGTAATCTTTCTAATATCAAAATTCACCGTTTGAAAAGGTTTTAGCCGATATATAATAGAACTTATATTAATACAGTATTGGAATAGTATGGACCTTTTAACGAAGCTTTCTTTAAAACTTTCATAGCATAGAGAGTCCCAGCATCTGAACCAAATATTTTCCTGACTAAAAATACTTTTCCAAATGAACCTTGTCCCAGAACTTTTAATAACTCGAAATGAGAAGGCTCGGCTTTTGGTATAATTGGAGAAGCTCCAATTTGAATCTCGTTCTCGTGATCTTGATTCTCATCCTTTGAGAAAGTGTTATAATATTAATTATATTATATAAACAAACAAATAAACAAACAACAAATAAACAAACAAACAAACAAACAAATAATGTTCCTTACATCTGTATATTGTTGGTCTGTATCCATTGGATCCTAAAAGTAAATAAAAATAATAACAAATATATAAATACTAAAAATCGTCAGTAATTGCAGACATAATAAATCGTTAATTACAGAAAGCATACAATTAATAGTTGCTAATTAATGCAATAAATTGTGAAAAGAAATGAAAATGGGAATTCAGTAGGAATTGAAATATTCTGACAAATAAGTTTGGAATTCTACTATTTTTTTGCATGTATGAAAGTCTGGAAATGACAGGTATAATTAGGTGAATAAATGTGCATATTTTGTCACCTCTAATTGCTCTTGTCTAGAGACAATTTGTTGGAAAGGAGCCATGTTTCCGAGAGGCATCGTGGATTCTATAAAATAAATAGTAAACAACAACAACAACAACAACAACAACAACATATACTACGTATGTAAATACAGTGGACTTTCATTAATAAGACACGGATAAGGCGAAATATCGGTTAAGGAGTACAAGGGTTAATTCCCCTATCCTATACAAATGCATTCAAACAAGGTTTCATCTAGGCGCGTAAATTGAAAGGAAACATTTCTAGGAACGCGAAAATCGAGAGATGCTCCCATAATCGTTTTACAAAGTGTGTGAGCGAGCTCAAACTAAATCTAGGCGACAAAAATTTTGCCGGTTGCAATATGAAATACGAATTTCTGGATAATACAAACAAATTTCGACGGTCCCCTGGTGTTCCTATTAACGAGAGTCTACTGTCGTATATAAGAATACACAATATGTGAATAATGTTAATAATTGTATTACGTAAGACATGAGTGGGAAATAAATACAAATTAAATATTATAAATTAAATTAATTAAAGAAATAATTAACTAATTAGTTAACGTGTTTAGATATATTGTTTGTGTAACAAAGTTATTATTTATTGTGACATAGTTAATCGCCTATTAAATATAATCAGAAACTGTATAGGATTTGTGTGAGTAATGATCAGTTCGTTTAATTAAATAATTGATGAATCTCGTAATTTAAGAAGAAATTATTTAAATATTTATACGAACTAACCAGTAATATATAAATTATTTAGAAGCGAAATTCCAAACACTTCAATGATAGTTTCCTAATTAACCGTATTAAATACAGTAGACTCTCGTTAATAGGAACATCAGGGGACCGTCGAATTTGTTCGTATTATTCTAAATTGGTATTAACCGGAGTAACTTGCATGCATTTATACTATTGGCTAGGGGAAATAAACCTTGTTTTGCCTTATCCATATTCGTGTTAACAAGAGTCTACTGTACATATATTATTTCTACCATTTTCAGTAAGGAATTTACGGATATCTTGTTTGTAAAAATTTTGTTCTAAATTAGCAAGAATTCTGAAATAGATATTTTCAGCTGTACTTACCAAAAACGGCAACATTCATATTGTGAAATTACCAAATGAATATTAACATGATAACTAATCAATAATAGACATAAATTCGAATTATTTATTAAAAATTGTTTGTAAAGATAGCCTATTGAATTTCTAAGCATTCAAATTGGCTTGTTGAAATCTTAACCAAATTTCTAGGAATTCAATATTTCTATTGATTAGTGTAATCACTGTGAATTCAATAGAAACATGAAATATAATATAAACTATGTATGGAATTATTATAAAATCAAAATAAATACAATTACTGGGGAACTGATAAATAAAAAGGTGAGGGGACTTTTGTATTTAATCTCAAATTTGTATTAAACCGATTTCTTGGTGTTTTGTGTGCTTTTACAATATAATATTTAATGCTGTGTTTCACTGAACAATAAACTCCTGTTATAACGAAGTCGGATATAACGAAATTCCTGCTTATAACGAAGTTATATATATTCCCCATATGGATAAAGTATTTTATTTTACACGGCTTATAACGAAGTTAATTAAGGGTCCCTTGGACTTGTTATAACGAGAGTTCACTGTATTAGCAAGTAATTGTTAGAAATGAAATTGAAAGAAAAAATACAATAGTAAAACGCGTAATTAACTAATTAAAGTAATTAGCATTCTAACCAAGTTGGTGTGTGTTTGGGAAAATATATTCAGTTGTGTAGAAAGGTTCAATAAGCTTCGGTTTTTTGAAAATACTCGGTTTCTTCAAAAAAAATCTAAACCAAGCCCTTCTCTGCTCTGATTTCAATTTAGGAAGTTTGTTTTTCGAACTTAAATTCATTTTGCAACATTAACAATACTATAAACTATAGTGTTTTAGAAAAATCAATTGTTTTTGTAGTTTCTATAGAGCAGTATTTATGTATAGATAGACTATCAATAAAGCCTACACAAAATCATTGAATTAAGAATACATTGAAGATGCGAGCGTCGCGTTTATACAAGTAGCACAAAATAGATAATTAATTTAACTTATGGTGGCACAAAGGAGAATAACACCACTCAATTACAATATGTATGAATATGAGACTTGATAATGGAATACCAAAATGTGTTTTGAATATAATTACTGCGTAAATATCAATAGAATTAGTTGGTTAATATTGAAGTTTATAAGAATAAAGAAAGTGGTTTGTATACCTAGTCATAAGGGCACTATTTAGGATAAATGGCTACTTTCTAAACTCTAAAGTATAAAAGATTATCAATTCCGAACACTGATAAGGCGAAATATCGGTTAAGGAGTACAAGGTTTAATTTCCTGAGCTTATACAAATGCATACAAGTGACTCCGGTTAATATGAATTTCTGATATTACGAACAAATTTGACGGTCCCCTGGTGTTCCTATTTAAGTCAAATGTACACATATAAACCCATGATTATTGAAGCTAGTTCAAATAAAAGTAATTCATGGTTTTAACAATGAATAGTTTAACATTTTGTATAAAATCTATAAGCTAATTAAATCTTTTTGTTTAAATTCGTTCTAACAAAATAGGACAAGTTAATGTACCCTGAATTCATTCGATATCAATTCTAGACATAACAAGCTAATAAGTTATAACTGTCACTTAATTAAATAAGTTTTAGTAACGAAATATTTTTGTTTTCGAGTCAGGTAAACAACAAAAATTAGATAATACAATAATAAAATTTTAACTTAGTTAATAATTAATTGAAACTAATTGAATCACAAAATGAACATTAATCTAATCACAATTAATAAATAACAAACTCACTTTTCAAATATCGAAAACTTTGTAATTAATTCTACAGAAAAACACAATAGTAAACAAACTAACAAACAACTAAATACATAATCATTAATCTACTTGTGATTGGAATCTAATCTCAATTCCCTACTGAGTACCAGAGTGCCTATGAACTATTCACATTTGAAGCAAGCCAGGAAAGTTGAGAAATGGCTTCAAAAAGATTGAGAAATCCTTTATAATTAATATTAATATAATCTATGCCAGAATACAATTTACTGCGCATTAATGCATTGTATTACCCAGTACCTTAGTGTAAGGAGATAATAAACAAAATCGAATCCTTTAATCTTAAATAACTTTATTGTCAACAAATCTGTTTTCTGACAATCAGTAATATTCAAATACAATTTTCAAAAAATGAAAAATTTGAGGCATTACTTGCAAGTTGCATGCTAATTACTAATGTAAAATAATTCAACTAACTTTTCAGTTTTACAAACAGGTTAAGTTAACCTATATCTACCTTCAAAATATACAAAACAAAGCTCACCTTCAATAAGTAAACTAACTCTCAAATTCTCATATCTACAGCTAAACCAGTTATTTTAAACAAACAGAATGAGTACAATAGATAGACCTAGTAATGTGGTGGCTACTAAAGGGGATCCGATTTCTCTCGATAATAATATAATTATTACAGCATTAATCGTCACAATGCGAACAGTAATTCATATTACATCATTCGTCGCTAAGCAATATTTGATAGTAGTGCGTGGTTAGAAAAGTTAATATTCAATTAATTTGCGACAGTAATATATTTTCAGCTGATAGTAATTAGAATGGTTGAAAGTATGCTTGTAAATGTGTAGCAATATAAATTCAGTTTTTGTGGTAATTTGTTGTCAACCTCAGGCAACAAATATGTTTAATTAGATTACTTTAATGAACGAACTAAATAAGGAGTACAAGGTTTAATTCCCCTAGCCTATACAAATGCATGCAAGTGACTCCGGTTAATACGAATTTATGGATAATACGAACAAATATTGACCGTCCCCTGGTGTCCTATTAACGAAAACCTTAAAATCTGTAACTATAATATATAATACGGTTGACTCCGCTTAATAGGGTCAGTTTTGTTCCAGGGTAGTTTGACCCAATTAAGCGGAGAAATCTAATAACCGAAAATATTTTGATAGTCAAACTGTAATTGCGTACTATAAACTCTGTGAAATTTTGATCCCATTAAATCCTTAACCGGAGTATACTGTACTTTGTTTAAAATTCTAACGAATAATTATTGGATAAACTAATATTCAGGGCTTCAGTCCACATTCCACTCCACACAACCTAACAACCATTAATTGAGAGATTAATTCACTATTCATAAGATAATAATGTAACTACAAATCTCATAACAAACTATGTATATTACAAAGACAAACGAATTAATTATTTAACTAATATACAGAAAAGAAATCTAACTATTTAGTATACGTATACCAAGGTTCCTATACTGATAGACAGTAGCTACGTAATAGGAATAGGGGAATTCAACACAATTAACAAACTAATCATTCAGATAGTATACAAGTATGTATGTGCCATCAAACGTCACCGGTGGATGCCGGAAATATAGGTTCCGGTTCCATTTGTGGTTGTACCGCTTCGTCTGAGTCTGGGGAGGGAGAAATGTTAGATTGCGCGTTGTCTAATTGGCTCTTTTGAGGCATAGGGTCAACTAAAAGGTCACTTTCTTTCTGGAAAGGGTCGCTCAAAAGGTCATTTCCCTTTCCGGTATGGTGACTCAAAAGGTCACCTTCCTTTTGGAAAGGATTAGCCGAAAAGTCACTTTCATTCTGGAAAGGATTAACCAGAAGATCACTTTCTTTTTCGATAGGATTGTTCAAAAGGTCATTTTCCTTTTCCTTTTCGATATAGTCACTAAAGAGGTCGCTTTCTTTCTGGAAAGGGTTGTTCAAAAGGTCACTTTCCCTTTGTAAAGGGTCACTCAAAAGGTCACTTTCCCTTTGTAGAGGACCACTCAAAAGGTCACTTTCCCTTGATAGAGGATCGCTCAAAGGTTCATTGTATTTCTGCACAGTTCCGATTAGCTCGTCTGGGTTACCCGAGTTGGCATCTGTCATTAGGCTATCCCGTGTGACGTCATAGTTCGTAGGCTGCATTATAAACTCATCCATGGTACTGTCCGGCTCCACCTGAGGCTGTACGTCTGTGTCTGCGGTTAACAGCTGATCAGTCGTGCTGTGTATCGGCTCCAACGCCTGTTCTAGCAGAGGCGACGAGTCCTTTGGAGAGATCTGCTCCTCTATACCAATACCGAGATCTTCTGAGTATTTAGCTTCTGTTTGTGTTGTCTCTTCGGGAGTAATTACGTCACACGGAACAGATACTAACACATTTTGATCAAAATCGTTCGACTTTTCCTTAACTAAATCTCCCTCGCTTAAATCACCTGTTACAGTCGGGATTTCATCAGCTGTATTAACAGACTGTTTCGCAACCGATTCATCGGTAACTTCTATAGTTACATTAGACTGAGTGAGCTGTGAGAATCCCTTAGGGTCTAGCGACAAGTTATACAACCCAGGGTTATCCAGCTCATCAGCTGATTTAAGCCCAACAGCTGGGAAGCTCAATAGTTCCTGATTAACCTCAATACCCTCGTCATCGCTGTTCCTATTAAGAACCACCTCATCCTCAATAGCCTGTATGTCATTTGCGTATTCCTGTGACGTAATATATCTGTCTGCTTGCGATTCTACGACAACTAACACCTCTTCCAATTCAACCGGGGATCCGTTCGATGTATTCTCAACAGACGGAGATTTAGGGACAACATTAATATTCTCATCGTCATCATCGGATTTATTCTGCGCTTCTTCTAAAGCGATTAATTCTTCGGAATCTAGCACGTGAGTTGTCGCATCTTCGCTTGCTGGAATCTTAGAGCAAACCCCGTCATCTAGAGGGGGCAGTGGCTCTTCTGGCGTCGCGGCTTTTGCCTCCTCAACCGGAGAAGGTGTTTTCGGAACCGGTTCCGATTTATCGCTTTTGTCCGTCCCAGAAGAGACCGTTTTAGCAACAGCTCCCGGGGGTTTGCCTTTGGTTGGTGCTGCGCCTGTTTTGGGGATAACTTTTGTAGTGCGGGTTCCCGAGCTGGTGGTGCGAGGGGCAGCGGATTTAGGCGGGGGTTTCGCGACAGGTGTTTTCACAGCTGGTTTCAGAGGCGCGGGGGCTGAAGTGGGTCTCGAAGCGCCGGTTTTGTTAACCGCGGGATTTGAAACTGTTTTAACACCTGTCCTACCAACGGTTGGTCCGGATTTCGCACCCGCGATTGAGGAAGTACCGGTTTTACCCGCGGCACCTGTCACGCCGGTTTTGGCACCTATAGTTCCGGTTCTAGCGGGTCCGGTTGGACCGACTTTTGCCGTGGAGGGTACGGTTATTTTCGCAGGCGTCGTAACTGTTTTCGGCGCAGTTTTAACTGCCGCGGGGCGGACGGGAGTTGGCTTTCCGGAAACGGTTTTGGAAGTGACACCTGGTCGAGGCGGCGTTGTTTTAACAGCTGGTTTAACCTGAGTCGTTCCGACTTTTGGATTTGCCGGTCCTTTCGTGGCGGTACCGGTTCCCGGGCGACCGGTACCTTTGGGAATCGGTTTTCCTGTAATTGGTTCGGGATCTGGGATTTTGAATAACTTTGAAACTGCTTCCGATTTCTCAGCTTTCGATTCTCCAGGTTCCCAGTTATCCCTCTCCATAGTTTCCAAATTGGTCAATAGGAATTTCAATGGATTTTCAGGCGTATTATCGAGTGTGCGAAAGATTAATTCTTCAAAAAGAATGTTTAGTTTAAACTTTTCAAGATAATCCTCTGAACTCAACTTTACTTTTGGCTCTGGTGATCCATTTGGTTCTTTGGAATTCACTTCATTTTCAGTCGGAATTTCTTTTTTCAGCTGAGCGCTATGTTCCGAGTTTTCAGCTAATTCCCCGTTAGTTCCGGAAAGAACTATTTTAGTTCCAGTTTCATCCAGAGAGGTGTCTGCACTTGCCATCACACTAACTAGTTCAAATTAACAATTAATAGATTTTTGTACAGCGATTTAGTAAACTAATCTTTCTCGTTGAAGTGAAAGATTAAATCGTAAATAAATTAGTCTATAAAAGAAATTAAGTATTTCCTGCTAAATTAAGAATTCTATAAAATTTGTGAAAATAATAGGATTTGATTTGCAAAATACGTTCGTTTATTGTAAATCAAACGACTCGAAAAAATAAATACAGTTAGGTTTTTTATTATGAACATTCAAGGCACCAAAAATTGTGTTCATAATAGAGACTTCATAATAAGCGAACTAACTTTATACCAACCTTATGTAAGTTGTTAAATTGGGACCATAGGGCTTTGTCACAATAAGCAGACCTGACTGTATACAAATGTTATTCCTATAAATTTCGAAAGGAAATTAATTCCATACAAAGTGGGTTTAAAATTACAAAAAGTATTTATATATACTATATTTTGTCTCAAGCTAAGCCAATAACATAATTGCATAAATAATTCAAAACATTTGCGTAGCAACGAAAGAATGTTTGTGTGTTGACTAATATTACAACGAAGCACGTTACATAATTATACAGCCGTATATGACCAACAGACATTTTAAATTAATTATATATAAAATAATAATTCATTTTTGCACAAGTTAGTAAGTAAATTTATATTCTAAAGTAGAATAATCTAATCAACCTACAATTAACTCGTTATGGTATTCAAAAGAAACCTATAATCTGTACATTAAGGGATCTGTAAAAGTGCAAAAAGTTGTGTTAATTAATTCTTACTAATCTGTCTTGGAATGTTCTAATACGTGGAATTGTCAATGAATGTAATCACTCACCTGTCCAAATGGATAAATTTGCCAGAGATAAAGCGAAAATTATAGAAGAAATAAATATTCATTATTTTATAATATTCATTATAATTGTTTGTATTATAAAGTAACTAAAACTGTATAAAAATTTAATGTTATAGCATACTAATCACAATCATTTGTTTATTCAGAATTGATTAGGAACTGATATAAACTTAATTTAATTTAGTTATAAATCTTTGGTTCAAAGATAAACGTGTTGCAACTTCAGAACACAAAACAAAGCAATTTGGATTTCAATTAATTAGAAATTGGTTTACCTAATAACTTTAGTGTTTCATTACCAACAAAAGCACTCAATTTGAAATCACTAGTGTAAGAACATAAGTCTGCCTATTAGTAAGTATGTAATTAATATTAGTATTAATACAAGTAGATCGTACGATTAACTTACACACAGAATTATAGAAACATTCAATGTTGTTGTTTTACCAAATCTTCAAATTGTTTCGCTACGAACACCTTACCACAATACCCACACGATTGCACTTGTGGTTTGTCAAGATTAATGTACACTTTCGGATGTCCCAATGCGCCAGTACCTCCACTACAATACACGTGTGTGTTGTCTATAATATCAGCTGACTCCTCTGACAGAAGATCTATGGCAAAGCGAGTGTTTAACTCTTTCTCTTTCCCAACGAAGCGAGCCATTCGTGTGTCACTGCGGTCCCATTTCTGCCCCGTGTGGGTCGGAGTGTCTTCCGGAAATGAATCGGATAGTTTCCTTAGAGGTACATAGGAATGTGGCTTAAAAACTCCTAAATACAAACTTGATACACAAAACCTTGCTCCTCTTATCATTCTAATTGAAATAATAGCGAACTTTCGTTTATATATTGAGGTTAATTAAAGGGACGCTTGGTTTGGTTCGTTATAAGTAAACTACTGTGGTGTTCGCGTAATAGCAAGTCGCCTTTTGCACGAAATTTGCTTGTTAATAGGCGAACTTGCTATTAGAGGAACAGAATTAACATTAGATGCTCGCTTGGGGACTGGAAAAAGCGAAATAGTAATATAATATTGCTATTAGGCGAACACCACTGAACTTTATCCGTCTAGAGAATAAATATAACTTCGTCATAAGCAGAAAATTCGTTATATACGAATACGTTAAAAGGGGAATTTACTTTAATCCCTTTTAAATAAAAAGAATTTACATACAATACTAATAGTGAAGTGTAATGTTTTGTACATGGTATAAATGGCCTATTGTATACAAATGGATTGTGTTAGTGGTTTGGCTTAAACAGGAATCCTAATTATGTCCTGTGTGTATTCAATAGAAATACTACGTTGAACTAACTTGTGCTCTTTCCTATAGTTTATTGCTGTTTCATAATACAGTGACTCTAAAGAACACCAGGGGAACGTCGAAATTAGTTCGTATTAACTGGAAATCGTATTAACCGGTCACTTGCATGCATTTGTATAGGCTAATGGAATTCAACCTTGTACTCCTTAACCGATATTCGCCTTTAACTGTGTTCCTATTAATAAAGTCTACTGTATAGTATGTATATTCTATTTGGATGGCCATTGTATTGAAATTTGATAGATCGTATAGCAGTCACACAAATATGCAGCTTTTAGAAGATCTTTCGAAACAACAAAAGACAATTATATTTACAAAGTATATAATACTGACTTCGGATAAGAAAATCCTATTTTGATAGCAACAGCATTTGAGTTTGAGAATATTTTCCTTTCAAATGACACTAATTCTCTTTCAATCATGTTATATCCAATTGATACAACTCAATGACCTTGTTTATAATAAGTTAAACTTGTATAAATTCTAATATCGTTTAATAATCAAGTGAAATGCGAGCAAATAACATAGCAAACCTCTAAGAACAAATCTAATAGAAATACTGAAAGAATACGCCCAAAACACAAGTACACGCATACCCTAGAAATACAATAGAGGATCCAAAGTAGTTAACTAGTATAGGGGCGATCAGCTGATTCAAAAATGAGGCTAGATAGGTGCAAAAAGTCGCGATGCCAGCCGAAACACGAACGTAACGTTTATCCAGAATTTCCCCGTACAACCACCAAACAACAGACCCCCATCCCATACCATACGCACACGATAAAATGCTTGTAATCAATAGAGGAGCGTACATAAGCACTCCACATATATAGGAGTTGTATACTGTTTGGGAGCAACGTAGATCGTCAATAGATAAGTAAAGTGTAAATGCGAGCATTGCATTTGAAAAAGCTTGAATTAGTGAAGTTATTATCAACAGTTTTTTCCAATTAACAAACCTTATTATCCATAGGAAAATAAGACTACCAATAACTTGTGCGATAATGTTAAGAAGCGCAGCGGCGTTCGGATTAATACTAACACCGGCTTGCAATGTGTGAGCTGCATACAGCATTAGTAATTGCTGGGCCGAAGATTCCTTGAATACTTGTAAGGAACAACAAACTAACAACGGACGAATAACTGGCCAGACACAGAAATCACGGATACACTGTTTCATAGATTTGTTATTTTTCAATTTATTCTTTTCAGGGAATCTACAATCCAGTTCCTCATAACAGTCATGTAGATAAGCAGTAGTGCGTATTGCACTTTCCAAGTACCCTTTTGACTGTAGCCAAATAGGACTATCGGACTGGTATAGCATTAATGTTACGAGAATCAACAGAGAAGTTAGGTAGAACACACCCAGCCAGTGGTAGCCTAGCCAGACACCCAGAAGGTACGATAGGAATGTGCCTAGCCTTAAGCTGAGGCCTAACACAGAGCTGTACAGCTTACGTTTTGAACCGGCAATCTCTGCGTTGTAGACTGGGATCGACGAGTTAACCGCACCAACCTGCAAACCTATTAGAATACGACCGAACACCAGAAGAATCGGGTCTGTAGAAAATATACAAATGAACCCTCCAATTACGGCTAATGGAGATACGAATATTATCGTTGATTTAACTCCGATTAATTCTGTTAATGGACCGGCAAAAACCGCACCGATTAAAGCGCCTAAACTTAACACAGATGCAAATACCGCAAACATATTATCCGTCAGAATTCCAGTTGACAACATTTCATCCTGTATAGGGGAAGTATAGGAATCGATAAAGAGAGACAAACCGAATATTAGAAGTGTTATGGTACATGTGGAAAATACTCGCAATTGTTTAAGCCTGAATAGCATTTTATATAAAGTTTGCTTATTTGTAAGCTCGCAAATACTTATTTATAGTGCACGCAAATGTACATTTGCCTTGCAACTTGCAAGTAGATAATAAAATGGGCACAGTCATAAATCCTGCGTAATGCACGTTATACAATTACCTCGAGACTAAAATAAAATATTATTTTGTTCAAATTTCTTCAGAAAGCCATATACTTATTCACATATGACTTTGACAATGCGTAATACGTATTTCATAGCCAGTAATCCCCTTCAGGAATCCTACTAATACGCTATTTTATAGCAGTGCACAATAGAAATAGAGATTTATGTCAAACATCATATGGGAAGGGAATTATTCTGAATTCAATTCAAATTCAGTCAAACAGCGTAAGAACGCTCACAAGACCAATAATTGTGATCGTAGTTGCATTTACGTATTTGTCTGTATAGACAACCCGATCATTTCAATATGTAGAACCTCGTTAGTATGTACACCCTCGGGAGAGAAATATTAGTACGTATTATCCGAGTTCACACTATATAGAGATACATATAAATTGACAAACTTTGGTTATATAAGTTAGTACGTAATAAGGTACGTACTAACTGAATTCTACTGTATATCAATATTTTAGGGAAAAGTGTAGAAATACAGTAGAACCTCGTTAGCACAAACACCAGGGGACCGTCAAAATGTGTACTCCTTATCCGGAATGTATTAACCTGTGTCATTTATATCAAAATGCTTTGAACGGGACTGAAATAGTGTTCGTATTAACGAAGTTCAACTGTACGAACGATATTCACGATTTCTTTCGACATAGAAGAACAATAACCGATACTTGAATAATAATTGACAATTGTGGATAAATACTACAGTAAGTAGTGTGTATACATAATAGCTAGTGCGAGTACATAATATACTTAGTGATCGGGTGTATTCAAGATAGAATTATTTCCACCTTGCTTTGTGACTTCACAGAAGATGCTTTTGAGCTCACGGAAGAAGTTCTCGATCCGATTGAGGACCGTTTTACGCTATCAGCACTACTCTTCCTAGACACAGATCCGGAAGGGAAATCCAAACCTAACTCAACTGTTTTAGTAGCTACAACTTGTCCATGTTCTTTCTCAACAGCAACAGCTGAAGATACGCGAGAGGCTTGTCGAGAAGAACCGATAGAAACCTGGGAACCAGGTCTACTGGTTATAGACTGTACAGTAGGTAAGCCTACTTGCGAGAATAATGTGTGTAGGCTATTCAGCATAGAAGTATCTTTCTCACTTACATTGACTATCTCCTGTACTGATACAACGTTAGAATCTCTTAGGTCCCGAAGTGCGATGTCCTTCTCAATGTTGCTAACCTTGTTAACGTCCCATTTCCCTTTTAAATCGCGAAACGATTTCGTGAGTTGTTTCAATGACCGGTCGACTTTGTCTTTTTGGTCGGTTATTGATTTCTGTGTTTGGTCAACCGAAACGCGCTTTTTCTCGATTACATTAGCGACGTTATGTTCGTCATAAAGCAAATCTCGCAATCGGTTTTCCATTCGTCCCATATCCCCGAATAACTCCTTTTTCTGTCTTTCCCTGAAGCGCGCTTTGTCTAATATAGAACTCAGCTGTTTATCTAACAGCATTTTCTCGCTCGACAAATCGCTACTGTCATCTGCTCGTAACAGACATTTCCTAAAACATTCATTTCTCTCAGAAATCAGTCCCATTGTGTTCTCTAGAGCTCGTATTTCCCGCTCTGCTTTTCTGATTTTAGCGTCCAGACTGTCTCCTTCCCTCTGCAGCTCCTCCCGCTCCTGCGCCGCCTTGATGACGTAGTAGGCCTGCGAATGCACATCCTCGCCCTCAGGCGGCACCAGCGACATGGACACGATCTCGTAGCGCTTCCGGAGCTTGTCGATCTGGGCGCTCCGCTGGTACAGCTCACCGCTAACCTGGTATACAAGGGAATAGTAATATACAAGTTCGTATGGTAGAACCTGCATAATCCGAGTAGAACCGATTATTATACAGTTTAGTACATTAGAGTGCTCGTATTGAAAGAAACGGGAATAATATCTAAGTTGTTTAATACGCGTATTATGAATTTGAAGAAATAAATGTGTATATATATAAATGGTGTTATTATTATACATAATAGCTATTATATAATAGGTATATTGTGACATTATTATACTGGTTGGGACATTATTAAATTATTATACTGGTTTGTGATTTAGGCGTATGAAAATTGGATCAGACCAGGATTAGGAGCGTATTTATAAATGGCTGTATAATACACTGGTTGAAAGGGTTGGAATCCCTGTGTATAGGGACATTTGGCCTTATTAATAGAACACTTTGTAGAAGTACAGTCGACTCCGCTTAATAGAGACACCTCAGGACCAAGTTACTTTGACCCGATTAAGCGGAGAAATCTATTAACCGAAAATATTTTAAGACAAAATGTAATTCCGTCCCATAAATCCTGCGAAATTTTGACCCGATTAAGCAGTGAAATCTATTAACCGGTGGCTCTATTAAGCGGAGTTGACTGTAGTTTAATTAATTAACTATACCCCTGTATTAATGAGATATTATACCTTCTGTTTGTCAGTATTCCCGCTGCGTATCTGAGCCTCCAGTATTTCCTTGAATATGTTAATCTCTTTGCTCCTCTCGGTCATGGCTGTGTTCAGCTCCAGCTTCCTCTTCTCGAGAGAGAACACGTCGTCAGCGCGGGAGAAGAGCCCCTCCCGGAGCTTGTGCACCTGCAGCTTAAGCAGGTTACGGTCTACCATAGACTCCTGTCTAGACGTAGGAAATTAAATTACGTAATGTGACATTTGGATGAAATTTGCTTGATTATAGGCGAACTTGCTACAGTAGATGCCGGATGTAAGAACACCGGTTATAAGAATATTATATTGGAAAACGGTTGACATATACCCTATAATTTATGTCGGTTATAAGAACATTATATGCAGTTCCCGACGATGTTCTTGTTTAAAGTGAATAAATTCAATTACGTATTGTGGCATTTGGATGAAATTTGCTTGCTAATAGGCGAACTTGCTACTAGTGGAACAGAATTAACATTAAATGCTCACTTGGGGACAGAAAATAATTTGCTAATAGAGCAATATTGTTATTTGGCGAAAACTACTGTAGATATCTTTAAAGTAAGCACGTAAATGTATTAACAGTATCATGTAGAGTAATGTATAAAAAGATAGTTATTCCCTCAAAATAGCAATTTTCGGTTAATTAGATCAAAGTTACCCAATAAGCGGAGTAAAATGAATACAGTATTGAATATTGGTCAAACTACCCTCGGGTTGACTGCTATATGAAAATTGAATGAAAATAACTTACTAATAGAGTGAATATTAATGTAAATAACTTGCTAATAGGGTGTATATGTAAACTAACTTTTCCCTGATAACCTTCTTGATAAGCCTCTGTGAGCTGTCGAGATACAAACTAATCTCATCTATCTTTGCCTGCAGACTCGAGCCCTCCTCCCTATTTCTACTCTCATCTCTTCCCACCCGTCTCAGTTCGTCCTCGAGTCGCTTCAACTGATTCCTAAGGAGCAGTTCCTGTCGGTCCTGACTCTCCTTTCTGTCGTTGAGGTCGCTAATCTTATCTTGGAGACCCTTCTTCTCTTCGGCACTCGTCTCTCCTTCCAACCGGCCTAACCGCTTCTCAAGCTGGACAACCTATACAACAGTTATGCTAATACCATATACAGTGGAACCTCATACAGTGGAATTGCTTTATTAGCAACTCGCATTTTGCATGAAATTTGGTTGCTAATAGGCGAAATTGCTATTAGAGGAACATAAATAACATTAATTAAAAGCTCGCTTGGGAACTTAAAATAAGTTGCTAATAAAGCAATTCCACTGTATTTGTACAGATATATTAGAGAATATATTAGAGTACAGAACATATTACATACATATTTGTAAAGTAGAAGCTCGTTAGTACGAACACCAGTGGATCGACAAAAAATGAGTTTGCCTTATCCGGAATTCGTATTAAATTATAGCAAAATCATTTGTATTGAAAAGGCTTTGAAGGGGAATGAAATGTGATCGTATTAAACGTGTTTGTACTAACGAAGTTCTACTGTACATTGAATTTGATAATTCGAATACAAATATACGAATTTCTGTATCGTACAAACACAATTCGACGGTCCCCTGGTGTTCCTATTAACGAGAGTTTATTTAATCTTATAGAGTATAAATATAAACTGCAATCAATCGCGAATCAACAAAGTCTAAAACTATTAAATAAATCTAATAAGTAGCTACCTGAAAGTCCTGTGTATATATAAGCTCTTGTTGCTGCAGAGATTGCTTATCCATCTTGTTTAGATTTGAAGCTAGATTCCTATGCGCCGCCCGGTAACCTTGTTCCTCCCCCAGCAGCGTAGCCTCCTTCTCACTCAGCTCCTACACAGGGCAAACTCAATTCGATTATAGGCAATAAGGCGAGTAAGTGAAGTATTAAACCGTTAATTAAGTGTAATATAAGTCCAGTAATGTGTCTCATTAATTGAGTTAAAATAATCTATATCTATTCAGAAAATTCATTTTCATGAAATTCATACTTTACAACTGGGTTCTATTGTACAGTGGATGCCGATTAAAAAACATCGTCGGGAACTGCACTTAATGTTCTTATAACCGACATAAATTATATAGGGTATATGGAAACCGTTTTCCAGTAGAATGTTCTTATGTCCGGCATTTATCCAATACCTGTACTAATTGTATAACCTTGAACTCCTTATTAAGTTACTACATACTAACCCAAGGTGCATTATAACTGAGTTCACCTCTCTTTATAGCTGAGTTCTACGTTCTACTCTGATCTAACCACTATAGCAATACCTGTACAGTCTGTATAACTTTGAACTCCTTATCCCTTAGCAGATCCAGTCTCTTATCAGCTGACCCGACAGAGTCCTGTTCCTCCCTCAGAATGCTCTCCAGTTTCTGCGCTCTCTCCTCGCTGCTGAGCGTAGAGAGCGTGGACTTAGACAGCTGATCTCTGAGAGCTGAGACCGTGTCTTGTACCTGCACCAGCTTACCGGTCTGGTCCTTCCCGTCTCTGTTCAGGTGGTTACACACACCTGCCGTAGGAATGTGGATATAGTAAAACCTCCAAAAGTGAACACCTCCAAGAAATGAACAACTCCAAAATATGAACACTTTTCTGGGTCCCAAATTTTCCCCATTGATTTAGACACACGTTATGATAAATCATGAAAAGTGAACACCTCTCAAAAGTGAACGTTTTGGCTGGTCCCCAGGGTGTTCACTTTCTAGAGGTTTTACTGTATAACAATGGGTGTATATAATCCTGTCAAGCCACATAATGACAGTTAATTTCGATCTTTAATACGAACATAAGGGGACCGTCGAAATTTATTCGCATTAATATACCGGAAACATGTATTAACGAAGTCACTTGTATGCAACTTTATAGGCTAGGGGAATTAAACTTTGTACTCCTTAACCGATATTTCACCTTATCCGTGTTCCTATTAACGAGTCTACTGTATACATTAGAACATCGTTAATAAGGATGTAAAAATGAGTACTCGTCTGTTATAGATATGTCTGTATACACATGTCATCACTTCTATTTATAGCTACGGACTAGACATACCCCTGAGAGTCTCGAGATCGGCTGCGGTTCTGTCCACTGTGTACTTGAGAGTCTCCAGCTCGTCTCTAAACTGGAGACGAGAGGTTTCTGCGTCGTTATAGTCCAGTCTCTGCTTAGCAACCGATCTCTCTGTTATGGAATGCTTCTTCTCCAACTCATTGTTGTTACCTGAACAATAACAATAAATATAGTATAACGATAACTCGATTGAATTGTCTGTCTGTCTGTTTGTTTATTTGTAAGTTTGTGTATTTATCTATTTGGTTATTTAGTTGTTTGTTTATCTGTTTATTTGTCTGTTTGTTTGGTTATATATTTGTTAGTTTGTTGTTTGTTTGTTTGTCTGTTTGTCTGTTTGTCTGTTTGTTTATTTGTTTGGTTGTTTGTTTGTCTGTTTATCTATTTGTCTGGTGTTTGTCTGTTTGTTTATTTGTTTACTTGTTTATCTGTTTATCTATCCTATAACAACAACAACAACAACACATACCCTCCTCATTGTCCAGGAAGGCCCTATTCTCCCCCAGCGCCCCCTCTTGCTCTCCTATCCCAGCCCTAACCCTCACCAGCTCTCCCCCAGTCTCCTCTATGGCTCTGTCTCTCCTATGCATCTGCTCCAGAATAGCCTCCCACTGTCCCAGCAGCTGTTCCCGCTCTCCGTGCGTCCCGCGGTACTCCTCCGCAACCTTGTCAAGAGCTATCTGGTGGCCTAGGGGTATGTATGTAGGGTAAACAACAACAACAACAACAATATTGAGTATACGTAGAGTATTAAAAAACAATAATAATACCAATAACAACAATAACAAGAATAATAGTAACAACAACAAACACGTCTAATGTATTGTATAGTTGAGTGGCTAATCTCTAATCTATTTTTTTCTTCTTCTGCGAGAATATTTATATAGTCAGGTCTGCTTATTATGAAACTTTGTACAGTAGATGTCGGATATAAGCACACCGGTTATAAGCACATTTAGTGCAGTTCCCGACGATGTGCTTATAACCGACATCCACTGTATTATGAACAAGCCCTATGGTCCAAATTTAACAACTTACATAGGGTTTGTATTAAGTTCAGTTCGCTTATTATGAAGTCTCTTTATTGTGAACACAATTTTATTCCCTTGAATCCCATAATAAGAACCAACTGTATAATTAGTTCCCTTGACTGTTCATAATAAGAATAAGTTAGCTAACAAGACTCACTGATGGTTTCTGTGACCTCATCTTCCAGCTGTTTCCTGCTCTGCTTAGCTTCGGTTTCCAGTTTCTCCATTTGTAGCGAGAGTGCCTTAATACACGCCTCGTCCTCTCGCGAGTATTTCTCTATCGTAAATGCGTCTTCCTCCCGCTTGCTCTGTTTCTCTATCCACTCTTCTCGGCTCGAGGTGTCCCAGTTAATGTCAGCTGATATCTCAGACACCTTCCCTTTGTCTCGGTATACAGCCGACTCCAGCTGTCCCAGACGCTCGTTTATGGAACTGTATTCCGACTCGATGCGCTTCTGGTCGCCGCTCAGCCGACTTATTTCGCGCTCTGCCACCAGGCGCATGTGCTGCTCTCCCTCTCGGACCTAGCAATCGATAGGGGCATTAGGAATTCTCCGAAATATAATAGTCAAATAACGCTTCAAGGGGCGTCAACTAATGTGTGATACTGATATACCAAAGTTTTTGTAACACAAAATTGTCAAAAAAGCGTGACATAAGGAGGGGGTATCGAATTTTCAGGAATGTGTTACGTAACGTTTGAATGCAGTGTAGTATTATACAGCCATTTGTAAAAACGCTCCTAATCCTGGTCTGATCCAATTTTAATACGCCTAAATCACAAATTAATGTTACGGTATAGGAGAAGATTCCAAATTTTCGCGCTCCTAATTTCAAATTTTTCAAAAATCATGCTCCAAAAGTAGCGTCTCGCGCTCCTGGATAATTCCTATTTCCATGGTATTAATTACCCGTAGTTGCCATTGGGGTCAAAGGTATAAAATAGAAAAATCCCATTTTCATTTTCACTTTCAATGAAAGTGAATTAACTTTCACTTTCACTTCAACATTCCTGGGCAGCTACGAGTTATTAATTCGTATTTCCATGGTATCTACACAAATCCAAGGTATTAATTCCTATATCCAAGGTATTAATACACATATCAATGTATAATTATAAATTTTATAAATATTAGCTATAAATACACAAATCCATTGTATAATACATATCCCTGTACATATAAGCCTACCTTCTGCCTGGCAGTGAGTATCCCCTGTGTGTGCATGAGCTCCTGTCGCACGAGAGAGAGGTGCTCCTTCAGGAGTCCCCCCCGCTCTCTCTGAGACTGCGTGTCTCTCCGGAAGCTGCTCAACTGCCGGGACTGCTGCAACACCTGCGATTGCAGCTGTTTGTTCTCCGCGCTGGCCACGGGCAGGGCCCCCACGCCCCCCTCCAGTCCGATCCCGAGACCCAGCTCCGTTATGCGACTAGCGTCCATACTATAGCTAGATAGCTAGCCGTACTGGAGTGCTTAGTTATTATAGTAAACATACTTATAACGAGTTATAATAGAGTCATCTCGAGAAAAAAAGGTTACTTTGACCCAGTGGCGGCGCCAGGGGGGGGGGGCAGCGGGGGCCATGTCCCTTTTGAGGCTGCCCCCCCCCCTCCCCCCCTAGAATAATAATGTTGTACATTCCCCCAGAGCTCCCCTACATAAAAATCCTGGCGCCGCCTCTGCTTTGACCCGATTAAGCCGATGAATTAAGAAATTAAGAAATTAAGGAAATTAATTAAGGAGAGTGTTTAGTTAGACTGTTAGAGTTTATAACGTTTATATAAGTATCTCATACCAAACGTTTACAGTAGAACACGGTTAATACAGTAGATCCTCGTTAGTTCTGTTGTATGAAGTTCAACTACCTTGTATTATTATAACCATAGATATTCTAGCCATGACAGTGTTACTACCAATGACAATTCTACAACTTCTTTGTATTACTTCCTCAACTTGTAGTTCCTATTGATCATAGCCTTTTCAATACAAATTATATTAGTTAATACGAATTCCGGATTAGGACGCATTTTGACGGTCCCCTGGTGTTCCTACTAACGAGGTTCTACTGTATTAAACATAGCAACCATTCAGGGAGAATGGAATCTGAATCCGCTATAGATAATATAATTAACAATAACCTATCAATTTCTACAATAACACCTACTAGCAATGTACTAACACATTCCAACATGTCACTAGGGTAACTAGGCATACCCCATCTTATGGAGCCCCTCGTTAACATCAGTCAACTTATCCTTAATTTTATCTTCGGCCTTTATCCTAATTCTCTTTTCCCTGAGTCGTTTGTTGTGAAACAGCTTTCCTTTCCTTTTCCTTTTCTCCTCCAGAGTGGCTATAATGTCTCTGTACTTCCAACCGACCTCGTGCGAGAGGCGGCCCAGCACACAGTACTTCCTATAAAGGATATCGCATTAACGCACTTCCCATATATAGTCCTATTATAGCATCTACTGTATAATATAGTATCCATGCTTCTACTGTATATTATAGTATCCATGGTGGTGTCACCGAAATTTTGGTTATTTTTTGGTTATATAGGAAATTTTCATTATATATTACCACTTTACCAGTGATAGCAGGCTTTCATAACGAAAAATAATGAAATAACCGCTTATAACGAAATGGAGATTTCCCCCAGAGCAATAAATGCATTGATTATTATCCGCTTATAACGAATATCCGGATATAACGAAGGAATTTACAGGTCCCAAGCACTTCGTTATAACGAGAGTCACTGTATATATTGTATAATATTAATCCATGGTTAGACTGTATAATACAATATCCATGGTTATACCTGAACGGCTTTAGTCTGGTTACCCTGAGAGCGCTCGGAACTACCATTTTCTTCTGCTTGTCATAGGGGGGCGGCACCCCCTCGAACACCTTGAGTCTGTTGAGAGCAACCATTCCGCGCTTGGTTTTATGCGGCACCATTCCTCGCACCGTCTTATATAGGATCCGAGAGGGGGCTCGGAAATGGTAGGGACCCCTGGAGGGGTTCGTGTTCATTCTCTTTCTGAGATAGGAGAGGTACTTCAGTTTGTTGCGGTAGAACGAGCCGGACTGGTTTATGTCTTCGCACCTGAGAAATATACAGTAGATACCGGATATAAGAACATTCTACTGGAATACGGTTGCCCCTATATGCCGGTAATAAGAACATTATATGCAGTTCCCGACGATGTTCTTATAACCGGTATCCACTGTAGCATTGTTTCATTGATATAATAATATTTGCATACTATACTTATCAAACCGAATTTTTTTAAATCGTGGAAATTATTGCTAAAGCCCATGGATTTTCGGGTTTTTATATAGATTTATGTGTGTGTGTGTACCAAATACCTGAAAAGTGGATGTAAAATAAATCATATTACACTTTTCGAGTTATTTTATTGAAAAATTATATAATATTCATTGATAAAACAGACATTCGCTTACACTAAAATAAATACAAAACTCACCTAACAACTACGATTCTCTGCCCGGAGAGAATTGACTTAGCAATCACAGAAGACAATCTTCCCAACAAATGTCCCTTCGCATCTATCAAAACCTGTTTCTCGAAACTCATTTCTATTCCTTAGATAAAAACTATTAAAAAAATAGAATCTAAAGAAGGGCCTACTAATATATCGGCCAACACCTTTTCAATATAAAACCCGGCTACGTATTGGGATATTCAAACGTTTCATAAAGCAAAATCCCAAAAAAATACACACCCCCTCCCTATGTCACTCACACTCAGGCTTTCATCCAGACAAAAATTTATGCGCGCCTAGATTTAGTTTGAGCTCGTTCGTTTTTCATTTTGTACGCCTAGTTTGCACATTTTGTATTAAGTCTATGGGAGCATTTCACGATATTGTACGCCTAGACACGATTTTTGTACGCCTAGATTAAAATCCATCCAAATTACGCTCCTTTAGGAGCGCCCAATACGCCTGGATAAGTTATCACCCTGATCACACTTTTGGCCATTTTGTGATGGGCTTTTTGGCCATTGATTATTCTAACTCGTTAGGACCAGGTAAACACTTTCGGGTAGTCTACAGTTCGGATATTTTAGGTTGAACTACTAACACCTTCCCCCAGTGGCGGATTCTTTAAAAAATTCTGGGGGGGGGGCAAAATTGAACTTATCAGAGCTACTTTTTGATTCCATTATAGAATACTACACAGTACACATACTAAAACTACAATTTCTCCATGCTAGCTAATACGTGTTCATCCTATTAGAATTTCCAATAAATTATAATATCTTTCTTGTTTACAAATTAATTTCAGTTATTCTAATGTTAAAAACTGGTGGGGGGGCAATTGCCCCCCCACGCCCCCCCCCCCCTGGAATCCGCCGTTGCCTCCCCCCTTGGAAGCGTTACGTAACGTTTGAACGCCCCTAAGTAAGCTCTTATATAATTGAGAGAAAAATCATGGATGTTAGGAAACATTATTTCTGTCACTAGCCACTGGGAGAATTTTGATTCAATAAATTATAAATTCAATTCATAAATTAAATCCTAAATAATCATAAATCCTAAATAAATTCGAAATATCAAGTTTGCCAGTTAGCAAAAATATAATTTTGTTTTAAAACATTAAAAACAAGAAATTACTTATATAAGAGCTGAGCTTTGTAGAGTTCAGTTTTTGACTATGTGTATTCATGCACTGAGAAAGGTCAGTTTTTTTCCAGAGTTCGAAATTGACCTTTAGAAAGTAAGCCTGGGCTTTTAGTATGGGATAAAATCTGAACTCTACAAAGCTCAGCTCTACATAAGGATTCCCTAAAAACAATATATAGTAATTTTTGTTAGAAAATATCTTTGAGTCTCCTGTTCGGATTAGCAGGGTGTACTGTATTTGGCAAATTACTAAGCAATAACCTAAATGACTAAAGATTAGACAATAAAATATTTCAAGTGTATGAAACTATTTTGCAATTAGATTAAAACTTTCCTACAATCATCTAATTATTTGGGTGTTTCATTTTAATTAAATTTACAAATATGCAAATTAAGAAATGATACAATAAATTTCATTCAAAATTACTGTAGTGATTTATTTTTTCAATATACTGCTTATTGTATTCAAATATCTTACAGAATGTAATACAACACTTTGTTTTGTAAGAATTTTATAACTGATTTGATAGAGTAATCATTTTAGTTTGAAGAAGTATCAAACGTTTCAAAAACTATAAAAATCACAAATTTATTTTTATAAAAATTGAACTAATCTTGAATTATTCAGATTTAGTATTTTAGTATTTTCATATTAAGGCTTGTTTCGTCAAAACTGCCCCATAAGAAATCATGGATATTTATGGTATTATTGGAGTCTAAATTAAACTTAAATATTCCGACACTAACAAATGCATTTATGTCATTGATGAGTTTGATTTTATTTATTCCATTATAATATTTGTATTGGTATAGGATTTAGAATAACAATGTCTTTGAATGAATCAATGAGGGATACCTTATATTCAATGGAATTGTGTAGTACTTTTCAAGATATTTTTAGTAGCCTATTATAACTTTTCTTGATAAAAACTCGATTTATTCTCACTTTGCATTCAAAATACAGTCGAAAACAGGTTATCTTACGTTTCGTTTTTATACTAATTTTTCATACATAAATTATAAATAATTTACTTATCCACCGATCATCGGCGTTTGTATGAAATAACCTGGCTAGTTTCTACCGATGGTGTTTTTTATAAACATAAAAAAAAAACACCATCGGTAGAAACTAGCGAGGTTTTTTAATACAAACGCCGATGTTCGGTGGATAAGTAAACTCAATTATTAATACTGTATGTATTAGTGTCATAATTATATTAAAATTAGATATCGAACCAAAATATGAAATAGTACAACTTTCCTTTTGTAATGTTGGACTACGGATTTAAGACAGTTTTCTCATATCCATGGTCTAGCAACACTAAAAATTCGAACTATTTCCTATTTTGGTTATTCAAACTATTTCCGGTTTTTGTCTTTAGAACCATTTCCATGATTCAACCATACCTGTCTAATTTCCTGGAATTTGCTTTACGTAACGATTAAATACTCTATATATTATATACAGTGGATGCCGGTTATAAGAACATAGTCGGGAACTGTATATAGTGTTCTTATAACCGGCATAAATTATATAGGGGTATATGGCAACCGTTTTACAGTAGAATGTTCTTATAACCGGTGTTCTTATATCCGGTATCTACTGTATTGCTTGCTAGATTATATGCTAGATTAGATGACAGAGGTGGATCAATTGAGGGGGCAGCTAATTCTCAAAGTGGAGCATATCCAGGAACTGAAAAAAGAAGTGACATCTCTAAAGGAACAGTTGCAAACAAACACTGGGGAGCTTATAAAGAAGGATGATAGTATCAGCAAACTGAAGGGAGATATCGAGAAGTATAAAGATGTTCTTATGGTTATTATCAAGGCTAATGAAGGGAAATTAAAAATTCCGAAAGAATCAGATATTTCGATTCTACCACTTGACATGACATCACTATTTGTAAGTTTGCAGTTCGCACTAAATATGCTCGCTTATGGTGTTAGTATCCGTTTGAAATTTCGCAATTTCGAGTTGTATGTATACCACAATCAGTTTTATTATCAGGTACAAATTCAGAGCAAAATATTCGATATTTTTTATAATAGCCACTTTTTACGAAGGTTCCAATATAAATACAGTAGAACTCGGTTATAACTTACCTGGGTTAGTACATACTAATTTATTCTAACCAAGTTTATAAAGCAGTTTGTATTTCTATACCGAGTTATACTGTATAGGCATACATCATTGAAATATCATATTAGATAGATAGAGATCAAAACTGTCCATTTTTCAAATCTCTCTAACTAAATATTGTTATCGTCTCTACTTTTTATTTAGTAATACAGTACGTACTTAGTACGTACTAATTTATTAGGATGTATAGTAGGAATTGGTTGAGAATTCAATCTTGTGAAATTCTGGCGATGTATTTTCAGGACTGTATATTTACTTCTATATTTCCGTGTTTAGCCAGATGATAGAAGAACAAAACGCGAGGGAGTATCGGCCGAACCTTCAGCTTTTGCTGCGCCTTCCAAACTCAAGAAAGAACCCAAAGACTTCAATAATAACAAACTTATCACGCAGGCTATTCGTAACAATGACTTCCTACAACATCTCCATAAGGTCAGTAGTATAAAAATGCAATCAAAATCGTGACCCCAGGTGCACATCTGTAACCCATGAGACACCTGTCCTGAAAATTTGGGCTCTTAATTAATGAAACTCTGTTCTATGAAGAGGATACGGAATACAAATTGGGCCACTATACTATACTATAGTCGGCACAGATAAAAGTTATCTATTGTATTGAATTGAAATTATGCCATTGATTATATCAGAGACATTTGTATTAGATTTTTACTTCATGAAATTTCTACTATTTTGATAACTATAAAGTAAGAGCATATATCCATGGTACCATACTGTATGAACCAGGCCTTCATCTAGCCCTAAGAGATCCGCGCACCCTAAGCGATGTTGATTTTTCAATCGCGCACCCAAATTTACCAAAATAGTATATCTACCAAAAAAAGACAAAAATTTAGTATTAGAAATACTCTTGGTGCGCAGTGCGCACCCAAATTAATTCCAATTTCACGCACCCTTCCAGCATTTTCCTTAAAATCACGCACCCCTGGGTGCGCGGCGCGCACCCAGATGAAGGCCTGGTATGAACAGTAGAACCTCGTACACCAAGGAACAAGGGACCGTCAAAATTCGTTCGCCTTATCCGGAGTTAGTATTAACCAATATCATTGTAGAGAAAATGAAGGGGACTGAAATAGTGTACGTACTAACCATGTTCATACTAACGAGTTTCTACTGTAATGACCATTTTATATGTAATAACTATGGATATAAGTAAAAGCATATATCCATGGTACAATTATGTATGTATTTGCAGGAACAAATCGAGGAGATAGTGGGATGCATGACGTCACGCACATTCAAGACTGGAGACATAATCTGCAAGGAGGGAGCGGTCGGTACTCACCTCTATGTTATTTCAGGCGGGGAAGTGGAGGTGACAAAAAACGGTATTTCTCGCGGAAAAATGAAAGTCGGAAAGGTATTCGGTGAGCTGGCAATCCTCTACAAATGTCCGAGAACTGCCACGATAACAGCGCTCACAGCTTGCACTGTTTGGGCTCTCGAGAGGAAAGCTTTCCAGCAAATAATGATGCAAACATCCATGGTTAAACATAATGCTAAACTGGGGTTCCTTAAGACGGTACATTTCTTGAAAGAAGTTGATGACAACAATCTTATGAAGCTAGCTGATGCGTTGGAGGATGAGGTTTATCAAGACGGAGAGTTCATCATTAGGGAAGGCACTCTGGGTTAGTTCGTTTGTTTTATAACGAAATATTTATACAGTTAACTCTCGTTATAATGAAGTGCTTGGGACCTGTAAATTCCTTCGTTATATCCGGGTAATAATTAATGCATTTAGTGCTCTGGGGGAAAAGCTCCATTATTTCGTTATAACCGACATCGTTATAACGGGAGTTCACTGTACAGTTGAAACCGGTTTTTTCTAACCAATTCTTTACAAGAAAATACAGTAAGAAAATCATATGGTTAAATAAACCAATTTAAAATAAAACAAAATTGGAATTTCTTACACATTTAGCATCAATAATTAGTTAGAAAAACCAGATTAGTTAGAAAACCCCAAATTCGACTGTATTTGTTAATTACAGTCGACTCCGCTTAATAGAGCCACCGGTTAATCGTTTTCTCCGCATAATCGGGTCAAAACAACCTGGTCATGAGGTGAGTCTATTAAGCGGAGTCGACTGTACTTATATAAGTTATAACTCGTTATAATGTGAGTTTACTGTATAACAAACACTCCAGTATGGCTAGCTATCAGTATGTACGCTATTTATTAATGAGAATCCTTATATAGAGCTGAGCTTTGTAGAGTTCAGATTTTTTCCCATACTAAAAGCCCAGGCTTACTTTATAAAGGTCAATTTCAAACTCTGGAAAAAAACTGACCTTTCTCAGTGCCTGAATACACATAGTGAAAAACTGAACTCTACTAGAGCTGAGCTCTATATAAGTTATTTCTTTGTTAATTACTTAATAAGTTATCACTATTCATACGGGGTTTAATTAGGAGAGACGTTCTTCATTATAAGCGAGGGCCGGGTTGTGGTCGACCAAGAAGGGAACGAGATCCGGAGTCTGGGCCCCGGGGAGTTCTTCGGAGAGATCGCTCTCATGGGAAAGACTCCGCACGAGAGAGTCAGGACCGCTAACGTCAAAGCTCTCACCAGCGTGTCCTGTCTCACTCTAGACAGGTTAGTGGAATGTTATTAAGCCAAGCTGTGTATTGTACAGCCATTGGTAAATGCGCTCCTAATCCTGGTACAGTAGATACCGGGTATAAGAACATTATATGCAGTTCCCGACGATGTTGTTATTAAGTAAGTTTTATATGCAGTAGACTCTGTTATTAACCATGGCCGTGTTCGTATTAACGAGAGTATACAGTATTTGTGTGTACAGTGTTCGTGTTCATGTAATAGCAAGTTGCATTTTGCACGTAATTTGCTTTTAATAATCCAACTTGCTATTAGAAGAACAGAATAATATTAAATGCTCGCTTTGGGACTGAAAATAACTTGCTAATAGCTTAATATAATACAGTAGAACCTCGTTAGTACGAACACGGTTAATACGAATTTCCGGATAAGACGAACAAACAGTTTCACTAAATCAGGTCCCTACAATGGCTTTTCAATGGGTATTACTCCGTGTAATCGTACAATTTTTTACCTTCCGTTGGTGTTCTTATTTACGAGGTTCCACTGAATTTTATACATATATTTGCTATTAGAGCATTGCTATTATGCGACACCACTATATTTATACACTTATTGCAGGGAATACTTTCTGACTCTAATCGGAGACATTTCTGAGATAAAGGAGAAGACTTATCCGCCGCGGGCCCAGCCCCAAGACCAGGATATTCCGGAACCACTACGCAACGTGTCTCTAAGCGACGTGGTGTTCCTACAGACACTGGGCATGGGGGGGTTCGGTAGAGTGGAACTTATAGAGTTAAAGGGAAATAAGAAAACTTATGCGCTCAAGTGTTTGAGTAAAGTACAGATTGTAGAGACGAGACAGCAAGAACATATATTTAATGAGAAGAGTATTATGATGCAGTCTTCGTGTCCATTCATTTGCCAGTGAGTTTATACCGTTAGTAATTGCCGCTTAAAAGCAAAGTTAATTTATTTGTAATTTTTTGAGGTGTTTATCAGTGTTGCCATGGAAAATTCATAATTCAAAAATATACACCTAATTTGAGTTAAATTATTTTTTTACGATTCTTTAGTAAGACCATAACTCATAAAATATGTAGAAAGTTTTAATATTATTATCGTAAACATTTTACCGTCTGTTTAATTTGAAAAACTGTACACAGTCAGGTCTGATTATTATGAACAAGATTTCGTCTGCTTAATATGAAGAACTTTATATTATGAACAAGCCCTATGCAATGGTCCCAATTTAACAACTTACATAGGGATTGTATTAAGTTGAGTTCGCTTATTATAAAGTCTCTATTATATACATAATTTTATCCCTTGTATGTACCCAATAAATATCCTGACTATATAAACAAATATTATAATAAAGTGCATTTGTAGAGGATTGTTATACATTCCTTTGACCCCTCTAGGTTGTATCGGACATTCAGAGACTCGAGGTACCTGTACATGCTAATGGAAGTCTGTTTAGGCGGAGAGGTTTGGACCCTGCTTAGGGACAGGGGACATTTCCCGGAGCAAATGACTAGATTCATAATAGGCTGTGTGGTAGAGGCATTACAGTACCTACATGATGGTGGGATTATATACAGGGATCTTAAGCCGGAAAATCTGCTATTTGACAAGAACGGATATGTGAAATTAACTGATTTTGGGTTCGCGAAACATATCGGGTTTGGGGGAACTAAGACTTGGACATTTTGTGGTACTCCTGAGTATGTAGCACCTGAAATTATTCTGAACAGAGGACACGATTATGCGGCTGATTACTGGTCACTCGGAATTCTCATTTTTGAGCTTTTAACTGGAACGCCTCCTTTCCAAGGTTGGTATTATTTATTTCATAATAAACAGTAGATTAATACAGTATAAACCGGTTTTTCTAACCAATTCTTTGCATGGAAATAAAGTAAGAAAATCCGATAGTTAGAATAAACTGATTAGTTAAAAACAACGGTGTTAGAAAAAACTGGTTTCGATTGACTAACATGGTAAGAGTGAATATCGATTAAGGATTACAATCTTTAATACCCTTAACCTGTACAAATACATGCAAGTGACTTAATACAAATTCCGGATAAAATGAACACATTTCGACGGTCCCCTGGTGTTCATAATAATGAGAGTTAATGTATAGGAAATTACAATTGACTTGTAAGTAGCTTGTAATAATTTTTGTAATTAATGCTGTACTTATCAAAGGTTTTTCTGCAAACATTAGTTAGAGACAATTTCCCATATATAAAAAATCTAAAATTACAGCTGTGTCAACAGCATGTTCCTTTGGAGATTATGGTGGTTGATAGTGTCTCCAAAACAAAATGCTATGGGCACAGCTGTAATTTTAGATTTTTCGTTATTATTATCTACAGTAGACACCAACCTAGTTAGTACGAACACAGTTAATGCGAAGTCCCCTTCAAAGCCTTTTCAATACAAACTATATTTGTTAATGCGAATTCCGGATAAGGCTAACGTATTTTTACGGTCCCCTGGTGTCCGTACTAACGAAGTTCTACTGTGCCCTATGCCCTTAGCTCACGACGCAATGAAGACATACAACATGATTCTCAAAGGAATAGATAGTATAGAATTCCCGCGTAAGTTCCCACGCACCGCTAACCACCTTGTTCGCAGGCTTTGTAAGGACGGACCGGCCGAAAGATTGGGTTATCAAAGACACGGGCTTAAAGACATTAAAATGCATCGGTGGTTCTCAGGATTTGATTGGGCTGGTTTGACTAAACACAAACTTACTGCCCCTTATATTCCACATATAAAATCTGATACGGACACGTCTAATTTTGACCCTGCGCCGAACCAAATCGATTCTAGTGATATTGCTGAGGATTTAACTGGTTGGGATAGAGAATTTTAACTGCTTTTTAAAATATTTTTATTAACCTATTTAACTTAAAAAGAGCCTCATAGTAATAGCTGCATTATGCAGAGCACATTTATATACACATTTATATGCTTTATTAATTCTTATTTTTGTAATAGATTCTCCATTCACTTTTTTTATTATAACAGTTTTGTAGTTCAATAATAATAATATATTAAATGTTCAGTTTATTGTGTTTATAAATAAATCATTAATTAGGTCCGGTTCAATGTTAAACTGTTTACTTAAATGGTAACTGAAATTGCTACAAAATTGCAACAAAATTGAAAGTGCAATATTTCATTACATTTAGTTCAAATGGTTTTACTATAGAATACAGGATACTAACTTTTCCAAAATAGTGGTCTCTTTCAATGCTTTTTGTTTATATAGGAACCAAGACAATTATGGCAAAATCGTACACATCACTGGTAATAATTATAGTTAGTTCTAATTGAATAACAGAATTTGGGTGATAATAAACATAACATCTACGAATAATCATAGATAGTCTATGCCACAAATTTGATTAGTTTTATATAGATATACTTCCGTATAAGTTCTTGTATGTTGGCAATTTCAGTACAAGTTTAAACTGTTATGATTTCAGCAAAATATTTTCATTTCACTTTATGGAGTGATTGAAATTTAGAATTCTTTATTTTAATTATCAGTTGCATAGATGTTACACATTATTTTATGCATAAAAATTATTGCTTATTTGTATTTAGTTGCATAATCATGGCTAGTGGTTATTAACTAACTCCATACATAATCCAATATAACATTTTGACTATACTACTTAATATGACTGCTTTATGAAGTAAAACCCCATAGTAATACATTGACTGATAAATTTGGTTCTTAGGTAACTTAGAAATAATTTATAATGTTGTATAGAAATTTATTATGTGGATATGGGAAATGCATAGTATATCATATTCAAACAAAATTCAGATAATTTAACATTTATACAATAAATTCCCAATTACACTGCAGATTTCAACAGACTGGCTAATTGGTTAATACATTCATAACATTAACCGATATTAGCAACGGTTAACCGAATCCAACATTGCATATGCACTGACCGGCCAAATGTATTTGAACAACAGGAATTATATTCCAGACATAATATGAGTCAAGTAGTTTGTTGACGGCTGTTTAAATACTCTAAAACGACTTTAAATATATTACTATGATTCTCAACTTCATATCATTGATATTTTAAGTCAATTTTATACAATATCCATGAAGTGGCATAAGTGGCCCAACCACTTGCCACGTGTGGCACAAGTGACAAGTGGCACAAATGGGAATGTGGCTGTATCTCAGTGAGAAATGATCGTAATGATTAGAAATTGTGCACCTAGAGTAATCACTAATTAGACTATATAGTATCTGTCTGTATACAAATCTTTAATCAGAATTTGTATATTCTAAATGCCTCATTATGATCAGAAAGTATATATTTAATTAGCTAATTATATAGTTAATGAGTTTAACACCTCCATAAATAGTTAAATTCAAATATTTTGCCATTTTAGTATACTTAACATATCATTTTATGTCAACATCCAATTTGAAGCATCTACTAATGTTATTATACTGCTAGACGCTTGAATATATTAATTCCTAATATTTGATGTTGAAATACTTTTGGCCGGTCAGTGTATTAGCGAGCAATCAACTTTTTGGTGGAAAACATATCTCTCATTATTTTCTATTCTACATCTCATTTGATGTTAAAATAAATATTTAATTAATAGTATTGCTTATTTACCTTATAATAAATAATGTAACCAAATATATATTCAAGAATAGCATAGGGGTAATACAGTTACGACAGAAAATATACAAATCAAATAGCAATTAGCAAAGCAGCATAATGCAGCAAGACTTGAACTTAGTAACTAACAAAGAAAGCATAGCATTTATCACTAAAATTAGCAGTTAACCTATTTATACTTGCTCGTGTTTGCCTCTTTACTGATTGGTTGGATATAAATCCCTTTGCAGCATTGGGTGGCTACGAGAGCCAGGGGCACTTTTTGGGTAATTGTCTCGTGGGCCTAAACATTGTGGGTTGTCTACAATTCCTGATGGGGGCGCTGACCTAGGGTAATAGTTCAGCATTTGAGGTCGGAATATTGGTTCATGTTGTTGGACTTGTTGTGGGTTGTAATAAAGTCGCGGTTGTGAAATAGGGAAACTTAGATTTTCACCCGTTGGACGATAGTTTAATGGACGGTGAATAAAACTTTGTTGTACGTTCGGTTGGTATAGCCTGTCAGGCTCTCTTATAGAGGGGTTATCCTGTGAATTGTATTGGTATGGTGCTGGGTATTGAGGAATGTGCTGAGGAACTTCGCTTATATTAACTGTGCTTTGTGATTTGGGAAAAGTGTTGATGTTTTGAGATCCGTGTTCAATCGGCTGTTCGAATTCAGGACGTGTTAATACAGCGAGATTTTGAGAACTGTGTGAATAAATCGGTTTATGGATTTTCTGTGTAATAGCAGATATATAATGTAGATTCTCTTGTGAACAAGAACGGGCATCAATGCTTGCAATTTGATTAGCTTTGTATTCCGGTTGCGTTAGTATTACCGGGGTTGGTAAGTTAATATATATTTGTTCATTTGTTTTGATGGCTTGTGGATTCGGCTCCGATTCGCTTCGCATCCTCTCAAATGCAGTAGGATTGTTTTGCACGTTTTCAGGAGAATACCTGACGTCTTTGGGAGTTTCCTGTGTATTTTTCGTGTTTTCTTTGATAGTTTTAAGGAGAATATCCATATTTTCATAGTCCCTTTCTTCAGGTTTGTTTCCTGTGGTGTTTGTAGCGAATACAATTGTGTTTGATTCTCCCAAATTTGTTTGGCTTGAGATGATTCTATCGGCACTTTTCTTTGGAAATTCAATGTAGTTGGTATCAGTATTATCTGTGTTGAAGTAATTCTCATTCAAGTTTTGTGGTGTAATTTTTGGCGAAGTTACCCTCTCTAAAGGTTCATTTTGTGTTTCAAGTTTTCGGGGAATTTGCTTATCATTTACATTAAGTTCGGTTGGGAACCTTTCCTGAAAAGCATCCAAGCTTAAAACAGGATTATTAACTGGTGCACTATCAGTGCTCTCGATTGCTTCTTGAAATCTCTCTGTAGCATGTGTGGTTTGTTTGCCGTATACTACGGTAGATAGGGGAGAATATTCTTGAGGGATTTGGGATTTGGAGTCTCGTCTCAAAGCATTCGTGTTCATATTCTGTTTCACACGAAATGTCAATTCGCTGACAGCTTCATTAATGAGTTTGCAGCTTGGTGAAAAGAATTCAAAGTTTCCAACACCAGATACACTACTACGGCCGGATTCGAACGAAAACCGACTTTTAGAGCTCCCAAATCTTCGCAGAGTTGTCATGCTCCAGTAGTACACCGGTTCATTCGTTCCGTGAGTGAGCAGTTCGATTCCGTCTTCTCTGATGGCTAAGTTGAACTCTCCTTTGAGCTCAAGTCGGTTAGCTGTTTCGTTCTGTACGATAGAAACGGCGAATATTTTGTTATCTAAATAATATTATTGTTAGTAAATATATTATTCGGGCATCAACATTAGTGTTTTCATTGGAAAAATTTTGAAGTTCCATTAAAAAACGAAAATTTCGATTTTCTTATTATACAGTAGACTCGTTAATAGGAACACTAGGGGATCGTCGAAATTTGGAAAAATTAAGTGAAATTGTATTGAAAGGAGTCACTTGCATGCATTCGTATATGGTAGGGTAATTTAACTTTGTTCGTCTTAATTAATATTAATAATTATTAATTAATTAATCCTAAAACTGGCTGGGAATGTGAAAACTGAAACTGAAAGTTATTTCAATTTCATTTGAAATTGAAAATGAAACTTTTTTTCTTTCAATTTATACTTCAAGTCCCCCGCCAGCTTAGGGATTATTAATTAACCGTGTTCCTATTAACTAGAGTCCACTGTACATGAGTTTATATTGAATTGTAAGAATATTGCCCTCACCTCCATATATGGAATTGTTTTCTATAGAAAACAGAACTGATTCTCTTTGCCCTGGCGCATTACTCTCAGGTTCTTCTAGCATGCTCTTGTTGTCCGTTATCAGAGAGTCTATTTTGGTTCTAATACTCCCTGGATCAGAAGATCCTCTTTTGAAATGTTTTTTGTCTTCATCGGTTGGAATCGGGGGTAATTTCTTTGGTTTATTCTGCAGTAAGCTAACGGATCTGTTTATTTTCGAAATCCACTGCAGAAGTTCACCGTATGAATCGCATGAAAATGTTATTGTCTCTTTACTGCTTGAGATTATGAGACAAAAATGTTCGCCGTAAATTGAGGGAATCTGCTTTGCTTCTGTTTGTGAGTCAAATTTGAAGATTATTTTCGGGTGTTTTTTTGAAGGTTCAAATTGTTCGAATACCATTAATTCAATTCTTTTATCATTGAAAAAATGATAGAGATGTATGTAATGTATAGTCCATTTGTTCTACAAAAATATATACAATAAACCTCGTTAGTACGAACACCAGGGGACCGTAAAAACGCTTTCGCCTTTTTCCGGAATTCGTATTAACCAATACCATTTGTATATAAAAGGACTGAAATAGTGTTCGTATTAACCGGAATTTTGCATTAACTGTTCCTATAACGAAGTTCTACAATAATTTATTTAATTTGTTTGAAATACATTCCTTTGAAATTATTTTAATTTGTTCAATGATTAGTGTGAATAATCTTGGTTTATCATCTACATAAACTAAATTAACATGTGTAGTTAATGTTATACGTGGTTGTGAAATGTATTTTGACTCAAGTGTTATTCTGGCGAATATTATAGGAAAATTATTATAAATTCATGTAGACTCAAATAACAAGCTGGTACGAATTATTATAATTCGTTGAATTATAATTAATAAGATTTAATATTACATCATACAGCAGGCAATATTTGTTTCTACGAAATTTCAATGAATTATAACTGTCTTGTGGTACAACTCAGTTGTATGAAGTTATTTGAACAATTGGAATTTATGGATTTGTTTTATTAAGTTAACTAAGTATTTATTTACAATATTTTTCATTAAATTATAATGTGGGCAACACTGGGCATTAATTAAAAATTTTTTGTTGTCCACTGAGTATTTATGTCTTGTAAAAAAAATTTATTTTCGCATTTATTTCCTAGTTATTTACACTTAATTTATTCATTTAATCTCGTTTTTTCAGGCTTTACGAATACGTACTGTATTTCCCCGAATAAGCGCCGGGTCAATAAAAATAGCATTTTTATAATAAAATTTATACCCATTGCATTAGTTAATAATGAAGTGTAAGTAAATAATTTACGCAATATTTTTATATTTGAGAGCCATTACAATCCACCTGAATATTATTATCTAGATTTTCGAAAATTTAAGCGCAAATTTGGCCCACGAAACAATAAGCATCGGGCGCTTTTTCGGGAAATACGGTAAGTCAGTGTATTTATTTCAAATTTACGTATAATTATCTGTTAAAACAGGTCTTACATTATTTCCCACCTTTGTATATAATCATTCAACTCTAATTATGCTACTTTTGCTAATTTATTCATTTGCTTATTAGTTGCAATACAGTTCTCTATTGATAATTGTCAAATAAATAATTATCAAATTATTTAATTAAATTATTATCGATCTAATATTAGCTAGTAACAAAAATGTAGTTTCATTTCTATTTGAGCAAGCAATTTCTAAATTTACTTTTTCTTTGAATTTTTATTCCAATAATTAACTATTTCACTTTCATTACTTATACTATAATCATAGTTTCAGTTATTAAGAAAAAATGAAAGAGGTACGAATGATTATTCAAAACTTTCAATTTTCTGAAAACTTTCCAACAATTTCTTTATATTTCAGACTATTTTCAGCATACATAATTAGTGGAAAGTATAGATTTAATTATCTACTGTTAATTTGTATACCGCTAATTAGTTAATTACTGATTTACTTTAGAACTTTATAATGAAATTATATGATCTGTTTTACTTTGAATTAAATTAGCAGACTAATTGTGAATTAAATTAGCAGACTAATTGTGAATTAAATATGTGCAACACTTAATTATTAGAACCCGAATGTTTAGATTTCATAAAGGAATTACTTATTTAGCGGCCAACACGTTTTCTAATGTAATTTTCAGACAATGTGCAAGGTATTTTGTCATCAGAAATTCACCTTTGCGAAACCGGGGTTTTTATTAGAAGGCGTTGCATTGATTGGTATATAATTAACTTCTTTAGTTAAATTTTTATTTTATTTTCTTGATATTTAATTTACTTCTCTCAATTTATTTATGTTACCAGACTTGTTTTCATTCATAAATAAACAGTTATAAATGACTTTGAAAGTTTAGGTTGAAAGTACAGGCAATTTATTTTAAAAGGGATTATTTTCGCTACTCAATATTAATTAATTAAGAAATATATTTAAGAAAATTAATAATGATAAAAATATACAGTACTAGTTAGTACGAACACCAGGGGACCGTCAAAATGTGTTCGCCTTATCCGGAATTCGTATTAACTGGGGTCATTTGTATTGAAAAGGCTTTGAAAGGACGAGGTTCTACTTGTAATGTATTAATCCAGGAGAGCTCATTTTGCTTATTTGCTTATTTTAAGTGTCACATTTAATAACGACCATGATTATCATCAAACTGTGAGACTTATAATAACCAAATATATTTACCCGAATGCAATAACTATTCTAAATAAAAACGGGTGACGTAATTTGAGGGACAATTTACCAAAAATATCGCCTCAAATTAATGCAATTTACAAACACAAATTGGAACAATTGTAAAAACATTGTAGTTGGATTGTAAACAAAATAATTAATTAATACTATACTCACCTTTTTCCCTAACTTGATATTCCCCATAGTGAATATGTTCTTTTCCTCGCTTAGCATTTTGACAGATCCTTCCTTTAACATGTTTTTGGCAATCATCTTTCAGTCTTTAACGATGTTTTTGTTTTTCAAATTCCAAATTCCATCTATTTATATTCAATCTATAATGTCGATTCACTCCGTATAATAACTTTCGTTATAGTTTCAGTTTTGAATTTGATATACAAATATTTACAAATTAAAATGAAACTAGACAACTTACAAGGTTTTCCTAAGAATTATTGTGAAACAGAATGTTTTTGTTTACACAAGTCGTCTTATGATTATCTTATGATCTTATTGTTTCTTTGTATTACATTTATTGGGACTTTCTACTATGCCTCTTAACTTGTAATATATTGTCCAATATTATTAAGACATATTATAATCTCTAATTTTGTCTTGAATACTGTCTTGTGTTAAAACATATCACATGTATCATAACCCAAACAATTTTTATTTGTTTATGCGAACACCAAGGGAGAGTTGAATTTTGTTGGTATCCGGAATTCGTTTTATCCGGAGTCACTTGCATGCATTTGCATAGGCTAGGGAAATTACCTTTTCTCCTTAACCGATATTTCCCTTATCTGTGTAGTATTAACTAGAGTACTATATTTGCTAGACATATTTTAATAAGTATTCTTGTATTTTCCATTGTTTGCCCATGAAAGGACTCTTTGGATCTAACATTGTACATAAAAAGTTACTACTACAGTAGAACCTCGTTAGTACGAACTCCAGGACCCCGTCAAAATATGTTTCTTTTCCGGATTTCGTAATAACCGGAGTCATTTATATCGAAAAGCTTTAAATATTGTTCGTATTAACAGCATTTCGTATTAACCGTGTTCGTACTAACGAGGTTCTACTGTAGATACTTCACTTACAAGGATCTTAAAAAGGATCGTAATCGGATGGTTGGTCCCATTTCCATGATCATATAACGGCCTAGTTATTTTACTTAATTAATTAATGGTAAATATAGTCGATTCCACTTAATTGGGTCACTTTGGTCCGAGGATAGTTGACCCAATTAAGCGTGAAGTCAAACTGTAATTGTGTACTTGTGAATCCTGTGAAAAATTGACCCTATTAAGCAGAGAACTGGTGACTATATTAAGCTTTTGACAGGTGACTCTATTAAGATTACTGTAATACACACAAGTACATAATTATTGTAAATGCAGGCATTTGTTTTATAATTTTTCTTTATTAATTAAAAGAAGTTTTATTTATACTTTTCGGGAATTTTTATCTAGAATCCTAATTACCTTGTTTGTTAGATTTGCGAAGCCTAACTATTTATTTGGCTCTCTAATCTAAGTTTTCTTTCTTTATAAATTCAATAGTTTGTCAGCTAAAGTTATGTAGCAGTAAAACTATTGTAATTGTCTTTATTAATCAAATTTTTATACATTTATATTTAGAAATAACTTATATTTATTCATTGTTAATTCTACAAATTTGTGGATATTTTAAATATTCATGTGATTACGTACAAACGCGAATTAAGTTTTCATTTCTGTACATAGTAAGATATTTTCATAGAATCATCAAACATAATTTCCGAACTTGTTTCAATTTCCGGACTTGTTTCAATTTCATACAAACCACAAACGAAATATATTACTATCCAAGAAATTTCTATAATTATTCAAGCTTTCTACATAATAATATTATTACTATGCTAATTAATCCTGAATTGTCTTTCAACTGAATTAATCATACAACGATTTGTACAATCATTTTCACTTTGTTGTACAAATCTTGCTTAAATCAGGTATAACCACTAACCGGCTTTTTGTATTTCAAAATACAGTAGACACCGCTTAATAGAGTCACCTCGGGACCAGGTTGTTTTGACCCGATTAAGCGGAGAAACCGATTAACCGAAAATATTGTAAGCCAAACTGTAATTCTGTCCTATAAATCCTGTGAAATTTTGACCCGATTAAGCGGTGAAACTCTATTAAGCGGAGTTCACTGTAGTTAAAAAGGTGATATAGGGAGGGGTGTCTAATTTCGTTACATAACGTTTGAAATAGTTTGCATAGTAGCAAGTGCATTTTGCACGAAATATGCTTTTTAACGAATTCAATTTTTCATACTATTGATATACAGTAGAACTTCTTTAATAGAACACGGTTAATACGAAATTCCGGATAAGGCGAACACATTTTGATTGTCCCCTGGTGTTCGTACTAACGAGGTTCTACTGTAATTACTTATTGCTTATTGAAAAAAAGCGAGACCGAAATAGTCAACATGTTGCCTATACTATATAGCATATCCATTGTAATCCTAAATTGATTACTTTACAAGTTGTATGCTTCACCAAGAATGAATGAACTAATACAGTTTATAATATTCTAGTGATATTTACGTTCCTTTGGAATTGTCACTCCCGTACCACATACAGTACTCGTTAATTCAAACATTCGCTAATTCGACCAAATTTATTTTCCCTTTTGAGAGTTAGAATTAGCGTTGACTGTAGTGATAATTTCCGCACTCCACGTACAGTATACTCTCGTTAATAGGAACACGGACAAGGAAAAATATCGTTTAAGGACGGTTAATATGAATTTTCGGAAAATCCGGACAAATTTCTACTATCTCCTGGTGTTCATATTAAGAGAGCCTACTGTATATGATTTACCTCGTTCATATCTACGAACAGAAACTCGAATGGTTACAATTATTGCTAGAGCCTGCCCTACTAGTATATTATATATTACATATGGACATCCCTTGTCCCCGGAATTGTAACTACAGTGGTGTTCGAGTATTAGCAAGTCGCATTTTGCACGAAATTTGCTTGAAAAGACGAACTTACTATTAATTAAAGGACACAATTAACATTAAATGCTCGCTTGGGGATAGAAAAAATCCAAAATTGCAGCCTGTGCCGACGAATTTCCCTTTGGAGGCACTACATTTGGTGTTTGGGTAACTACTAGTGCCTCCAAAGCGAAATACTTTCGGCACAGGCTGCAATTTTGGATTTTTTCGACATGTCATGAATGCCTCAAGGTGTTTACACCTATTTATCAAGTTGTTACGGGACAAAGGTTCCTCACTGTTAAGGGGTTAAACATTTTTCAGAGATCTTCAAGTTTCCGTAGAATATATAGGTGACGAGTCAGCATTTTCTGTGCATGTTGGGTGTTCGCTATTCGAGCTATTAGAGCAATTACTAGTAGGCGAACACTATTGTACAATAATAAGAACACTAGGGACCTTCGAAATTTGTTTGTATTAGTCGGAGTTGCTTGCATACATTTGATAGACTAGAGGATTAAACCTTGTATACTCTGATATTTCCCCTTATCCGTGTTCCTATTAACGAAAGTTTACTGACTATATACAATATCTACTCTACACTCCCTAGCCAAAAGTATTTTTAATGGAGACACAATATCTTATAACAGCGCATTAAAGGCCATTTTTACTACTATATTTATGAATTTTTTTGCTATATTTATGAATCTTGAAACATTGTGATTTTAGGTCATTTTCAGCCAATATCCATGAAGTGGCATAATGTCCCTATCACGTGCCATTTGTGACACAAGTGGCACAAATGGGAATGTGTCTGTATCTCAGTAGAAAATAATCGCAATGATTAGAAATTTAGCACCTAGAGTAACTGGGCCCAGTGCTATTCAAATCTGAAATCAGAATTTGTATATCTAATTCCCTCATACGAACAATTTAACTCAGTAGCTCATGCTAAAGATGTATTTTAGAAAGTATTAATTCTTTAAATTAAATTACAATCTACTGCGGTTCCCCCCAACCTTATTATAATAAATAATAGAAACGTTAACTGCGTATAAAATATATTAGTATCTATTAACAATACCAATAACAGTGTATTAACAATATTATATGTGACATCTGCATAATGTTTGTAAGAAATGGATTAAAATATGCAGCATGCAGTTATATAAAATAATATAGCTAAACTAATGGAGTTGAGACATACACAATAGATTGTATGCGACTGTATTGTAAACACACAATGTTAAAGTGACTCTGTAGAATGCATACTCGAATAGGTTGTGTGTTGAAAAATTGTATTATTCTATTGGGAATTGAGGTGTGGGTGTGGGTTAAAGTGTTAATATTGTCGGTTGTATAATATGCCCGTTGGATAACAATGCAGTTGGCACGGTCTGAATGAAGTTATAGGAATTTAACGGGTCAGTACATTCTGTTTTTATAACTGTTTCTTCTTGTTCTGGGTGTGCTTTATAGAATACAATCTGTGGTAAAGCGATTACTAGTTGCTCCAACTGTTGTCGAGTGTATAAATGCGGTGCAAGGAATTGTATGTTGTTTGGTAAGCCAGCGATTACAATATCCAATTCTGATGCGTTGTCATAGGGTATGTCTGTTTTCCCAGTGCATTGCTCTAGAAATATACTAATGGTTAATCCTTTGTTCAAATTATAATTTGACTAGTATACAGTGAACTCCCGTTATACGAAGTCCAAGGCCCTTGGTTTATATCGTTATAAGCGGAGTAAAATCGTTTGGAGAATATAATATTTAATTTCGTTATAACAGGAGTTATCTGTATTTCTTATAACTTACTGTATTTCATTGCGAATTCAATTTCAACTTTCCTTCTGAGATTTGTTTCTAAAGCATTGTCAGGCGAAGAACTGGAAGTAGATAACTTTTCAGAATTTTCTAGAAAATGAAAATAAGTAATAAGTAATATGCAATTTAATTATAGTATTTTGAAACTTTCCAAAAAATAAACTTTTTATCTCTGAAAGTAAAAGCATATTTATTTTTAGAACAAGAAAAGCACTCATTTCAATACTGGCCCACTACATAATTGTCGGCACAGTAATAATAATAAAGCTATAAAGCCAATATAAACTAAGCTAAAAATTTGTAGACCAAAAGCCCCTGCCGTCTATGGGTAATACTATTTAGTCAAGAAAACCTGGTATAGAATTATACGGTCTACATATAAGTTATTTCACAAGAGTATTGAATATCGAATATTGAATATATAACTTACCATTTTCAGAGAATATGTATCCCATGAATGGGTTCTCTAACGGTTTTCCTGTTCTCACTTGACTTTGGTGATAAGAGAGACCTTTGTGTGTCGATACCAAATGAGTTTGTATTTGTTTTGTGTTAACAAGAACACCATAGCCCTCAAATCCTTGATGCTCCAAATATTGATACTACAAATAAGTATACAAATTATAATAAAGCTAATTAATTTAAAGAAAAATTATAGTACAGTCAGGTTCTTTTATTATGAACATTAAAGGGACCAAAAATTGTGTTCATAATAGAGAGACTTCATCATAAGCGAACTCAACTTAATACAAACCCTATGTAAGTTGTTAATTTGGGACCATTGTTCATAATAAAAAGTTTTTCATATTAAGCAGACGAAAACTGTTCACAATAAGCAAATCTGACTGTATTTCAATTGTATTTAATTCAGTTCATTAATAGCAAAAATATTTTGTTCAAAATGTGCTTGTAACTAATTAAACCCTATTAATTATATGTTAACTCATATGAAATGTTAGTTTATTCAAAGAGCAATTAAAATTAAGAGATTTTCAATTAGTACAGACAATCTCACTCGAGTTATTAATTGCTAATTAAGCCTTGATTATCTTGAATTTATTTAACCATATTATTTTGATATAAGACGTTACTTCCCAAAAAACTTGTGCAAAACACATGTTTCGGTTGAGTGTTTGAAAGGTAATTTTATTTAGTTTTTTATGAAAAATTGTGGCTTATTTAAATTAATCACAAGCGACATTGTGTTTACTACTCAAATGAATGAAATTACAATGTTTCAATGTTCCTTTATCTGTTCAACCAAAAATCAATGTTACTTTACCCAACTTTTGTAATTCAAATAGTCAAATTTAAAATGGACACAATTTATTATGTAAAATTACCACATCCCTTCTGATTATTTTATCACGTGAAATTACAGTTGTTTTATCAATTTTTAAATGTGTTATACCCTGGTACAAAGAAATACAATTTTACATTTTATTATGTAGAGATGCTCGAGATTTAAGCTAGTCAAGTGTTTATTAAATATCATATACCTTCTATGACCTAATTGGAGTTAAATATTCTCGCATATTATTTGTGGTTAATTTATATTTTAAGAATTAGCATCTTGGTTAGAAACTAGCTGTTGACTGTATTTTAGTTAATTATAGATTTTCTGGACGAAATTGGTTTCACACACAGGTGCCATTGCTTTCCATTAATTCTGTACTTTTCGTGGAAATTTTATGAACAGTTTGCATTTAAATACTTACAATAACATAGATTATTGTGAATACTTATTTCAATGTTATTAATAGAACTCGTAGGCAGTTTTCAAGTGCCCATAAATCGCATGTGATTCAAGGCTCGTACCTACTTGTTAACCAAAGAAAAGGACAAATATATACAATCAGGATTTTCCTTTTAATTTAGAGCATTATAGAGACAGTAGATACCGGTTTAAGAGCATCTGTTATAAGAACCAAATTAGAGGAAACTTCACAACTTATTTGTATTAAAAATGTTTCAGATATATGAACATACAGTCAGGTTATTTTATTATGAACATTCAAGGGACCAAAAATTGTGTTAATAATAGAGACACTCATAATAAGCGAACTCAACTAAATACACACTATCATATGTAAATTGTTAAATTAGGACCATAGGGCATTTCATAATAAGCAGACGAAATTTTTTCCATAAAAAGCAGACCTGCTGTATTTCTCTACTACAACCATGTTCTTAATAAATTGATAATTATTGGGGTCATTGTTTGTACGTCTTTTATTGACAGCTTAATTGTTAGAAATGCAATCATAATTACAAAATTTATTAGTGTAAATATCATCCAGCTTATTAAATTATTTATTAGAGATTTCCACACGAAAAAACACGAATACTATTTCAGTTCCCTTCAAAGCCTTTAATACAAATGATACTGGATAATACGAATTCCGGTTAAGGCGAACGCATTTTGACGGTCCACTGTATTAATACTAACGAAGTTCTACTGTATTTTAGTTGCAAATTGCAATAATATAATGAAACTTACCAATTCCTGAATGGCCGTTAACATTTGTTGTGGGTCATCAACATCGAGTTGGTAGTTTACGAGACGTTGCGTCTGTTTTATAACTGTTTGTGGCGTCAAAACATTAGTTTCTTCCAAACCGAGTTCGAATTGTCCGATGGCTGGGTTAACTCCATGAGACATTGCCTTGGCAAATACTGTGTTTGTCATCGGCTTTATAAGATCAGCTGATGAAAACTGTTTCATTGCAAACTTTGTGTAATCTAAAGCGAAAAAAGTAAAGTTTTGCTATAAACTAACAACAAATTAGGTTTTATATATTGAGTCTTGTTAACTTTGAATAATATTTGATGTGCCTACAAATTGTGAGGATTTCAATCCCATAACGTTACTTTATAATAAGCAAGTATTTGTTGTTATTTAATATCCGGATATAACGAATGGATTTACAGGTCCCAAGCACTTCGTTATAACGAGAGTTTACTGTATGTATTAAATTTCTATGAATTATATTTATATGCAATCGACTCTGCTTAATAGAGTCACCTCGGGACCAGGTTGCTTTGACCCAGTTAAGCAGAAAAATCTATTAAGCGGAGTCGACTGTATATAATATTTTTTTATATATACGTATAAGAATTATATTTAGAGTTTACTGTATTGAATATCTTACCAGGACTGTTACCTTCCGCTATTTGTTTATCAGCTGTTGTGTACACAAATTGGTATCCAGTTGGAGTGATTGGCTTCGTTAGGGGAGTAGATCTTTGTCGTTTCATTGTTTTACTCGGAGTTAGTACAAGCTAAAGTGTAAATATATTAAAACATATACAGTAGAACCTCGTTTTAACGAACACGGTTAATACATACACTATTTCAGTCCCCCAAAGTATTTTCAATATAAATCACACCATTATCAATACATATGAATGAATGGCATTAAACTCAAGATTGTTTTAGATATCATATAAATCACACCGGTTAATACGAATTTCGGTTAAAGAGTACTAATTTGATGGTCCCTTTGGTGTACGTATTAACGAAGTTCTAATATATTGTTAAAAAGACTGTTTACTAACATTGTTGATTTGCGGTGAGTGCATGCTGGCTTGGTATATCTTAGCTTTCGGAAGTAAACCCAGTTTCTTCTTTCTCCTCACTGCTTCAGCGCCGATCCAATTCTATTTATAGATTTAGTTAACAACCGAAATGGGTTATAGGAATGATCAAAATATATTTGTTATTTGTTTAATGTACAGTCAGGTTGTTTATTATGAACATTCAAGGGACCAAAAATTGTGTTCATAATAGAGAGACTTCATAATAAGAGAACTCAACTTAATACAAACCCTATGTAAGTTGTTAATTATAGGGCTTGTTCATTATAAAGTTTTTCATATTAAGCAGACAAAAAGTTGTTCACAATAAGATGACCTGACTGTATTTGCTATTCAGTTTAATAATATTGCAATTAAAATTGTATATTGTTTGTTGTTTGTTTGGGAATCGAATATTTATTAAGCAATATAATTATTCAATATAATTGGCATTAGTATACTTTGTAAGTTACTATTTGGCAGTATATAATAGTAATTCAATATATTTGTCAATATAATAGTAACTAAGTATTTGATATTAATTGCTATTAAAATATAAAATTTCTCAATCAAAACAAGTTAGTTGTAAGGAATTAAGATTAGGTGCGTATTTACAAATATCTGTATAATATTACATTGGTTACTTGCCTTAACTTTTGGGACCGGTATGGTTAGTTCTGTTGCGCATTGTTCGATCAGTTGCATGTTCTTTCGGTGTGTGGAGTTCATTTTATAATCATCAAAGTATTTCAATAAAAGATTTCGTTGCTCTGGTGTGTAAGAATTTGGTCTTTGTAGTTTGCCAGAAAAACTTGCATCTATTCGAATAATAGAGTAGTCAAATTCAAATTACGTTAAAAAAGTGTTTGTTGTTACTTTTTAATAATTATTTCTAGTTGGATTTAAATCTGTTATTGGATATTTTCTGTATAAAGTCAGGTTATTGTATTATGAGCATTTAAGGAACCTAAGATTTAGTTGAAAATAGAGACTTTATAATAAACTAATTCAACTTAATACAAACCCAATGTAAGTTGTTAAATTGGGATTCATAATAAAAAGTTTTGCATATGAGTCAACGGAACATTATTTACAATAAGCAGACCTGACTGTATAACTACAACTTGGCATATTTATCATTTTTTCTTAAATTAAACTTCTAAATTTACACTTTTGCTCTTTTTAGAGCGACATTATTTTAACATTTTTACTCTAAAATGTCTCATCAAATGATTAATTTAATTTAACATTTGGGAATTATCATTTTTTGGCTACGGTTTCGAAAGGAAATCACACTCTATTGATATAAATTTCGTTTCCAAAAACTTGAGTTAATTGATATTTAAGTTTTACTATCACTGTACTAATGTAATACGATGCGATTAGAATTTGGCAAGTTCTTATTAACTGTATACATATGATCAGATTAATTATTATAATTAATGCGTTAATCGGGATTCGGGACAAATTGCCCCGAACCAACTTGACTATATTATATCATATTTTGTTATCCCATTAAATTTTCATGAGGCTTACAAATTGAATTTATATTATCGATATGACTTGCAAAATTATTATAGATTACATACTAAATATGTATAAATTAAAACTACACACCACCTGTACAATTTAAATAATGCTCTCACGTATTTCCTTACTCCCACATAAATTTATAATACGAACATTCCTACGAATATTTTACTAAATGGGCCAACCTTATTCATTTTACTACGAAAGGAATTTTCATTATCTAACTTTTATTAATTTGTAGTATATTACTATGAGCATCTGGTTGTGTTTTTATCTAGATTTAAATAAATTATTTAAAACATATGAAAGGTTTTTTGTACCAGTCTCAATAATGCGAGTATCTCATTTCCATATTAATTTGTAAATGAGAGATTTTTAGCTTCTCAATGGAAAGAATTTATTTGGATGGTACAGCTAGTGCATTTCTTGTGTACCATATGATCGTAGATATATTCATAAGCGGTTAGTTGGAAATGTGGGAAATTGCATTTCTCAGGATTTTAAGAAATCTGTAAGAATTGCATTTCAGTTAAAATGTTGTGTACATATTTTACATAGCAAATAACCAGGTGTGTTGATTTTAAGATTATATTCTATTGAAAGTGCTTTAGTTATCTAGTTAGTGATTAGGATTTAGAATTTAATCATATACAAGTCATGTAGTCAAATTGAAATCTTATATGAAAATACGAATTTTATAGAAATGAGAAAGCCAAATGAGCAAGAATTTAACTTAAGTTATTATCAGGGTTCGGTTTTTAGAGTTTTGACATTTCTTCACAAACCATTTTCTATCAGAGATTCGCTTTATTTTGGATGTGTTGGGTAGTTGTATTGTTTTTATGTTAATTAACTCGATTAGAAGTCCTGACATGAAAAACGAATCTGAGTTTGAAATAACTTAAAAGTTAATAATACGATATCCGAGGCCAATTTTACAACCTGTGAAGTATGTTACTATTGCACGAGTACTAATTCGTATGTTTTATATATATTTCTTTGGGAAATGTTTGTTTATTGTGAACCCCCATAGGCTAAATATAGAGAATTCATACTGACTAATAAGTTTAATACAAATCATATGGAAATTATGAATTTAGGGTCCGAATTTTATTTGAGCTGAAATCAATAAATTTTCTAACATGACTACGTATACTGGTATATGGAATGCTAGTAGACAGCAAACCTAACTAATTAGCCCACTTTCCCTGTCCTGAGTTATTTATAAACATAATTAAAATTTATTATTGAACTGTTAACATATTTGTAACATTGATTATATAACTTCTTCAAAACAGACTAATTAAATTCAAATAGTCAAATTTTAATCATAATTTTTGTGGTTCGCAATACTATATTTGAATTAATTTATTGAGTCTTTTGTTGAATTAAGTGTTAATTCATTAGCAAAGTTTTCGTATTTATTTCAGGACAGTTAATTCACATTAATGGTTGTCACGATCATTTAAGTTGTTTTAATGATAATTCCTTAATTTTAGACTTTATCCTATTTAATTACAGTCGTCAGTTCTGATGTAAGAGTTAATTGTTTGTTAATTTTTAATTTAATACTCTATTATCACGTTTTAACAAGTTTCTTGGTAAAATTTTCTTTAGGAAAACGAATTTAAATTGTATTAAAACTCTACGTAACTTCTCCAGTTAATCGGTGAGATTCTGTGAAAAGAACACTTTATACTTTTTACACTTACTAGATAAATCTAGAATTAAATATTTACTTAATCATTTCGTTAGTAGTTTTAAATATACTGTTTAACTATTATTAATTATTGTTCTGTAATTTCATAAGAAAATTTAAATATCGTAATCCAATGCACCACAAACCGAATAAATAAAGTGATTAAAAATGGATTTTAAATATTTCTTAAAATTTTTGATAATTTTAAATTTCTGCCTACACTTCCTTTTAAAATCAATTAATTTTGAATTAAATTGGATAATTCAATTTTAATTTAATTTTCGTGTTGCCTTATTAGAAATCTCAAATTTTATTAAAGATAATAATTAAACTCGTTCACACCTCGGTTTTAATAAAGTATGAATTTCAAACTATTCGCAATAACACTTTATCGCTAAAGAACAGTGTAGGAAGTTTTAAACCTTTTATTATTAATATATTATCAACCGCGTATGATTATCGTTTGCATTGGTTTGTATACTAACAAACAGATTTGTTAAAACTATATACTTTAAGTCATTACTATAGTTAATATCGCTTATTATGAATAGTTAGTGTAATTAATTATTCAAAGACCATTGGTGGAATAATAAACTGCGATTTAAAAACTCTATTGAAAACAAGTTTCATTGGTTCTTCTTATAAGTTAATTATAGGCTTATCTGTTATGTTCCTTAGGTCGAGTTTTTATTAAATTAACAGATATAACCAAATAAGCACATTAATAACTCGGATAGTTTTGCATTTCTGATACAGACTCATTGAAATCTAATTATTGCACCACGCTGGGATTTCAATAGATTTGCTAAATAAGGCTTTTAGCTATTTATCATTAAACCCTTAAACAGGCTATGCAGATGGTCGTATAATTTTGAATAAGATGATGTAGAAGTGAAATGAAATTATGGTTTATTTAAAAATCCTACAGCTGTGAGGTCTAAATATGAAAGAATTCGGAAAATACTTTATAAAACTCATATTAAGTTCGAAATCAGAAAAAGTTAATTAAATTGTAAATTCAATGTTTTGTTAACGGTTTTATCAACACTTTTTAAAATATTATTATTATATAGTTTGAATCTACATTTGGCAAAATACTTTTATTTTGTCAAATATCGAATTGACCTCAAATAACATTATGAATGGGCAATAGTGTTATTTAGTTGAGGTACCATATAGCATAGGCCATTTAATTGAGTTACCCCATAGAGACATGTTAGGGCAATTAGATTCAAGTACAATTCTTGTTTTATTGCTTTCCACTATCACAAGAGTCACTGACTATTCGTGCTTTCAATTAGGATTTCGTAATTATATAATGTTTGACTTTGTCCATTTAATTGTTAATTTAGTTCAGCTAGTCTGGTATTAATTATTGTACAAAAAATCGTATTATTGAACATGCATGCGAAATTTAATACCTAAATGCTATAAATTGTAGATTGGTACAATCAGTTAATCGTGCGTGATAAATTTAAAAAAGCGAAAATTAGCCTTTACAAATTCGCTTATTATTAATCAAGTACAAGAACATAAAACTAATTTGTATGTTGGTGTAGTACAATTAAAATTGTAGTGTAAAAGAACCGTTTGAAATGGGTTTTAATTTCAATTATTTTATAATTGGGACATTCGTACCCAAATAATTGATTCATAAAACTTAATATTTTCAAGACCACAATTTTTCACCTGAATGGCGAACTTTTTTTGTGCCATTCACTTAATTAATATTGCAACAATTGTCTAATAGATATTGTATTTAAATTCGTTTGTTATTAAGTTAATCTATTAAAAAATAAAACTTGTTTTACATAATTGTATTAGAGATATTTGTGACTGAGTTTGTATTACATTTTCATAGTCAAGGGTCAATTAATGGTCACGTTTACTAAGTTTAATTTTCTTTCTTTGAGTCATGTTTTCTAATATACTATTTTTAATTAAGTTAGAATACTTTTTCCTTTGGAAAAATAATCGAAATAAATCAAATTATTATTTCTCAATTTCTTCTAAGAATTGGGCTTAAATATTTTCACAATTTCCATTCGCAATATGAACACGAGTTATTATGTAAACTGGCTAAGGTAATTTATACATGATTCGTGCTCAGAATTTACAAATTTATTTGCAACGTGCAATAAAATCGTGCAATAAAAAGCGCATTGTTTTCGTGCAGTAAAAAGCGCATTGTTTTCGTGCAATAAAAAACGCATTGTTTTACCAGGAACTTTAAATAGTTACGTTATGAGTAAGAAGTAATGTTGACTAATGTCATGTAATTTTTTTGTACTAATAACTGTATTGTTCTCGTCATGTGACTACCAAATATGATTTTAGTTAAATAATGTGGATATGTTATGACTTGATTGGAATTTATCACATATCACATATCAAATTTTCATTGTTGATTGATATTTAGATTATTCTTTACAATTTATTTTTAGGAAGCATTTCAATGACTTGAAAATTTATACTACTTCGATGGGAAACTAAGTATATCTGTAACTTATTTTGTTATTTTCAAGGATTCCATTTAATTAAAACCACAATATTATACGTACAATTGAATTCTCAAGAAATTCTATATTCTCTTTGATTAACAAGATACATACAATCCAAATTTCTGTTTGAAACAAAATTGAAATTTCTAAATAAACATTACTCTAAAAATTTGAAGTTTGAAAAGACAGTAATAAATACTATCAAAAATATTCAGCGAATTTTGATTGGATGGTACGTAATTACATAAATAAATTCTGAAATTAAATGTCTGTACTAATATAAACAAACGCATGTAATACCCAATGAATGAACTACATAAACTAGAAGTACGTAATTACAACTCACTTCTATCCATATTATCCAATATCGTATCTTGGGGACTGGGCGTTTCGCCGTCATTGCATAAGGGACTCGAGGCTGGATCCATGCAATCGGAACTGATTGAAGATAACTGATGTGCGTTATCGTTGTCAATATCGGGTGTGTCTGGCATTTGGGCAAATGGGCTTTCTGAATTTCTCGACGGAGATGAGCTTTGTTCGCTTTGTTCCGAATGTTCTGTTTCCATTTCATGATGATATACTGAATTTCCATTACATAATTCACTGCCGTAAGCGTTTTGTAATTGAATCGAATTGAATTCAACCATGTTCAGGTTTTTGTTTACTTCTGTAAACATTTGTTGATCGATTCCAATTTCCATACTAAATATGTAACTGTTAGTAAACAATATTTCTCAAGTCAAAATGTGATTATGTAGAATGTAAAATTCAAGAGTTATCATGGTTTATATAGTTGTAGAAATAACTTAGGTCTTGTATGTAGTATTTCATTTTGCGGTAATATCAAAAAATAATACTCTATAGCTTTCTATTCATAAATGAGTTGGTTTACATCCCTTTGTATTACTACTGATTGTATACGTATTATGTTTCATTTATATATTCATTTACAACTCTAGTTCCTTGATTCGAAGGTTTAATTTGACTTTTGATGTCCGTGGTAAGGAATGAATGAATTTTGAAGGCGAGGAAGTAAAAATTAATTGAAAATTAATTGTTTGTATTTGTAAAAACAGATTATTGAATATCCAAAATTTCTTTTATATTGCAAAATGAATTCAAAATCATATTTTAAACATGAATTTGAAAATATTCGTGTTCTATGCATAATAAGTTTTTCTAATAATATTCTATAGAAATTGGAAAAAAACTAAATATAGACAATGACTTTCTCCCTAATGGCATGTAAGGAACGAATCTGCACATTTTACACATATTTTTGCATTTACAAATAAGTTTAATCGATTACTTCACATTCACAACTCTTATTTTTCGTCAACATTTTTGGCAGCTATATGGTATCTATCATTACGTTTGTCCATTACAAATCAATATAATTTGCTTTTAATTAATTTGCTAAGCAAGGAAAATATATATTTGATATTTTGATTGATAGAAGTGTTAAAATATAATAAAACAATTATTTTAAGGAAATCACACTTCAGAATTTTATATTGAGTTAAAAAAAGTTTTATAGTAAATAGTAAATTTTGATGACTATTTTGGAAATATGCAAGTTTTGTTATTAAATTAATATTATTGAATTTGATTCAAAATATTCCTTGAAAATGCATAAAATTAATATTAAATTCATTTACTTTGCAATTCAAATATCTTGAAAACTACAAAAGGCCTTTACAACTTATTTTATTCATATTTTATTAGCAAAATAAACAAATTTACCTCTTCTATACCTTTGAAAATTTAACCGCTAAATATACAACAACCTCCCAAATGAATGCTTGCACCTAATTTATTCCCGACATTTTTGCATCATATATATAGTAATACGAATTGGTGAAACCATAATTAGTCGCTTTCGTCGTCGTTAAAAATTTCAACAATTAGTAGCAGAGTTTAATTATTGAGTTAATTATGTGCTCACAAAGTGTTCACTACCATCCCTGTGCTAATTCGATCGGACAGCTGTGTCTATTCATAATTTTCTAATCAAGAATTTGGATAAAATTCACATTTCAGTCAGTTAGACTGCGCGACTTAATCCACTAGTGTTACTCCAAATTGGAATTCAAAATATTAGAATTGAATAGAAATTATCTTTAGACAAGAATCGATTCTTTTGATCATTCGCAGAGAATCTGCTCTTCCAATTATATATTTCTAAGGATTTAAATTTTGGTTCCTTGAATTTCAGTTCCGATCTAATATACAACTAATTCCTATTTTCTCAGGTTTTTGCATAATAAGAAAATTCTATGTTTCAGCCAGATGGCCTATTCAAGATAATCTATTAAATTATGTGTCAAACAAAGGCCTTTATTATGGATCTACATTCAGGACAAAGTCCATTCATAGTAAAAACATTTGTATATACATATATGGTTGTCAATTAAATTACGTTGTCTACATTTTTGTGATATTGTAACAATGTTTATAAAAAATTTGTAATGAATTATTAATTGCATGTAGAGCAGTTTCATTATATTTTTAACCGAATCATATTTTTGTCAATCATTTTTCGAGTTTTATTCAATGAGCGTTAAATTCTCATTCAAACGACACACAAAAGATTTTTTTGGCTTCAGTAATCTGTAAATTCAAAATAATTAAAGATAATTAGAAGTCTTTGAATTTGACACTATTACACGAAATTTGATTAAACAATTTCCAGCTGTGAATACTGATACAACAACAGATTGGTTTTATTTGGAACAACTTTTAATACTTAAATATTCAAATTATTATCAATTATTTACTAACAGATAAATCTAGAACTGATTCTCAAAATTGTTTACATTTAAATTCATATTAAAAATTCTAAATATTTGACGTAATACAATGGAGAATTTAATATTTTCGGAATTTTGTGATAATTTATTCAGTTAAGTTTTATCATCTTAATTTTTTCTTTGTTTTAGACAATCCTAGATAAGTTGGGATCACTTACACTAATGAAATTCTATTCAAAAGTGATTAACACCTACTCGAAACTTCTTCTTATGCATTGTATATATGAAACTAATATTCTCAACTAATTAGCATAAAAGTCAGGGATTTAGAATTGAATTGTTAATTAATATTAGACTATACAAATTATTGTCGAATTCAATGGCACAATTATCAATGGAAATTTCATTTGACTTACAAACCATTTTCCGGCTTTATCACTACATCCAATAGGTGACAACTTTTAAGGCTCGGCAAAAAATTTTGGGGGTTCCTAATTTGGAAAATCTCAAAAATTGTATCAAAATATGATTACATTCCTTGAATGATATCAAGGTATACAATTTTTTGTCTTCTTGTGAGAATACAAATTTGTTAATTGTGTTGTTAAATCACTCACATTTAAATTTAAATTTAAAAATCGGCCATCGGCTTGTTATACAGATTACATTTTTCGAAATTGGTGTCACATGAATGAATGCATTTTCTATAATTAGGTTTTAAATTTATTCAGCTCTTCGCTCACATAGGTTGCATTCTTTGGAATTTCTTTTCTAAGTGTTTATAACGAGTAGGAATTATTCCATAGTTGCAATTGTTAGAATAAATATTACCAAACCATATACGCACTTTAGCAATGCAATGACGTAATATTTATAAGTATTTACTAGTATTTACAGTCAAGTTTGAAAAATATTGTGGACAATTTTTTATCTGCTTGATAAGAAAAACTTTTTATTATCAACAAAGCCCTATGGTCCCAAACTAACAACTTACATAGGGTTTGTATAAGTTCAATTGAGTTCGCTTATTATGAAGTCTCTCTATTATGATTTATGAACACAGTTATTTGGTTCATTGAATGTTCATAATAAAAGAACCTGACTGTATTTACATTTAATTAATTAAATAACTTATTAGTGAGTGGTTTCGTCCCATCACAGGGACTCATCAGGAGAGTAACCCTCGACCACCATGCGTACTGCCGCACCTCGCTCCAGCCCGTAGCCGACTGCCCAAGTATCCATAGTCCTAGACAGTGTATTATACAGCCATTTGTAGACGGTATAGGAGAGGATTACAAATTTTCGCTCTCCTAGATTCAAATTTTCCAAAAATCATGCTCCAAAAGGAGCGTCTCGCGCTCCTGGATAATTCCTTGGTCCTAGACTATGGCTACAAGTCGTACTGCCTGACTAACCCTACAGACTTACTCATGTAGTGTCCCGTAATGCCAACTACTGCCTTTCCCAAGGACAGTACTCCTGAAGATTATAGGTGATATCTATAACACTAGTAAAGGACAATTAAGTATTTATCTGCGTTAGTGAGTGTCACCTTCAGTCGTGAAAGTAATCGAAATATGACTTGAAAATTGATTTGGTTATGACTTGATGTCCAATTTTGTATTATTTGTTGATGTTGTTTTCTCAATACTTTATTTATTTGGAAAATGACTTAGATATTTGGAAATGACTTGAAAATTGATTCAAATTATTTTATGTTGTTTTTTTGAATTTATTTGACGATTCGATATTTATTTGAATGATCTGAGAAATTAATTGAATATTGAAATTTTGTAATAGTATGATACCACTTCATTCACCATGAAACTAAAATATGACAAATAAATGTCAGTCCTCGCTTTGATCTTGGAATATTTATTAGTTAAACAATGGTTAAAATACATAGATATGTTGCAGTGTATTAGAGAACTTAGTGAGTACGCGTACACACTAAGTTCTCTAATACACTGCAACAGATATACTTAATGTAGCAAATATTTATTTCGAATACTAATTGTGATTTTGTGGCCAATCGTAAGATTTACAATACTCATAGACTCATAGTCATAGAATATACGTTTAAGTCGCCCAAATATTTCGTTCTCCTATTTGAAGGTGAACATAGTTACACAGGTTAGCCCCCCTAGTTTTTATTAGCTTCCGCCGCAACTGTGAACAGTAGAAGCTCGTTAGTGCGAACACGATTAATACAAACACTATTTCAGACCCCTTTAAAGTCTTTTCAATACAATTGATATTGGTTTAGACTAATTCCGTATAAGGAATATACATTTTGATGTCCCCTGGTGTTCGTACTAACGAGGTTCCACTTTATAAGATACATTTACAGGCCCGATTGGTGTATTACCCCTTGGTCCAGAGCACGAGGGTATATGCTAAGGGATGGATTGGTCTATCAGTATCTGTCTAACCAAGTTAGAGGAACATCAGGCTTTCATACAGGCAAATAATTTCTGTTTTTTCAAAAAATTTCTCAATTTGTAATTTTGTATTGCGTCTATGGGAGCACCTCTCGAATTTTGCGCGACTAGACAAGTTTCCTTTGCCTGGATGAAACCTAGCCCTGCATAGTAAATGCCCTGAAGATCTGAGGTGGCTATTGGTAAATAAATGCTAATGTTTGTCCTATAATTGACTGAAAACCATGTTTTGAAATGTGTAATACAAAAAAATTATATTTTACACACTGACTGGCTTCATATGTTGTATTTTGGATAACCTTTTCGGAAATACAAATATATATGACTCAATAAGTTCTCTAGGGATTTGGAGAATGTTTTAATACGAACCCATATTATTTATATGCTGTTTAATGTAATTATTATGTTGAGTAATAACTTGTGTTAGCTGTTACGTAATCATTGTTATAAATATTAATGTAAATTTCTTATTAATATCTCTGGTAAAAAATATGTTTATGAAATTGCTTAGCAACTGTAATTAGAAATAGATATTTCGAAATAAATTTCTTCTATTTTGACCACAGTTACAATTTCGAATACATTTATTTATCCCATTTTAGAATTCTAATTTATTACAAGCTATTCCTAACTACGTAAATTTACTATTGGCATGCTATTGTATTTCATAAATTGGAAGCCTTGCATGCATTATTGAATAGACCACGCATCCACTTGAAAAGTATGCACTTATTCAAGCTTAGGATTCCTTGTTGCCGTTTGTATGCAATAGTTATTCATATCTCGAGATCGCTCAGAAATTTTGAATATTCTTATTTATTTCTCATACTTGATTACTTTTATTTTATAATTTTCAATATTGCAAAATGGCATTTTTTTACATTTTTCAGCAAAAATCATTCATTATTTACTAAATATGCATAAAAAACGTCAAATATACTGGTTCCTATTTCCCACCTATTTGTGTTGCATTACAATTAGACGGAATATCGCTGAATAGATGTCCAGTTCAAATCAGGATGACAGTTACATGTCCAACGCTCCTTTGACTGGCGAGGTTCTCAACATTCCCAATCAGCTATCTCCCGCTAATACCATTGCCCCTATAGGAACTCCTATTCTCAACAGGTAGGATATTATATTATTTGCCATTACATATCTCTAATGTTATTTCAGGCACTGGCAAGGTCATTTTAGCATCAACCAGCCTAAATTATATAAAGGGTATATGGCAACCGTTTTCCATCTGGAATGTTCTTATATAACCGGTGTTATATCCGGCATCTACTGTATATATAGTTTAGCATAGGGAATGTAAATAACTTCCTTTCCTAACTAAATTGGGATTTGGGAATTTTTGCATTAGTAAGTTATCTCTTAGTGCCAATTGAAAGTGAATTTATTTCAATTGAAAATGAAAATATTTAGTTTCTATTTATACATTGGATCCCAGGGCATATATGTCAAAATTATAGGTTATAATTATTAATTAATTATTTTACTCTCTATCTACAGGGCTCTAACCACGACATCTCCCAACAGCAACCCCAGCTCCAGTCCCCCCCTGCCCCTCCTCTCGCGGGCCCTCAACATGACCCCAGAAGACTCCACGGGGTCCTATGTCCTATACCACATCGACAACTCTGAGCTCAGCTTGAGTCTCTCTGTGGGCGCTAGTTCGCCGCCAACGGGATCTGCTGCCAACCCGCTCACTCCTACCACGCCGGTTCTCTCCCTCAAGGCAAAGTTCCCAACCCACGGCAAGTATAAGTACATAGATACTATATACATAGAACCTCGTTAGTACGAATTTCCGGATACAACGAAATACCCGCATATAACGAAATGGAGATTTTCCCCAAGAGCACTAATACATTAATTATTATCCGCTTTTAACGAATATCCGGATGATATAACGAAGGAATTTACAGGTCCCAAGCACTTCGTTATAACGAGAGTTGACTGTATTGTGGACCCCAGGTTGGGAACTACTGTATTTACGGTATAACCACTGTATTATAACATACTCATATCCCATATGTATTATACGGTATAACATACTCATACCCTGTATGTATTATCCAATACGTACGTAGGTCGCACTGCGCCTGAGTGTCTGCCCCCCCGGAGGCCCGGCAGAGGAACCAACGGGAACCCGATTCAGCTCCGCGCTAACTACTTCCAGATGCGCCTCCCCAGAGACGATATACAGCACTATGACGTCACAATAACGCCCGACAAGTGTCCGAGACGAATGAATAGGGAGATTATTGAGGCAATGGTCACGCTCTGCCAGGAGTTCCAGGGACAGAAACCGGTTTTCGACGGAAAGAAGAATCTCTATTGTCGACGCCCTCTCCCATTCGGGAAGAAAAGGGTTTGTTTTTAAGACTTTTTATTAACTCGACGCTTATTCGGGGAAATACATTATTTGTGTAAGCCGGGTAGAACGAAATACCCGCTTATAACGAAATGTCTTATTATCCCCAATAAGTTGTACCTAAGTGATTTCAAAAATAAGGAATTACGATTGAAATATTGGCCAACACCTTTATATTGTAAAATTTGGTCTCAAGAAATGACTTTGTAAGTGCCTGGAAATTACATTATAAAATATGTTGGCCGATAAATATGTAATTCGTAAAACTAATTGCAAGATTTTAGTAACTTTAATTTATTTAAAAATCCAGAAAACAATATTTAGGTGGATTTTAACGGTTATCAGCGACAGTGAACATAACGAAATTTCCTAAAATAAAAAATAAGTTATCAATTAATGGGTATAATTTTATCATACTACAAATGCCATTTTTATTGATCCGACGCTTATTCAGGGAAAATACACTATTTTGTGTAAGTACCCAGGAATATAATACAGTAAACTACCCTTATAACCAAGTCGGTTATAACGAAATTTCCTTAATCAATGTAATTACAACTCCGGTTATAACTAAATCCGCTTATAACGAACTCCGGTTATAACGAACTCCGCTTATAACGAACTCCGCTTATAACTAAATCCGGTTATAACGAAATTATCTTATAACGAACTCCGCTTATAACGAACTCCGCTTATAACGAACTCCGCTTATAACTAAATTATCTTGTAACGAACTCCCCTTATAACCAAGTCGGGATATAACAACTCCGGTTATAAGTTATAACGAAATATGACTTCGTTATACGGGAGTTACTGTACACTGTACACATACTCAGGTTGAGTTGGAGGTGCATCTGAAGTCTGACGGTCGCGAGAGAGTCTTCAAGGTGGCGATAAGATGGGTGGCCCTGGTGAGTCTGCATCAGCTGGAACAAGCGCTCTCCGGTCACAGCTTCGATATGCCCTTTGAGACGATACAGGCTCTCGATGTGGTCATGCGGCACCAGCCCTCTCTCATGTTAGTTATGTGTTATATGCATTATGTGCTATGGTGGTACATCGTTAGTAGGAACACGGTAATACGAACACTATTTCAGTCCCCTTCAAATACTTTTCAATACAAATGATGTTGGTTAGTACGAATTCCGGTTAATACGAATTCCAGATAATTCGAACACTATTCGAGTCCCTTCAAAGACTTTTCAATACAAATCATATTGGTTAATACGAATTCCGGTTAATACGAACACTATTTCAGTCCCTTTCAAAGACTTTTCAATACAAATGATATTGGTTAATACGAATTCCAGATAAGGCGAACACATATTGGCGGTCCCCTTGGTGTTCGTACTAACGAGGTTCTACTATATTTGGAGAGATAATATGAAGTAGTAAAAGTGTCTGCTTACTTAACTTACATACTAAAAGACTTTATACAGTAGAACCTCGTAAGTACGTACACCAAGGGGACCGCCAATATGTGTTCGCCTTATCTGGAATTCGTATTAACCAATATCATTTGTATTGAAAAGTCTTTGAAAGGGACTGAAATGGTATTCGTATTAACTGAGTTCGTACTAACGAGGTTCTACTGTATTTACCTCAAGGAAATAACCCCTTATTGTTTCTGTTTTATGGTATTCTTATTAACTATTGTGTGTGTAGCTACTTCCCGGTGGGGAGATCCTTCTTCTCGGCGCCGGAGGACGGAGACTACCACTCGCTGGGAGGAGGCAGGGAAGTGTGGTTTGGGTTCCATCAGAGCGTGCGACCCTCCATGTGGAAAATGATGGTTAATATCGATGGTGAGTTGTGATGTATGCTTATATGGGTTTGGTACACGAGACAAAGTCAACATATATAATACGGACATTAAGTTGAATTTAGTTTATTTGTTTGTTTGCTTGTTTGCTTGCTTGCTTGTTTGCCTGCTTGCTTGTTTGTTTATTTGTTTGTTTATTTGTATGTTGGTTTGTTAGTTAGTTAGTTAGTTTGTTTGTTTATTTGTTTGTTTTGTTTGTTTGTTTGTTGTTATTTGTTTGTTTGTTTGTTAGTTGGTTTATTTGTTGTTGTTTATGAATGCGTGTGTATAGTGTCCGCTACTGCTTTCTACAAGAAGCAGCAGGTGCTAATATTCATGGCTGAGGTGTTGGAACTGAGATCTCCGGACGAACAGACCAGACCTCTCTCGGATGTACAGAGAGTCAAGTTCACAAAAGAAATCAAAGGTACGTGTTAGCTAGACAAGGATACAAGAGTTTGTTTACTTATCTTGTTTGTAAACAACAACAATATATAATCATATTAGAAAGTTATAAATGTCAAATTTGAAATCAGCATATCCATTTATGATTTACCTATTTTAACATAAGGTCATAAGCCTCTATTTCATAATAGAATGAAAATTAATTTCATGTACATTAATTTTTCTAAAGTAGAATTTCATCTAAATTTATTTATAAACTAGAACTCCATGCAATGAATCTTTATCAAAGACTCCACTATTATATTTATTGTATAGGTTTGAAGGTTGAGGTTACACACAGTGGGAATGCCCGTAGGAAGTACAGAGTCACTAACGTTACTAGGAGACCGGCTTCTGCTCAGACGTACGTCATTAATTTATAATAAATATATTTAACTAAATTTACTAAATAATTTGTTTAATATTCCCTATTGCCATATACAGTAGAAATTGTAGAATCTCGTTATTACGAAATTCCGGTTAATACGAACACTATCTCAGTCCCCTTCAAAGCCTTTTCAATACAAATGTTTGACAGTCCCCTGGTGTTCGTACTAACGAGGTTCTAATGTATATATGTTACGAATCACGCTTAATTTTCTAACCTCTGTTATAGACTTTGTTACTTTAATTACAGCTGTGCTAACAGCATTTTCTGCCCCAAAAATTTAGTGCCTCCAAAGAAAATGACTTCGGCACAGCTGTAATTTTGATTATTGTTATTATTATTATTATTATCATTATTGTTATTATTATTATTATTGTTATGTTTGTTTATTTGTTAGCTTCCCACTTCAGCTGGAGTCGGGAGAGACAGCAGAATGCTCTGTGGTGCAATACTTCAAAGAGAAACACAAAATGACTCTCAAATACCCTCACTTGCCTTGTCTGCAAGTTGGATTAGAAACTAAGCACACCTATCTCCCTCTAGAAGTAATAAGCGTATTTAGTTATATAAAATAAATAAAATCTGGGGGTAAATGGAAAAAAAGCAGACAGACTGTATAATAACTACTATTATTTAACATTTTAACAATGAACTCCCGTTATTATGAAAAACAAGGGACCGTTGATTTCCTTTATTATAAGCGGAGTAAAATAAACTACTTTGTCCATCTGGAAAATATTATAGTACGAACACCGTCAACATTCGTTCGCTTTATCCTTAATTCGTATTAACCGGTGCCATTTGTGTTGAAAAGGCTTTGAAGGGGACTGAAATAGTGTTCGTATTAACCGGAATATCGTATTAACTGTGTTCCTACTAACGAGGTTCTACTGTACATACGTATAACTTTGTTATAACAGAGTTTTCTTACTTTAGGTTTGCAATTTGATCCCTGGCCAGCGATGTATCAAAAAGCTGTCTGACATCCAAACTTCTACTATGATTAGAGTGAGTTACTATTTAATGTAAGTTTATAATGTTTATGTTTGTTTATTTGTTTGTTTACAGGCGACAGCTAGATCAGCTCCAGATCGAGAGAGAGAAATAAACAAATTGGTAAGAACACATTACAACCCGGTCACTTAACCCATTCTTATGCTTAAAGATAATATTTTAGAGTTTATAACAATTTGTAATTATTATTGATTTTAATATTATATAGCCAGGGATCATAACAACAAAATTATTTGTGAACAAATTTAATTTTAGTAAAATAAATTAATTTGTATGAAACAGATAATGAGAAAAAGATGAAGAACTATAGATTTGTTTAATTAATCCTCTTTTATACTTTTGCTAGCTGCTTAGCTGTTAATGAATAAATGGACAATACATAACACCTGCAATTCTATTAATAGCTAATTGGAAGTTCCCATATGTTAGTTCAGGTTTAAATTGAGAATATTTTGAGGAATTTTACTATTAGCGAACATTTGATGATAAATCTATTATAATATAACAATTCAGATTACAACTTAAATATTCTTTGTAATTTGCAATTGCTTTGTGATAATTTCTATTAATTGCAAGTCGCAATTTGCACACGAAATTTATTGTTATAATAGGAAATATTGCTAGTTGTTATTAGAGGAATTAATTAACATTAAATGTTCTTTTTGAAATGAAAAGTAGCTTGCAATTTGGCAAATTACTATAATTATTGAATTAATAATTAACGAATTGTTAGACTCGACTGTATTCTATCTCACTGCATATTCAGGTAACAAGAGCAGAGTTTAGCCACGACGAGTATGTAGAATCGTTCGGTATTTCCATTTCGGACAAGATGGTATCAGTGCCCGGGAGAGTCCTGTCTCCTCCCAAGTTACAGTATGGAGGAAAGGTATGTTGGATAGCCACTGATTTAGTTTATATAGTAGAATCATAACAATATAAATGATACTTGTTAATTCCGAATTCCGGATAAGGCGGACACATTTTGACGGTCCACTGGTGTTCGTACTAACAAGGTTCAACTGTAGTGGTTCCCAACTTGGCCCCACAAGATCTCAGAATTTGTATTACGGTCAATGGGAGGGGGTCCACAGAATGTCTAGTATTTTCTATAGGGGGTCCACGGTTGGAAAAGGTTGGGAGTCACTGTTCTACTGTATTTCTTTGAAAAACCATTCGATTGCACAGTTATTGGTTGGCAAATACGTATTCAGTTTAACCGGTTTAATTAAGAGCGCCAATATTTGGAATCTTCTCCTATACCGCAACATTAATTTGTGATTTAGGCGTATGAAAAATGCATCAGACCAGGATTAGGAGCGTATTTACAAATGGCTGTATAATTACCTTTGTTATAACCAAGGATTTACAAATGGCTGTACTATAATTACCTTTGTTATACCTTATAACTTGAGTCCTATCTCTAGTCTACTCTGCCCATCCAGCCTGACAAAGGCGTGTGGGACATGCGGAACAAACAGTTCTACCACAGCACTGTGGTCCGGACCTGGGCACTGCTCTGCTTTGCAACCAGCAGGAACTGTAAGGAGGAGGCTATTAAGTACGTTTGTGTTCTTATGCAGACAGGTTATTATGTTATGGACAACTCCAGTTATAACGAAGTGCTTGGGACCTGTAAATTCTTCGTTATAAGCCAGGGTTCCGCAAACTAGGTTTTTCAGGCCGCATGCGGCCTGAAACAACCTTATGTGTGGCCTGATAGCCCAATGGAAAGTTGTATCATGTGTGGCCTTTATGCACTTTTTGCTTAGAAATTAGTATAGTTCTAGTATTACAACAACATAATAGTTTTGTTATAAATTTCGAAAAATTTCTCGATATTGTTTGTGGCCTGAGGAAAAATTTGTTAAAATTATATGGCCTGATATAGATGAAAGTTTGCGGAACCCTGTTATAAGCGGATAATAATTAATGCATTTAGTGCTCTGGGGAAAATCTCTATTTCGTTATAAGCGGGTATTTCGTTATATCCGACTTCGTTATAACTGGAGTTCACTGTATATGCATTCAGGGACTAACAATTTGGTCATAATAGAGAGACTTCAAAATATAAGCGAACTCAACTTAATATAAACTCTATGTAAGTTGTTAAATTGGGACCATAGGGCTTGTTCATAATAAAAATTTCATATTAAGCAGACGAGAAATTGTTCACAATAAGCAGACTTAACTACAGTGGTTTTCGCGTAATAGCGAATCACATTTTGCATGAAATTTGATTGCTAAATGACTAACTTGCTTTAGGGGAACAAAATTAAATGCTCGCTTGGGGATTAAAATACTTGCTATTAGAGCAATTGATATTAGGCGAACACTACTGTATATTTGTTGTTATTATTGTTTATATTAGAACGTTCATCTCTCACCTTCATAAAATCAGTCATGATGCAGGTATGAATTTCTGTCCACATCCTTGTGACTTCCAATATACCTCAGGCGCTGAAAAGGTAATTAAAATTAATTCTATAAACTATAATACTCTACCCGGCCAAAATCATTTGAAATTTGTGCCAATAGTTACTCATGGCAAGTATCATATTTTGACTTATTTAAAATTTTATAAATATACACTCAAACCTCCCTTATCCGGACACCCTTATTGGCCAAACAAACTATGTTATATTTAACAGTAATGGTATTGAATGATTAAGTTATATAGCAAATACTTTTCTTAAACTATTCACAACCCAATCAAAAAATCAGTTTTTGATTTTTGAATGAATCTAGAAAATATCGATTAGACACTGGGATTTCACATATACCAGCCATTGTATTTATAAAATCCGGCAAATTAATACTTACGCACCCTCCGGACGACAGTGCCCGAATAAGGGAGGTTTGAGTGTATGTATTATTTGTGTAATAATGTCATTAGTGTATTATACTAAGTATAGGATAATTTGTGCGTCCAAAAATTCCGGTTGTTCATATACTTATGCCCGGGTTTAGTATGTTTATGGTTGTGTAATAGGTCGAGTCTCTACTGCATATGCTGAAGAGGAATTACCCTCAGTTGCAATTGGTTATTGTGATACTGCCGGGAAAAACTCCTATCTACGGTAAGTTATTCTTATTTTCAGTATAACTCAGTTAATGACCTCCCAATATAGCGACTATATGTCAAGTTAATCTTATGATGTTCCTTTAATAAATATAATTTATGTTTTACTGGCTTGTCTGTCACACGTTAATTTTGCTTCATAACGTTTGAACGCCCAAACTTGAATTTTTGTTGTTATAAATTATATTTTTGCCAGTGTCTGAAACTTACATTAGTAAGGCTTTGGCCGAGCCCTAATATAATTAAGTGCAACATCCCTTTCTTTATTTCTCAAACGCACCCTTAAATAGTCGAATTAATTATAATACTTTAGTCGACTCCGCTTAATAAGGCCCCCAGGTCGCTTGACCCGATTAAGCGGAGAAATCTATAAACCGAAAATATTTTAAGCCAAAATGTAATTCCGTCCTATAAATCCTGCGAAATTTTGACCCGATTAAGCGGAGAAATCTATTAACCGGTGGCTCTATTAAGCGGAGTATACTGTATTACTATATTACCCTCATCCTCTGTATTAGACTTCGTATGGAGTGAAACAATATTACCTTTATTAACACTGGCCTACTAATAATTAGATATTCCACTAATACTATTACTATTACTATATATATCTATATGTAGCTGAGGTAAAGCGAGTGGGAGACACGCTGTTGGGAGTGTGCACTCAGTGCGTGCAGACGCGTAACGTGGTGCGCCTCTCTCCACAGACGCTATCCAATCTGTGTCTGAAGATTAACGTTAAGCTGGGGGGCGTTAATAGCATCCTGCAGCCGAGTATCAGGTTAGTGGTGATAAGGAATTATATCTGTGATTTGCTTTCTCTGGGACGATGGATAACACAATTAACTGAAATGTTTTATTGTTTATGATACACCTTAGTAAATGACAAAATAATGGTAAAATTAGAAAGAGTACACGATGTATTCAATTTAAGCATTGGTTTAAAGCGAAAAGTTGTAATTGTTGTATTTTACAAAGTAACATTTTTTAAAAACCAGATTTAACTCCAAAAATTCAAGAATTTGGCCAAAATATGCAAATTCGAACTAAATATGCAAAATTTTACCCAATTAACCGTAAATATTTTCTATTAGCTTCTATTCTATTGCAAAATTCTCTTACTGGAAAAATCACCCAATTAACCAGTGATTCATTCCATTAAACGGAGTATACTGTATTAATAGCTTATAAGACTATTCAGTTGTTACAGGTGTGCATTGTAGACCGCCTGTGTTCGAACAGCCGATTATATTCCTCGGAGCTGACGTCACGCATCCCCCGGCTGGAGACGACAAGAAGCCTTCCATCGCAGCTGTAAGGATTGTGTAGTAAACCCTCGTTATAACGAAGTGCTTGGGACCTGTATATACGTACCTTCGTTATAAGCGGACATTCGATATAAGCGGATAGTAGTTAATGCATTTAGTGCTCTGGGGAAATCTCCATTTGTTGTAAGCGGTTATTTCGTTATATCCGACTTTGTTATAACGGGAGTTCACTGTATATACAGAGTTAAATACAGTAGTTATAAAGTAGAACCTCGTTAGTACGAACACAATGGGGACCGTCAAAATGCGTTCGCCTTATCCGGATTCGTATTAACCAATATCAATTGAATTGAAAGGCTTGAAGGGGACTGAAATAGTGTTCGTTTCGTGTTAGAAATAATATATTATTTCTTGGTCGGTTAATTAAACAAGTAAAATGTTCTTCGGCTAACAGGCATCAACCATGGTTATTTCAGAAACATATACTTCGATTAGAGACAAGTTATATGCTTGGTGCTTCGGACCTAGAATTCAATCTCTACTAACGAGGTTCTACTGTATGTCTTGATATTATTAGTTGAATAGTTATAGTTGGTACCTTATAACCTTATGCAGTACAGTTGAAACCGGGTTTTTTACCATTTCTTTTCAGATAAAAATAGTAAGAAAAAACCGATATTTAGAAAAAAACGATTAAAAATACAGTATAGTTGGAATTTCTTACAAAAGATTGCATTACTAATAGTTAGAATAAACCGATAAGTTAGAATAACCCGAGTTAGAATAAACCGGTTTCTACTGTATGTCTTGATATATATCTAGCTCACATTCCTATCTCCCCTTACAGTTGGTAGGCAGCATGGACGCTCACCCGAGTCGCTACTCCGCCTCTGTTCGCGTGCAGCAACACAGACAGGAGATAATAGCGGAGTTGGCAGCCATGGTGCGGGACCTGCTGATAGAGTTCTACAAGTCCACTCGCTTCAAACCGCAGAGGATCATATTCTACAGAGACGGAGTCAGTGAGGGGCAATTCCAACAGGTCAGTTATGTTGTCATGGAACCTATGAAGTTCAGGGTTGATAGAAATAATGATGTTTTTATGAATCCAATGAATAGGATGTTTTTATTTAGATCATGATTTTTGTTGATAAAAATCATTGATTTAGATCATGATTTTTGTTGATAAAAATCATTGATTTTTGTTGATAAAAATCATTGATTTAGATCATGATTTTCGTTAATAATAATCATTGATTTAGATCATGATTTTTGTCAATAATAATCATTGATTTAGAGCATGACTTAAATCAAATGATTTAAGTCAAACAACCCTGCTATGAACCTCTATTTTATTGATAATTATGTGTAGTATAGACTCTCGATACTAGGAACACGGATAAGGCTAAATATCTTTTTATAATAAGTATAAGATTTAAACTATAGATAATTTAAAATGATCTATTTTGTTCTGAAATACACACCTCATCTGAATACTAAATTTCCTACTCTTGAAAAAGAAAAACCTTAATTTTGTCACAAATCTAAGTTTTCAACTCCGTTTAAATTCTTTTGCAAAAACATTTTGTATGTAAAAATTACTTTTCCACATACTATTCACAGTGCATTGTATTAGTATGCACACTTGGTCTGCTACGATATTACAACACACTGTATATAGGTTCTCAATCACGAGCTGAGAGCCGTGCGAGAAGCCTGCAGCAAGCTAGAGGCGGACTACAAACCAGGGATTACATTTGTGATTGTCCAGAAGAGACACCACACGCGTCTCTTCTGCTCAGAGAAGAAAGATCAGTGCGGAAAGTCTGGCAACATTCCAGCTGGCACTACGGTTGATGTGGGGATTACGCATCCGACTGAGTTCGATTTCTATCTGTGCAGTCACGCGGGAATTCAGGTAACTACATTCACCAATTTACCAATTTAGTCAACTAAATAAGTCAGGTTATTGTGAGCAATTTTTCGTTTGCTTAACTTTTTATTATGTACAATCCCTATGGTCCCAATTTAACAACTTACATAGGTTTTTTGAGTCATCTTAATATACACCAAGTTTGGTCCATTGAATGTTCATAATAATTATACAGTGGTGTTCGAGTAATAGCAAGTCGCATTTTCCACGAAATTTGCTTGCTAATAAGCGAATTTGCTATTAGAGGAACAAAATCACCATTAAATGCTCGTCTGGGAACTGAAATAATAGAGCAATATACGTGTATATGCTACTAGATATTGCTATTAATTAATATTGCTATTAAACGAGCACCACTATAACCTGACTTTAATGAGATCTGAATATAGAATACAATTCTTATTATATACAATCTATTAACAGGGCACTTCCCGCCCCTCCCACTACCACGTGTTGTGGGACGAGAATAACTTCACAGCTGACGAGCTGCAGTCCCTGACCTACCAGCTGTGCCACACCTACGTGCGCTGCACCAGGTCCGTATCAATACCCGCCCCCGCCTACTACGCACATCTGGTGGCTTTCAGAGCCAGGTACCATCTCATGGAGAGAGACGAACACGGGTTAGTCAATAGCTCTGTATAGCATAGTACTTAATGGGTATAATAACACGGTTATAAGGACATTGTACATGGATTAATTAATCTATAGATCTGAATAGTAACGATTAACTAACGAGGTTCTACTGCAGTGGTTTCCGAACCTTTTCAACCAGTGTATTATACAGCCATTTGTAAATAAGTTCCTAATCCTGGTTTGATCCAATTATCATACGCCTAAATCACAAATTAATGTTACGGTATTATAGGAGAACATTCCACATTTTCGCGCTCCTAATTAATATTTCCCAAATCATACTCCAAAAGGAGCGTCTCGCGCTCCTGGATAATTCCTTGCTGGGGTCCACAAGATCTCAAAATTTGTATTACGGTCAATTGGAGGCAGTGACGACAAAATGAAATTTTGATGGTGGCTAATTAAGCCACCATCTCACTTTTCTGGTGGTTAAAGAATAAACAACGGCCGGTTTAACAAACTTCTGATGCCGTAAAACAACACTAATATTAATAACAAATAATGTAACGAAAATATAATCTAAACAAAGTCAAATAATCATAATCTACAATTCATGGTGGATTAGTTAAGCCTTTGGTGGCTTAAATCAATAAAGATTTTGGGAGGGAGTCACAGAATGTCTATATTTGATATTTTACGGTCCACGGTTGAAAAGGTTGGGAATTGCTGCGATAGCTAAATAGTGGCTTCTGTTATTGTAATAGAACAGATTTAGTTAGAGTGCTTTCTCGTGAAATTATACAATTGAGTTTATTCTTATTATATTTAGCGAAATATAATAAGTTATCCAACAAACACCATTTACAGTAGACTCTCGTTAGTAGGAACACGGATAAGGCGAAATATCGGTTAAGTAGTACAAGGTTTATTTCCCAAGCCTATACAAATGCCAAATGACTCCGGTTAATCCGTATTCCTGATACAGTACACCCTCGCTATTCCGAACAGAGGTGTTCCGATTCAAAAAAAATCTGTTCCGATTAGTGAAGTAATACATTTTCTATTGACCTCTATAAAATGAAACCCGATAATCGAACCAAACTTGCCCAAACCTTTTTAATCCAAACTAAACATTATAGTATACTAACTAAATATTTGTCTGAGACTTCTAAAAATATAATGCCATGGAAATATACATATACTTATTTAATATTTTCCCCCGTAAAACAGTTTTGGATCTCCTGTTCGGATTAGCGAGGATGTACTGTAATACGAACACATTTCGACGGTCCCCTGGTGTTCCTATTAACAAGAGTCCACTGTAATTAATAATTATATTTTCTGTAGAATTGAGTTTGCAGTTGATGACCCGAGAACTTTAAACCCTTCTAAGCTAGTGCAGATTCACGAGGAGATTCTCAAAGGAATGTATTTCGCATAAACCTACACTCGATAGATGTACTTGTTTACTAGTTTTGCTATTTTGTATATTATTTGTATTTTACTACCAACTCTCTATATATGATGCTCGTTGTATATTTTGAATTGTATATTTATTCCCTACTGAACAACCTCAATATAAGCTACTGATATACTGTTTGTACTAATTAGTTATTATTTGTATGTTGAAACCCATATCATTTAACCAATATTTGTGCTGTTATTTTGTAATAATGATACTTTGTAATACTAATAATAAACTGTATTGAATGATATACTATGGAAATGTAGCTTAGCTATAGTAGAATACGGTTAACACGAAATTCCGGTTAATACTCGATAGTACGAACACCAGGGGACCGTCAAAATGCGTTCGCCTTATCCGTAATTCGTATTAACCGGTATCATTTGTATTGAAAAGGCTTTGAAGGGGACTGAAATAGTGTTCGTATTAACTAACGAAGTTCTACTCTAGATGCACAAATATAATTCTCAGTGGTATTATTATGATCTGTAACTATCAACTACAAATGGTTATAATACGTAATTAGTTATATTTTCTACTTAAAATAAACAAATAGATTATAAAGAAACCTGGCTACACAAAATGACATAGGAATTCCCTGTTAAATACCTTTAAAAGTACTGTTACTCTATTGGCAACCATTTAGTACACTTTTGCAGCAAACTTCTACTCGCGCGTTTCTTATATGTCATCAGCGATTCTAATATCATACATTTCGCGACAGCACCTTGAATCCATTCTGACATTAATGCAGTATAACTGAAGGTTTCTATAGATGATAATATTCGTTACGTTACTGCCATATGCTATATGTAGCATTGACAGATTTCGGAATCCGAGTGAATCGATCGCATATATAGTACTTGAAGCGTAGATATAATCAGTCGGTTGGCAGTGATGGGTTTATTCACAATATTCATCTTTACTTGTTTGTTTTTCGTTACAAACAGTTCACCCATAGAACGTAGCGCAAATCTCATTGACCTCAAATCAATAGTTGAAACTATTAACAGCTACAATACGACATGGAAAGCGGGTATTAATCCTGGGTTTGAAAATCTCACTTTTGAACAAGCGCGTTGTTTAACAGGTGTTATTCCTGAAAATGTGAGCCAGGTTTTGCCACCTGCACCGCACATGTTAGGTGGGGAAGAAGATATCTGGCTTAACGGGGCACCAACTAATTTCGACGCTCGTAATAAGTACTACGGTTGTATTGGTTCTATTCGCAACCAAGGTGAGTGCGGGAGTTGTTGGGCGTTTGCTGCAACAAGTGCGCTCGCGGATCGATTGTGTATTTATTCGCGACGAACTGTTGACGTCATTCTGTCACCTCAACAACTGGTGTCTTGTGACACCTCGAGTTATGGTAAGTTCATTTAATAACATTTATTTTCTGAAAATAGTTATTTAGTTTGTTTTCTCTTGTAGATAGTATATTTTTGTGATTGTGTGATAGTGCCTCCAATAGAAAATGCTGTCTGCACAGCTATAATTTTAGATTTTTTCATATATGGAGACACTTGGAATTACTTTAAGATTTAATAATTGAAATAATTTACATGTTGTTTTAATTTTTATGCAAATATCTGGTCGCTTTAACAACTTTCGGCCTATTTTTTGTTGCAAATTTGTTGTTTCTACATTTATTTAATCAGCACTCGTACAAATTGAATGTAAGTTGAATTCAATAGAATGCTAGGTCAGTAAATATAATTATACCAGTGCTACAGAACAATGCATTTTACACAGGGTATCTATGTTAATTTATGTTCGACCTAAATACTACCTAGTAGAAAACATTGGAAACCAAATTTAATTTCGATATAATTTGTTATACAATCAATATTGAAATCTTTCTTATTAATTAAGAAACTAACATTTTACATTTTTCCCAAATTAATAACTAAATTTTACATTATTTCAAAATCAACAAAAAAATTATAATTTCCCAAATGATGAATTAAAATTCCATAGCAACCACTAAGGAATGTATACTGCTCCGTAGGTTGCGAAGGCGGGTATATAAGCGAAGCCTGGAAATACATGAAAGAGACCGGAACCGTTACAGAGGACTGCTACGCCTATAAAAGCGGATATTCTCGTTACACCGGTGAATGCTATCTCTCCGAAAATGAATGTCCCTCATCTACCTACGTCACGCCAGAGTTCTACTATACAGTATATGGAGCTTATTCCATCAGCGGGATTACTAAAGTTATGTACGAACTGTATTCAAAAGGCCCTGTGGAAACTGCTCTATACGTAAGTTAACAGCTGGTATAACATTCCATTGTTAATCTTAGGTATCCATGACTAGACTTTAAGGTTTCCAATGAGTTTAGATAACGAATGGCTTTAAGTTTGTCAAAATTGATATTTGATTTGAAAGTTAATTTTTATGGAATCTGTTGTTTGGTCCTCGAATAGTTTTTGTAGGTGCAAAAAACTTTTATAGTTTGCGTTTGATACTAACTTAGTATGCAACTTCACATACTTAGAAAGGTCATTTTATCACCCTTAATGTAATTGACCTTCTGCAAATTAGTACGTAATTAAGAAAACCAATTTTCTAGACTTTTAATTAAGTTCTAGATAAATACAGTAGAATCTCGTTAGTACGAACACCAGGGGACTGTAAAATGTGTTCGCTTTATCCGGAATTTGTATTAGCCAATATATTGTGTATTGAAAGGCTTTGAACTTTGAAGTTTGAAGGGGACTGAAATAGTGTTCGTATTAACTGTGTTTGTTACTAACGTACTAACGAAGGTAGTACAATAATTTGTTTTTATAAAATAACTTCTGGCATTCACACATTTCTATCTGTAGGTATACGAAGATTTCTACGCCTACAGTACAGGCGTATACAAGTACACTTATGGGAGCTTAATAGGGGTACACGCAGTTAAGATCTTAGGTTGGGGAGTAGATGAAGATGGGTATCCATATTGGCTCTGTGCTAATTCCTGGGGAAATTCATGGGGCTATTTAGGAGGTTACTTTAGAATCCTTAAAGGTTACGATGAGTGTCAAGTTGAGTCGTATATTGTAGCTGGATAAATACTTGTGGTTGTATACTAATGTTAATTGTTGGTAGTTAATGAATTGAAAACGTTTGGTTTTATAGATATAATGTTTTCAGTTCTATTTCCCCTTTACTTATAATTATGTTGTAATTTTTATTAAACTTGAATTTCTCTAATGCAATGCAATTTAAGTAACATTGGTGTTCGCGTTTGCATGAAATTTGCTTTCTAATAGGCGAACTTGCTATTAGAAGAACAGAATTAACATTAAACGCTCGCTTGGGGACTGAAAATAACTTGCTAATTAAGCAATATTGCTATTATACGAACACCACTGTATTTGTTATTTGGTCAGATTAATAAATTGACTTATTTTAATATTGTGTATCATACAGCATTATTGCATTACTAATATATTTATGATATTATTTACAGAAAATCAAAAAAATTCAATATATACGTATACGAAGCAGATAATTAATTAAGTTCAAATATTTACTCAATAATTATAATGAAACTTCTGCAAATGCGAAATTGTAGAATAACTGTAAGTTTTCATAATTTGGTGGTTGCTCTGTATTTACATAAGCCTAGAGGAGAAAAAATAAATACAAACAAACAAACACTGCAATATTAGTATAATAGAATAGGAAATTATTCCTTTTGATGCATTGCTGTCTTTAATTAGGGCGCGTTACAAATTCAATAGTTAAAGAAAATTGCAAATATTTCCTATACAAATGATATATTTTTACATTTTTATTCACTAAACTTCTAGAACTTAGTTTTTCCTTAAAAATTAAGCAAAATCTAAGTGTGTGAACTAATAAAAGTTAGAGTTTGTTGGTTTTGAAATCAAACTTAGTTTTTGCTTATTTTCTAATGAAAGTAAGGAAAAGCTAAGTGTATTTCTAACTATATTTATTAACTTAACTTAATATTTTCACTATTTATAGTGTTTGCTTAGTTGCTATTCAAACAGAAAAGTTCAGTTCACTTATAACAAGACCTAACTAATATTTCCACTATTTACTAGCGCTTTAACTACTGATATTAGTAACGCACCCTAATAGTAAGAATAAGCAGAATGTATCTGAGGCTCTGCCTCTTGCATAGAGGAAGCCAATTCGGGGAAATACAAGTGTAGATTGTCTTCCATGGAACTAGCGCGAGACACGTTCATATCTGGGTCCGTTTGAAATGTGTAATCCGTGCTAGCTGGCAATAACGGGTAGGAGTTCGTATTTGTTGTTACGATCGGAAACTGGTTCAGCTGTACATACAGTGGGAATTTAAATTCTTTAAATTATCTTCTTAAAGGAGAGCATCTTATTTTTACATTCGAATTTAATATTTGTATGAAAATAATGTTTATGTATAGGTCAGTACAGTAAAGTCTTGTTAATACGAACACCAGGGGTCCGTAGAAATTTGTTCGCATCACCCGGAATTCCTATTAACCGGAGTCACTTAAATGAATTTGTATAGGCTAAGGAAATAAACCTTATAACTTGTCGTATAGGCTATATAAACCGATATTCCACCTTATCCGTGTTCGTATTAATTAACGAGAGTCTTGTACGTAAGTCATACATTAAATTTGAAATTATATGTCTCTTTCAAAGTAGAAATAACTTATATGTAGACCGTCTATTTCTAGACCAGGTTTTTTACTTAAATACTATTACCCATAGACGGCAGGGGCTTTTGGTCTACAAATTTTTTACTTAGTTTCTATGGGCTTTTATAGACCGTCTACATATAAGGAAGCTCCTTTAAATAAGGTATGTACAATGAATAATTAAATTTGATAATAAATATCACTGTATATACCTGTTGTATCAGTTGTTGTTGATCGTTAACCTGTAGATCCCTACTAACCACACTGTGAGATCTCCTATTCATTTCTGGCTGCACCATAGGAACCCGAGTGGGAACCGATTGTATAGTTGCAGTGGCGGGAGAGATGTTGGATAAACCCTGGAAATTGTTGTTAACTGTTTTATTCTTTTTCGAATAGTATGCAACTAGTCTGCACGCATTGAAGCCTAGGGTAGAAACGTAATTGGTAGATTGGTATTCTATCAGGAATATGAACAGTTAACTCGATTTTATCAATTGTTTATAACTGTTCGTTCCGTGCTAAGCTAAGGGCTTCGTATCTTATACTAAGATTTAGTTCCCTCTCTTATAAACACATTATTTATAGGAATAAATATGTAATTTAAGTAGACGGAATAATACTTGGGAAATAAAGTATAGTAAACTCCCGTTCAAACGTTTTTAGCACAAAAAATGGTCTGTCACACATTGGTTATTAACCCCACCCCCTTTGAAAGCGTTACGTAACGCATGAACGGCCTTTTAACGAAGTTGCCAAAATCAATGGAATTACTCTCCAGTGATTAACTGATGCATTTAAATTTTATAATACCAATATCAATTTTATTGACCCGGCGCTTATAAAGAGTTTCTACTGTATTCCCCATACAGGTAAAGTAATTGATTTTATTCCGCTTATATGTAATGCCCTGGGGTCCAAGGTATAAATAGAAAAAACCGACATTCATTTTCACTTTAAATTGAAATTTAATTTAATTTTCACTTTAACCCTCGGCTGGCTTGGGGTAAAAGGTATAAATAGAAAAACCCCACTTTCACTTTCAATTGAAATTCAATTAACTTTCAGTTTCAATTTTACATTCCTAGCCAGACGAGGGTTAAATTGAAATTTAATTCATTTTCACTTTAAATTGAAATTTAATTAACTTTAATTTCACTTAACTTAACAACTAAGCGTTGAATATAAGTCCGCTTATACCTAAGTCTATATAACGGATCTCACTGCACATAACTCACATTGTGCAGTAGTTAGCAGCATAAACACAACAGCTAGCAACATAGCGCAACCAGTCTCTATAGAGAAGTGCAGCAGGCCCTTATAACAGCCGTCTCCTATAGCCAATGCATACAGGGCACTTGTCGCATTACAAGCCAGGTCATACTGTACTATGTGTCTCACGTCGAGAAAGGACTGTATTATATTTAATTGTAGTTGTAGTGTGTTGAGGTATAGGAAAGGATTTGTGGTTTGGTATTTAAGTGTGAATTTCCTGAGGTTGTCAAGTGTTGAGTTAATTTGTTGGAAGTTGTTGTTGAGATTTGTGAAATATTCTTCAAACGGATTATCACACCCGTGACAGTATAGCAGATACTGAGTCTCTTCCTAGTTAATTATATGCATAATATAATACAGGAGCAAATAATGCAAAGAAATGTAGTTGAAATTCAATTTCATGTAATAAATTTCAAGAATTTCAATTTAATGTAAATGCATCTAAATGAATTTTGTGAAATTCATTTACATTAAATTCAATTTCATGTAAATAGTATTTTTTGCTCCCACTCAAAAATGAAAAAAGTAACGATTTAATTTACAGTATACTCTCGTTAATAGGAACACTAGGGGTCCGTCGAATTTATCCATATTATCCGGAATACCTATTAACCGGAGTCACTTGCATGCATTTGTATAAGCTAGGGGAATTAAACCTTGTACTCTACTCTATAAAATAGTCTACTGTATAGTTAGGTATACTGTATAAAATAGTCTACTGTATAGTCTACTCTATAAAATAGTAGAACTAATTACATACCTTGTATTGCTGGTCTATCACTATTTGGCTCTGAATAAAAGCGTCTGGGTTTGGAAATATACAAAAGTCGGCCAAAGCAATATCAGCTGAGAATGCTATAGAGCCTATCAGCCACCAAATACAGAAAAACAAAGTCACTAAAATTAGAAATACGAATCCAGTGCATCTAGCAATAGGCATGATCGCATAGATAATTGAGATTAATAGCAGAAGAGCCGTGATTGAGAATAGAAGTAGAGTTCCTATTAACCTACATAAATATAGTAATTAATAATCGTGTTTCATAAGTTATAACTTATTTGTTAAAAATTAATCTCATATTAGATGTTTATTACAAATATTTGTGGATTTGTATTTAATTTATAGTATAATGAATTCAGTAAATTAAATAATATTTCTATTTTATTTATTGCAAATGGCAAGTTTTCTCTTTTATAGTTTCAGGTACTTTTAAAATTAGTTTTTCGGCTCTTGAAATTTTCTTTATTTTTTGGAAAGTTAGGGATCTTATACATAGTAACTTCTAAAATCTAGAATTTGCTTAAACTAGTTCAAGCATACTAAGTTATAAGTTTTGAGAACTTAAGAAAACTAAGTTAGACCGATTGGACTTAGGTTATAAAGTAAACCATTATCTAAATAGCACTAAATCGACCTTTAAATAACAACTAAATATTAACCTTTAATTAGAAACTAAATCGCCTTAACATTTGCTACCGACCTATACTTGACTCCTTCTTCCATTTGTTGATCCAGCCGTCCTAAAGAAATCCTACCAAGTTTGTCCGTAACTTCTCTCACGCTTCCCTTTATCTCCTGACTAACAGATATATAGAGAGTCAGGTCCTGTTTGTATTGGTCTATATCAGTTGTGTTATTAGGCAGCTTGTTAATCTCTGTATTAATATCTCCCAACAGTCTATCTATCTCGTAAACTGGCACTGACTTTATATCTACACAAGTATTATTGTAATTCCTCCTATGTTACTGAAAGAGTTGTCATATTTATTAATTTAGTATCCATTCAATATATGTACAGTCAGGTTCCTTATTAAGAACATTCAAGGGATCAAATTGTGTTCATAATAGAGAGACTTTATAATAAGCGAACTCAACCTAATACAAACCCTATGTAAGTTGTAAAATTTGGACCATATGGTTTGTCATTGTTTTCATATACGTAAAGCAGACGAAAAATTGTTCACAATAAGCAGACCTGACTGTAATAATGTCTTTAGTTAACTGTTTTACATGCACAAATTAAATTTCAAAATTACAATTATTCTTACCATTGTCCAGTGTATTAATAAGATTGTTAGTTGACTTGAAGACATTTACAAAATTAAGCAGCGTTTCATTCTGTGTTATATCGCTCCAAATTCCAACTGCACACACTGGTAACCCTAACAACGCAACAAGTCCGAAAATAGCGAGACAAACATTCGGTTTCTTATTCCATTTCTCCCAATTTCTCTTCTTGCTTTTACGCACCATTTTACACATACAGAATGAATAGAACAAACAGTGTAGCATTATAAACAGGAACAGGATAATTAGACAAACGCCCCAAAATGCGACCCCTTGTACGTACTCAACTGAATATGAAAAGTTACTAGACACATGTTCGAATAGGTAGTTTAAATGTGGGATTTGATGCAATCCATTTGCTAACTGTGTTGTTTCGTATATATCTGAGAAAGAACATTTGCAATCAGTGAACTGTCCTGATACACTACATTTTCCATCCATTTCTAACAATAAATCTTTATTATTTTTAATTATCGTATTTGTACAATGAAAGCCTATGTTTACTGCCTCCACTCAAATTACTGAAATACGACCCTACAAAGCAGTGTAAAATAATTTCATAGGTTAACTGTACTTTTTTCAACCACAAAATGAACAAAATATTAGACTTTGAACTGACTTATTAAGTTATTAACCAAATCTACAATTTAGTCATGATGTTAAAATAAATACAGACATTACAATTGTTATATTGTCGATTAAATGATTTTTTGAATTATTTTATACAAATGCATTATTTGTACAATGTACATATTTATTGATATCTTACTATTATTGACAAAATACACGTAAGTTTAAGCTTATAAAGGTATCTATTCAAGTTATTAAATACGCAATAGTTTAAGCTTATAAAAGGTATCTAATATCTATTCAAGAAATTTGTTGTATTCTAAATAATTATATACGTAATAATCATTAAAATGAATTATTTCTTAAATGGTTAATTATCTGTTTTAAAAGCTTAAAGTTTAAAATTTATATCTTGTAGTTAGCTTTAATAAGTACAGTAGAACCTCGTTAGTACGAACACGGTTAATACAAATACTATTTCAGTCCCCTTCAAATCCTTTTCAATACAAATAATATTGGTTAATACGAATTACGGATAAAGCGACGCATTTTGACGGTCCTCTGGTGTTCGTATTAACGAGGTTATACTGTATTATTTATTTAGCAATCTATATCGTAGTTACTAAATTAGAAATTAGATTTTATTTAGGATTATAATTAAACTTGCCTCAAGTCTGTAGCCCGAAATTATGTATGCCTTAAATAATATACTCCTATGAGTCCTATCCTATCCCTATGTGAAGCTTTCGTGTGTAAAACCTGTTAAATTCTGCTAGTAAACAATGAAATAGATACCGTATTCTTAATATTAAGCTCGAAAAGTTTGTTGTTTTCATTGTATAACACTGTAATTAACAAATGGCTATTATAGATAGTACAGTCTACTCCGCTTAAATTGCGATTTACGGAAATCAATAAGACAATCGACCTTGTTTAGATATGTTGCTATACCTTTATCAGAATTGTTCAAAATTATTAGAATTTGTTCTGATCAAAAATATTTTTTTTTTATGAGCGAGCATCAATTTTGAACCCAATTTGTTGAGTTTGTCCCGATTAACCGGTGTCCCGATTAAGCGGAGTATACTGTATATATCGAGAGTATTAAGATATTAATTCAATTCCATGTTCAGACAACACAAACTGTGTATCAACTTTGATTAGCTGATTATTAACATTTAATCTCATATGAGCAGTTTGGTTGTTAGTCTGTTTTTCCAGCATAATCCTAGCATGAAAGTATTGTTCCCATTGCTTGCATTTAGGATGCAAACTTCTGAACGTTTGTATTTGGTTTTCTGAACCCAAAGTTGTCTTTTTGGTGTCCCCATATGATTCTACAATACCAGCAACTATTATAGGCAAATTAGTTACGAATTCTATTTTTTGCAGTAAAGCGATGAATCTATTTGCTACTTGTGTGTCTGTATAGCTTTTTTGTGTGAGAGTTACATCCATCCAAAGGCTATTAGAAATGCCATCTATTATTACTAACCCTATTTCAGGTGTTCCGTTTATGAATTCAATAGAACCTAGCATGTTTGTATGGAGTTCTAATACACTGCTTATTTTGTAGAGCCAGAATCTTGAAAGACAAGACTCCTTTAACCGTGAAATGTGAATGGGTGATACTTCGATATAATCTGTAATATAAGATGAGTTTGAAGTTAGTATGGCAGTTATTCGCGTTTCCAAAAGCTTAGCGAATGATAAAATCGGGAAATTGAGTGCACAATCAAATAGAATAACACCTACGTTTTGCCCGAATATGGAATAATCTTCAAATTTATTTGGTAATAAAGCTGAAATTATAATTTCATGCAACAAATCTCTTTTCCCAGTGAAATCTGATCCAGTAATTTCTATGCTGCGGACTTTTTTCATTATTTCTGCTTCTTTCGAGAAGAGAGGCAATTTTGATAAATCTATTTCCTTTCGGGTTAATCGTGAAAATAAGTGATCAGCTGTTTCACTCAGACATCCATCCATTTTTATAACCGATTGTAAAGCTATTTGTATTTCTGAATACAGTTACAGTATACTCCGCTTAATAGAGCCACCGGTTAATAGATCTCTCCGCTTAATGGGGTCAAATTTCACCGGATTATAGGACGGAATTACAGTTTCGCTTAATATATTTTCGGTTAATAGATTTCTCCGCTTAATGGGGTCAAAGTAACCTGGTCCCGAGGTGACTCTATTAAGCGGAGTAGAATGTATTTTATAATAGGAAGTTACATGGACTGCAGTATATTATGTTAATTTAATGCCCTATGCGTTCTTGTCTGTATAAACCATTTGAAGAGTAATAAAATTGGATGATGGATATAATACCAAATTAACAATAGAGCGCAAATTTTGAAATTTTGAATTTTAAGGGACATTCAACAATAGGAATAATTAAAATGGTATTTAACTCAAATATATTTATGCAAAGAAAAACCCCAATTAACTCACAGAATATTCGAAAGTGATAAATTAAATTCACAAAAACAGTAACAAATATATTTTAGGGAGTTATCCATTGTTTTAGGAATTTATCCTTAGTCCAAAACTTTAATTTCAAACGAATTAACTAATGAAGTGATTATATCCATTGTTCATATTCAAATTTTATAAGATAATAATGGAAAATAGCAATATAATCATTCTGTAAATATCTCACATTTTGGTTCCAATTAATAGCTTAGACTTTTAGGCAACTTACTTCCTCCACTTCTTACTTAGATAACTTTTGAATACAAAGAAATAACTTTGAACGCAAACACTGAATCCATAGCACATAGTACACATGGCCTCTATCTACTAATCTAATTATGGGAACTAATTCAACACCTAATTACTTGACAACTTTAAACAAGAATTTGCCTACGATTTAACCAATCATCGTCAGTTATATTGGTTCTTAATTAATACTTATGTAAACTCCAAATATAATTTAGAAGTTATATAAATGTGCAAATAACTAAGATTTTATGTATTTCACCTGCAATCACCTGCAATTCCTGTGATAAAAGTTATAATTGTAGAAATAATGCAATTATAATTGTAGAAATAATTCCCTCCAAAATGCATTTTTGATATAATTGAGATGTATTCCCTTCCCAAAAGGTGACAGAAGATTTAACCAATTAAATTAGATTGTTGTGATGCCTAGTATGGATTAGCAGCTAGCATTAAATTGATTTGGTATCTCTATTAGTTGTTAATTGTCTATTAGTAATACCATATAATGCCTATGATCTGATTTAAAAGTACGTATAATATATTTTCCAGATGTTATTTCTTAGTTCCCTCAAAATTAAAAAATTAAATAATTAACTTCTTAAAAATAGATAAGTAGTTAATTGATGAATTTATGAAAGAATTCACAATTGTGTAATGATCTATTCTGAATTTGCAGACAATCAATGATGTATTTACTATTTATCAAAGAGCAAATTTAGCAAATGATAACCTTTAGAGTTAATTATTCACTTGACTGTAATTACATTTTCACATCAATTTGTAATAAAGTGAAATTCCTAAGAAACTAGCTACGATCATTTCCATGACCTACGTTAGAACTTATGTTCTGATTAATCTCAATGTTTTGTCTATCTTTTTGCTTTACTATTCAGGTGCATCTGTTCACGATAGTATTACCGATATGATGGTCAGATATCTGAATATATTCATGTGATTGTGAACAAGAGTATCAAATATCCTCAAATTGCATAATTTATGTATCATACTTAACTGTATGACTTCAATGAGATTCATAGTTGCTCTATTTCACTAATACAGTCAGGTTCTTTTATTATGAACATTCAAGGGACCAAAAATTGTGTTTATAATAGAGAGACTTCATAATAAGCGACTCCACTTAAGACAAACCCTATGTAAGTTGTTAAATTGGGACCATAGGGCTTGTACATAATAAAAAATCTCATAATAAGCAGACGAAATCTTGTTAATAATAAGCAGACCTGACTGTATTATCATTTTTGTTTAATCTTCAGAAAACTGCTCTCAATATGTACTTTTGTGTCAATATTTTATACACAATAATTGATCTCAGATTCTCAATGCAGTATATTGAGTTGTACAAAACAATTATTTAGTTTGTATAAGAAATACAGGTAACTACCATTTTTACTCCATCTATTTTGGTAGAAACAAAAAATATTTTAACTATAGTATTTTTACAAGTTATTTATTCTTTTGGGTGAAATTGTTGAGTCTGAAAATTTGTCTTCAGTAAACCAATAAATTGATTACGCTCTTGGTATAAACTTGTAAGGCATTTTAACCTTGTATAAATGCATTATTATAGTAGAACCTCGTTAGTATGAACACCAGGGGACCGTTAAATGCGTTCGCTAAACCCGGGATTCGTATTATCATTGTATTGAAAAGGCATTGAAGGGGACTGAAATAGCTCGTACTAACGAGGTTCTACTTTCGTAAAACTAAATGATTTAACTAATGCATAGAAAATGAAGCCTTTTTATTAGGGAAACCACTTATGGGAATGTCTTAGCTGTAAACATATATGTTACGAACAGTTGCATAATTTGAAAGGAATTATTCAATGCTACAAACCGAACATCTTTGTGGATAGTATTTAAATTCCTTAATTATTCAAATAAGATTGAATCATTACTAGAAGGGATAAATTTCCCCTTATTTTTGGTATTTTGATCTACAAATTTATTAATTGAATATTTTATAACATGATATTCTATTTTCTACAGTATAATATACAGAGTTTACTGGATATTATTTGTTAAGTGTTTTAATTTGAAATTATCTGAAATTGATTTTGGGGTTACGTAATGAGTAAAATTAAAGGTGTATTATAGTATATCAAGAATATCCGTTGAATTATTTAATACTTTTGCTATAGTATATTGAGGAAGATTTTATCATTTTAAACCTCAATACTTATGCCTCGCCATAAAACTTGATTAGCTTGATTAATGGCTTGTGGCACTCCTTCGGATGTCTGTTTATGGAATTATTACTGCTTAAATTCAATTTTAAATTGCTATAGAATACAGCATTAATGGTAATATAAATTAAACTTAAGCTTATACTCTTTATTCAATCACTCCAACCCTCAGACAAATTGTCGCCAATTTAACGCGTAGGTTGTTGATATACAATAGTTTTTAGAAAATTTATTACAACCATTTTTCGGGTTTTAATTAAGTTAAATAAATAGACAATTAAATTTATCTAAAACGAGCCCTTCGATCTAATTTAATCCAAGTTTAGAAAGAGTCGATAAGAGCATCCGATGCTCGTATAGGAGCCACTGTCGCTCCAATAAGAGCATATATTGTGTTCTTAGATCTCACAACTTGACTGTATTTATACTTATCGTGCTACGGTTGCAGGTGTTGCAATTTGTATCACAGACAGAATAGCAGATGTTTGTATGCAGGTGTTATTCTCTGTATAGTCTAGTATAGTTCCACTTATGTGAACACCTGTGGCATACTCAGAGTATATATACAGTTTACAACAGGGAATTGGTTTATTTATTTTTACACTCTAAATTCCTTCTCGAATTATTTTCACAAAGCAATCAATTAAATTTTTTTATTTGTTTATGATAGCGATTCCCAACCTTTTCAACCGTGGACCCTTCCTTGGAGCTAATACCAAACATTATGTGGACCCCTCTCCATTGAGACTCTATAATAATATGATAGGTATAACCTCTATGGAACTAACACCTCTCTATAAGGAACTATGCATGCTATAGTTCCAATATACTAGATCGGTGTCGCTCATTTTATTTATAATTTGGAGGGATAAGTTTCAGAAATAGCATCTTATCTATACACGAGTCCTTCGGTCTCGCTTTTTCAATATACTACAATACGTATACAGTCAACATTCGTTATCTCGAACGGATTTTTCATTCCCCTGAGGGTTCGAGTTACCGGATGTTGACTGTATATATATTTACGTACTTTAAAATTTGAAAAAATTTAATTCGAAATCAGCATACTTGTTTAGATAAATACGTGTTAAAAGCTAGCTTCTAGGTTAATTTTTGAATTTTCATTAATTTGTTTATCTATTTGTAAACAACAACAATAAATATTTATATTAGAAATATAGAAATGCAAAATTCGAAATCAGCACATACGTACTTGTTTACATATAATAACATTGGAAGTTAGTTTCTATCTTAATTATAAATGCGGTTTCTATTCCCCCATCACTTTAATATAATTCTGACAAAAAAACTAGATGGAATTAATTAGTTAAACAATCTATTATTTAATTTAATATAACTAAAGTTAATGGCATATACCGTTTTCTTTATTTACAGTAGAACTTCGTTAATACTTACCAAGGGACCGTCAAAATGTGTCTCCTTATCCGTAATTCGTATTAACCTGTGTAATTTATATTGATTATAGTTTAAACATCATCAACATTCCAATGTAAAGTATTTGATACATTTTTGTAATTTCGCTGAGAATCCTATTTGAATATTCAGAAAGTTGAGGTCAAATATAAAAAAATAAATTAAAATTAAATTACAAAAATATTTAGAAGTAATTATTATTTAAATAATTATTAATTTGATGAACATTCTTATTCAAAATATTTTTCTAAAAGGAATAAAGATTAACAGCTGATCGTTCCTAATTTAAAAATAACAGATTTTCCACATTTATTAGAAGACATTTTTATTTGGTAAAACATAGTTTCATATATAATACAGTAGATGTCGGATATAAGCACACCGGTTATAAGAACATATCGGATATAAGAACATTATGTTGGAAACCGGTTGCCATATACACTATATAATTTATGTCGGTTATAAGCACATTAACTGCAGTTCCCGACGATGTGTTTATAACCGGCATCAACTGTAATACTTAAAATATTATCACGTAGTCGTTTTTGGTCTTGTATTTAACCGGGACTGTCAGTTAACATGTTTTATTAATATCCAAATTCATAAAACGCTCTACAATTATAATACATATTCTTATCATTCTTTAAACGAATTTATTATTTGTACAGTAGAACTTCGTTAGTACGAATACCAGGGGACCGCCAAAATGTGTTCGCCTTAACTGAATTCGTATTAACCGGTATCATTTGTATTGAAGAACATTGAAGAGGAGTGAAATAGTGTTCGTATTAACCGTGTTCGTACTACGAGGTTCTACTGTAGAAGTATACGAAAAAGAATTTATCAGAAAGTTCTTTTAATGAACTCAAAATTTGTGTTTTTATTCATTCATTTATTCTTACCGTTGCAATCATTGAGTAATAAACCAACCCACCTGTATACAAAGGTTTTGATCCTAGAGTTAAAGACTTTAGTGGTGAACAACATGACTAACAGTGATTTCTTCTAAATTAAATTATTATCTATTGATTAAATCTTGTAGGGAAAAGTTGGGTTGGTTAACACGATATAGGTTGAAAGGATTTTATTATTCCGTTAATGTTTTGTCTCCATCTGCAGTATTATTATATTAGGTATTTATTGTCAAATAATATTATACTGTAACTGAATTAAATTTGTATACGAAATATGATATTTGTTGTTTGTATTCATTATGTAACTATTACAAATTTACAACATTTCAAACAGAACAAATTATCCACACAAAAGATAGAAAAATATAGGTGGGCGAAAAACCCCCAATTTATTATATATTAAAAATCATCAGTGTACGTACACCAAAATTTGAGTGTATGATACAGTTTCTAAGCAATTATAAATTATTGCGATTATATACCATATGCATTTTAATTAAATATTATTGACTGCAATTTAGATATTACAACATATAGAGGGTCCCCTGTATATTTAACGGTCAATTATATTACATAATGCAACTAGATTGAAATAATGTAATCTTTTAGACAGGGTTAAATATGTTAAAATAGTTTTCTTTGATTTGTAAAACTTTGGAATAATTCTGGAAAAAATAATGCCAAATTGTAGTTATTTTGTTGTAATAAAGCATTATTATATAATAAAAATAAACTTTATTCAATAAAAGTTGTAAAATTGCAATTACAAATGATTTGCGGTTAAATAATACTGGTCACCTTATTTATACGGAATAATACTATTAGCAAATATGAATTACTTTAGTCTTGAATTGTTTGCTCAGTTATTAGCTCCATTAGTTAAATAACCCTTGAATGAAAATACAGTGAACTCTCGTTATAACGAAGTGCTTGGGACCTGTAAATACCTTAGTTATATCCGGATATTCGTTATAAGCGGATAACAATTAATGCATTTAGTGCTCTGGGGGGAAATATCCATTCCGTTATAAGCGGGTATTATCCGACTTGTTATAACGGGAGTTCACTGTATATAGTATTATTACGGGATATTATAATTAGGGTAATTTAGTACATAACTTGGGTTAGGTAACATACGACTAATCGATTGATAATATCTTACAAATTGCTGTGGCGAAAAATAAAATTCCCTATTTCTATAACTAGATGCTGAAATCATTATAAAGCCATTCTTTTTCTAAGGAATTCATGTTTCAGTTTATTAATTTGGGTAGTAATTATTTGTCCGAGATATTTGTGTGTGGATATATAAATTATTCATTTGTAATTAAATATATTTATCCATAGTTCAATAGCATTATTTTATGTAACAAAAGCTATTCTTATTGTCCATCAAATGTTCTTAAAAAATAAGTGTTGGTCTCTCATAATCTACATAACATTCCATTTTACACTTTAAATAGTCAAGGTATTAACCAAAAACTTAATTTTGTTTCGGATAAAACCATTGTGCAATAAACAACAACAAAATTTAACATCAGTTAAATCTATACAAGATTTTACAACAATTTCAGATTGTTTAGTATATTAATTAAAATTTGCACTATTTTTAGCGTATAGAATATAAAATGAAAGTAATAGCAAGTTTAGTAGTTTTTCCAATTTATTTGGAAAACTAGATTTCAATAAATTTTAATAATTAGAATTTCATAATATTCATGGTACGATTCAGGCGCTAAGCAAATTCTCAAATAAGGAAAATGAAACTTGATTATTTCAATAAAATACACAATAAAATAAACAGTTATTTTGACGATTTGGTAATTGATCAGAATTCATCTGAAAATGAATTAATATTTATTATTTGGCATCAAGGTAAATATTGTCATAAGGTATATCAAATGACTGGTTAAGTTTGAAAGTCTGATTAAATTGTAAAATTGAAATGTCATTATTTGGGGTAATTTTAAAATTGATTAACTTAGATAATGTTGCCTTATGAATTTCATGTGATCAAATTAAGTAATTACAATATAATTATATTCTTTGGGATGAACTTTGTGATCAGTGGCGGCGCTAGCATGGGGCTGGATGGGGCGCTAGCCCCATCACATTTTTTCTTAGCCCCATCAGTTGATGGGAAACTGATGGGGCAAGGTTGGCTTAGCCCCATCAAGAACCCGGGTTAGCCCCATTCAATACGCAGGGCTAGCGCCGCCACTGTTTGTGATTTTAGCATTTTTTAACTATCATATACAATGTACAGTGGTTCCCAAACTGGGGTCCACAAGATCTCAAATTTTGTATCACGGTTAATGGGAGGAGGTCCATAAAATGTTTTGAATTTGCTATAGGGGGTCCACGGTTTAAAAAGGGTGGGAAACGCTGATATTATACAGCATTCTCCTTGAAAATTTTAAACTCGATACGTACAGTAAACTCCCGGAAAACGAAATACCCGCTTTGGCCGCTTATAACGAAATTTTCCCCAAAGCACTAAATGCATTAATTATCGAAGAAATCTACAGGTCCCAAGCACTTCGTTATAACGAGAGTTCACTGTAATTAGTTTTATTTTGGTTTATAAAAACACACAAAAATATTTTGTAGAACGTGAGGGGTAATCTATCGCTGAAGTGAAACTCAAAATCATATAAATTTATTCTACTTTAAGGAAGTTCGTTCATAATAAATTTCTGAAATTTAAGCCGAATCATATAATCCACGGTTTTTAACGAGTTTTTATCCAATGTTTACACGCAGTAAAATCCATGTTGACATTTTGTAGAAATTTGACAAGAGAGCAAATTATATATTATTATATTTCTCTATTAAGTTAACGGTTATTTGCTCACTTATGAACTGTTATGAAAAGTGCAGGTAATATTGAACTATTTCCAGAATGGTTAAGAATATATATCTACCAAGTCACTGATGTAAACTACTATGACTCTTTTGGTTAAAGAAATCATTACATTTACAAGTAACTCTCTATTACATGTGTTGATGGTCCAATTTCATAGTATTAATTATAATAGTTCTGAACTACTAATTACTACAAAGATTGACAAAGAATCCAAATAAATAAACCACGCAACGAGAAGACTTGTTAGAAATGTTAAAAATTATCCTTAAAAGTGACATTTCTTCGTTTCTAGATATTCCTTAATGGTTTCTCACATATCACAATAACCTATCGATTGTGTGTAGATTTCTATGGCGCCTTAAAGTCTATCTATTAACGTATTATGTTTCATTCTTGAAATTTAAGTTATCTTATATACTGTTAATAGATTGGGTGTGAGGCGATAATTTAATTATCAACAGATGCATTTTCCATTGTTTTACGCAATTGTTCGTGATGTCAAATCTTTGTGTGTAATTATGATGTATGCAAATATCTAGCCACATATACTTATTAATATTCAAAATTTAGCTAATAATATTTGAAATAAGTTGGTTCCTTATATTGAATAAAAAATGCAATAGAAACTATAAAATAGGAAAAATACATACGGAATTTCCTTTGATTAAATCACGGACATTTTATTGGTCCTCAACATATTATGTTCAAATGTTGTCACCTAATTTAACCTTTGATAGTAGATAAAATTGATTTTCTAAGAATTACAATAAATTTATTAAATAATTAATTGATTGATACACACTAGCCACGTTTAAATGGCGAATAATATTTAAAAAATTAAATATTCAAAAGCTTGAATCATGTTTCTACAACCATTTTGTCCACAAATATTTGTATACGAATGAAATAAGATCGTTTATTCCTTCTATAATGTATCGTTCTTTGAATAATAACATGTTAAGCCGAATGGTATTTTCGTCGATCGTGCCATGATCGAGTTAACTCCGAATAAAGAAAATTGTAATTAAATAACTTGTGAATATAGCAAAATAGTGTTATTTTGATCATCAAATTATTATAATTGCACCATTCGGTCTGTCGATTCTTACTGAGTATTAGCAAAGTTTAGGAAGTTTAGTATTTCTGCCAAACCAAGAAAAAATTTTAGGATAAATATTTGTTGATATCAGGTGATCAAATAAATTGTAGGCAAGTGTATTTGAACTTAATAATTATGCTATTTTCATTCAAATACGTTATTTCACTGAACCAATACAATTTCTATTAATTTAATTACTTATGTGCTGTCAGGTCTATTGTATTATTGAAGAATTTTTCATAAATATAGACTAATACTTAAAACAATTTTATTCTCGTTCATTATTTCAATGGCATAGAGTCAGGTTATTTTATTATTGACATTCAAAGGTCCAAAACTGTGTTCATAATAGATAGACTTCATAATAATATATAAGCGAACTCAACTTAATGCAAACCCTTTGTAAGCTGTAAATGTTTACTTAATACTAATTGAGTTACATCTACTATGTATGTATTACTTAATTATCCACCTTTTACAGTGAGTGGTTAATCGATAAGCAGTTTATTGATGTATTCAAATACGTATACCAGACTAATATAATAACTGTTTCACGTCTTGCAAGTAATTAAGAGTGTGTTTACCTACAACATGTTTAACGTCATTTACTTGATATTAAATTCAACATTAATTAATACTCTCTTAATCTCGAGAAAATACCGAATCGCGATTCTATTTAACTAAATAAGATTATTAGGAAATTAGAACAGAACAGTGATCTCATTAGGATGCTACCTTTCTTTTGATTCTTTTGAATTTAATTAACAGTAGTAACATTATAATCTGAATTTAAAATATTTGATAATAAATATTCATTCAAGAAGGAATTATCTAAACCAGTGGTTCCCAACCTGGGGTCCACAAGATGTATTACTGTCAATGGGGAGGGGTCCACAGAATGTATAATATTACTATAGGGGGTCCGTAGTTGAAAAAGTTGGGAATAGCTGATCTAAACTAATCTGCTATAATTGGATTACGTTTTTATCGCCAATTTTTGAATACAACAACAGAACAAGTTATTTAATGTCGTAGTTTGTACTTCTAAATTCTAGATATCAAATGAAAGTAACGTTTTAGTAATTCCAGTTAACTTCCGTTCAAGTATCAGATAAATCTACGAATTATTGTAATGACGTACTTATCATAAACCTTCGTTTACTGAATTATCATTTTTAATCGTCTTTTATAAACTTATTTGATTCTGATTATTATCTCCATTTTATTCTTCTGACCTGTACTGAAACAATACGAATGTCTCATCTCATTTATAACAGTTGTATACGCAGATAATTACAAAAATGAATCCTTTTCGTAAACTGTATTTTAATTGGTCTAAAGTTTGAAATTAACTAATTAGTAATAATGATGGTTATAAATTCATAGATTATTTATTTGTTCAGTTACTGGAGATAAGCTAATTTTAAATCTCGTGGTTCTTTACAGAATAGTTTAAACGTGAGTCAATGGAATTAATATAATTTTACAGTTATAATTATAACGAATAATGTTTCCACCCTTGTCATGATTATCTTTTACAAAATACATTACAACCAGTCACAGTTAATACGAATTCCTGGTTAAATTAATACTTACACTATTTCAGTCCCTTCAAAGCTATTTCAATACAAGTGACACCGGTTAATATGAATTTCGGAAAAGGAGTACACATTTTGACTGTCCCTTGGTATACCTATTAACGAGGTTTTACTGTATAAACAATTTAAAATAATTTTCATAAATTTAGTGGAAAATGTACTTTTTAAAATCTCCTTTGTATACACACCAGGAACAGTAATTTATCATACAAATAAACATGATACGTATACTACTATAGTATATGCAAACTGTAGATTCCACTTAATAGAGCCACCGGTAAATTGGGTTCTTCGCTTAATCGGGTCAAACTACCCTCGGACCAAAGTGACCCAATTAATCGGAGTCGACTGTAGGATATAAACATATATTACATCCTTGTATTAACTTCAAGAACTGAAACTTATAACCTGTAATCAGATTACGTTTATTACCGTTTGAATATACATTAGCAAAATGCTCTAATTAAGCTCTTCTCAAATTTAAAATTATACGTATGTCAGCACTAGTTACGAATTGACCAGCTGTCTTTGCCAAATAAATTTGCTAACAAAAGATATTAAACCAATAAATGAATAAAAATGTTCAGTTTCAATATTAAGAAAATCGTCGTCGCTTAATCGTGTACGTATATTCAAATATAATTAATTGGTTAATTTAGAATTCCATTAATTCTAATTAATAAGAAAAGAATATGTTCTTGATTGATCACGTTCTTATCATAGACTGTACCATAGGAATTGAAATTATTTCAAATTAAATTATTATCATAAACCCTATAGATTATGTATAGTAGTTATAGGGTACATGATTTTTGTATGCCAAGAGCTAAATTTAACCTGTTTGCTTTCAATTCAAGATTTGTTCTAAAATTAAAACTAGTACAAAGTTTAAAAACTCGCTTATTGATAATAGCTAATCATACTCTTACATTGCCAATTCGACTATTAGATATTAAGTAATTATAATTACAAATGCTGCCACAAGAAAGAACTCATAATATATCGTTGCTTAACAAACGATAAATGCCTTAAAAAATTAGAATTTTCCCTTTATACGCTCGTAATACAAAATCATCGTTAATTAGTACAAATTTCAAGCGTTATAGCTAAATATTTGTAGAGCTTAAAAGCCTGATATTTTTGTGAACAATCAAGGTTCAAGACAGCCATAAATGAAGTGTTTTATTAGAAATAATTATTATAGAAATATAATTTTGTTGTCGTTACATTTCTAATAAATAATTTTGTACTCCTTGTTTGTGGTATTATCATTGTGGTCTAAAAATGAATAAATCTTGCAACAAAAGTGATCTAAGCAAAATTATTTTGATTTCGCTGACGTTTTTATATAAGTAATCACTAGCTTATAATACTGTGTAGGTATAATCATCTCGAGTGGGAGATGTGTAATGAGATTGGAAAAACCTGTTAAAATGCATTGTTTGTATTTAAATACAGTCGACTCTGCTTAATTGGGTCATTTTAGTCCAGGCTTTCAACAAGAATAGTTTATGCGCGCCTAGATTAAGTTTGAGCTCGCTCATATTTGCCTAAAATACTCAATTTGTATTTTGTCTATGGGAGCATCTCTCGATTTTTGCGCGCCTAGAAAAGTTTCCTTCAAAATTACGCGCCTGGATGAAACCCTGCTTTAGTGCGAGGGTAGATTGACACAATTAACCGAAAAATTGGAAGCCAAACTTTAATTCAGTTCCATAAATCCTGTGAAATGCGGACCCAATTAACCTGTGGTTCTATTAAGCGGAATCTACTGAAAGACACATCATATATTTAAACACGACCAATAAATCCTAAAAGTTTTTAATTCAGTGTGTATTTGTTAGCAATTGTGCCATCAGAATATAATTAGGTTAGTAACCATAATTTGAATACTTTCAGAAGTTTCAGTGGATATTAGCTGGACAAAATAAGCTTGTACTAATTTCTTGTAGAAAATGCTCCATAATAAATCAATAGGGTAGTTTTATAAACAACCACAATTATGTTTGATAGATAAAATGCCAATCTAACTTCATGAATAATATTGCAAGAACTTTGGTGTGGAAAGGCAATATTTTGAATATTTCACCAATCACCAAGACAGAGCCTTAGTCTGTCTAAGGCTTGCATATTTTCATAAATTATTTGGGTTTTCTCATCAAAGTTTGGGAATAGGGATATTGGATCTCTTAAAATAAAAACCCAAGAATTTATGTTATTAACCCATATGCATAGATTATAAATTTATTAATTCAAGTCAAACGACCGTTTCTACAGGTCTCCGCTACTATATTGTTAAATTAAACATTTCTAACCATAAATGAGCAATATTTAATGGTAAACATGACTTCTGTAATTATTTTTGACTTTTTGATGGAAAATCATTGATTTTATAGATTACTTAAGCCCAACATGCCCTGGCAACAATTTTGCTGTAATAGTTTCTTTTTTCGTGTAACATGTTAAATGAAAACTCAACATACACGATACAACAATGCTACATGCAGTGATGCAACGATTGCCAAAGTAACTTTTTAAGGAATTTTCATATAAAGCTATTCAATTCAATTCATATTAACACATAGTGGAACAAAATATGTTGATTCTCTGGAGTTCAAGCAAAAAATTTTATATTTATAAATAGACAAAGTTCTGTATATGAAACTAACTTATTATTACAATCAATAAACCAATAATATTCCGTAAGATCTATTCACCAAAAGTCACATTAGTAATTATTGGTTTAAAACTAAGTTAAATAATTACCATTTGCCACAATTAGTTGCTATAATCTTAACTGTGTCGCAAGTTTAGAATTAATCAAATTAAAATATTGCAACAACGGCTTTAATAACCTACCTACAGACTAATTAATAAATTTCTTAATAATAATACATTGTGCAATGCTTAAAATAATTACGTAATGAATTTCCTTTGTTTACTTTGCAAAATAATTTTATTCAATAAATTAGTTACCACATACCACAAGTAGCATAGCAGAATTATTTGAAATTTATTATGATATTTGGTTATCATAATCAACAAAATGTATTCAATTAAATTGTCAAATTGTGAGCAATAAGGATCAAATATCTGTTCATAACAAAAATAGATTCTTGATAAAGAATGAAGTCAGTCGAATTTGTTTGCATTATCAAGAAAACTTTTGTATTAACCGGAGTCACTTGGATGCATATAAAAATTAAACATCACTCTATATTTCACTTCATCCATATTAATATGAGTCTATTGTATGTAAAACTATTTTGATTAGAGACCATTTCCAGGGGTTACAAACATATTTACATATACGTTAATACGTACAGACTTTCAATGGCTTTTCTATAATTATAGCAAAGTTTAATAATAACACAGTGGTCATCAAATGTTCACTTAATTATCTATAATTATCCCTACTTAGTCGTATTTAGTAACTTTAGAAAAACTACCACAAAAGCTTCGGTAGACATAAATTAGTTTCGTAAAACCTCACTTTAGAGACGTGATCCTTACAGAAATAATTTAATGCCATAAGCATTTGATATCTGATACAAAGAATATTAGTGGTAATTACTAAAAATACAGTTATAAACATTAAGTTAGGAAGCACTGGACTTCACATACCAATTACATCAATTTAATTGCTACTTGCTAAAACCAATTAATGTTTGAATAATTCCTAGTGTATATTTATTGTTGATTATGCTACAATAAATATGTTTACAATCCAAGCAGATATAATCAAGGGCTTACTTATATAGACCAATACCTTTTTAATATAAAGGTGATAAAAGTGACTTTTCGATGTGAAAAAATGACCTTACCAAGGTCTAAAATTACAATAGAAATGGTGTTGGCTGACATAGTAATTCTTATAATCAAACTATCTCAAAGTAAATTCTGCTGAAAATTAAATCTCAAATACATTATTAGTTTGCGAATCTATTTATATGGGAATTATTATCTAATTCGCTTTTTTTTTTTGTTCGACCCTAATTATTGTATTATATCTAATTATTTTTGTTATATATTGTTCGGTATAAACATTGTCTTGTCGGAAACAGTTCAAAGAAATTTGCTATTTCCCATAACTCATAGACTAAAAAGATTAAATTATACGGCCTTAGGGACAATGAATACTGAATACCTGAACCAATTGCGTTGTCAATCAAACAAATCTAACGAAAACTGTTTATATCGGTCAAAGGGAAGTCATGTTCCTTCGCGATTTTATGTTTTTAACAACAATCAATCAATGTATTCATTTGGAAGACAACTACAAATTAAACGTACGTAAGATTCAATACTAAACCACAACATTGTGTTTACATATGGTGAAACTGTATTTTCTTCCCAAAACCCGATGAGAGAAAAGATTCCATAGAATCATATACAAATCACTGAAACTCAATTTAACTTGTGGTTGCAAATTACTAATAACGGTGTTCCTATTGGTAAATTCTTTGGAGATTTGTGGTGTATTGTTTGAGTTGAATGGTAATTTGATAAATGAATTTCCTTATAACACAGTTTGTTACCTACTGTTGCCTTTCTAGGAGACAAAATCACTTCCAAAAACTTAAAGCCAACTAAATCTATTAAATGTTATGTGATTTAAGGTTTCCAATTTACATGGTTTTATCAAGCAGTAAATTTTGCACTTTCATTCATATGTAAGATTTCAGGTTTATCTTACTAAATCTTGACAAATTCGTGAATAGCTCTAATTATTCTGGTATCACCCGTTGTCAAGTGTGACAATTGATGAGTCAATCGATTTAAAATGTAACAAATTTATGGTTTTTAAATGAATGAGCTCAAACTTAATCTAGGCGCGCAGAAAGTTTGCCTGGATGAATGCCTAGGTTAACTTTCTGATTTAGGAAAATAAACAGTATCAATTAAACAGCCAACAATTTTCTTTGAATATCGTTAGTATTGTCACGAGGGGACCATTTAAATATGTTAACATTTTCTAAAAGTAATATTAATAGGTGCCATTAGTTTCAAATACTTTGAAAGAATCGAAACAGTGTAGACCTTAACCATTATTATGTATTAATTGTGTGATACAATTTCAAAGAATTTTGACACACTTTCAACACAAGTTATAGTGACCTTTTGCTACATAATGATGTTCCAATATTACTGTTTGGTAAATCAAAGCATTTATCAACCGCATGAAAAGAACATTATTTTGGATTCCATTTTCTATAATCTATATGTATTTCTAATACAGTGGAAATCTGTTTTTTTTTAGGTGTCACCAGTTTTTTTTGTCACGTCTTAGTTTTTTGTCTTTAATCCTTGTATAAATTGTTTTAATATTCGTATAATTCCATTCTAAAATATTCGGATTTTTTTGTCGCCTAGGCAGTACAATAAAATGGAGAAAACCCCCGATTTCAACTGTATAATATTCAGGCACTTACAAGGTCGACTTTTTACGAAGCAGGGTTTTCATATTGAAAAGATGTTTGCGATATCAGTAAAACCTCTTTAATTCGAACATAATTTCGAGTCCCTTTCAAAGCGTTTTTAATATGACACGGACACTGGTTAATACGAATTCCAGATAAGGCGAACACATTTTGACGGTCCCCTGGTGTTCGTACTAACGAGGTTCTACTGTACAAGTAAGTCCATATTAATCCCCTAGTTTAAGTTCAAAGTAAATAAAAACATATTTGGAATTATGCTATCCGCTTGTAATTACTGGTAAACAAACATAAACTAATTAGCTGATCAGTTCATAATTTAATTGTACAATAAAATACAAATTTAATTAAACTGGGGTGGTTATTACATCTCACCCCACCTGCTATAATATAACTGTTATTTTAGTTGTAATACAATACATACGTAGATGTTGTTAATATCTACTCAGACATAGTCAATAGTTCATGACCTTTTAATTGGATTTAAATGCTTAGATACAGTTTGTACGGTGCCGATGCAAAAGCTAGAATGTTACGTAATTGAGTATTCCTTTAAATTAAATGATGTTTTATTTTAAGCGAATTGAGGTTAGTTTTCATCAAATATAACTTGAATAAATGAGTTACTGTCTGACACACAAAAGCATTAGGTAAACGACGAATTACTTATCTACTAAATTTAATTATTTAGCTACATATTAATTGATTAAATTCGTTTTAAAGAAACTAGACTTCTAAAAAACATTGAAAATACAATAAAGGATAAGATAAACTACTGAAATATTTGACACGATTTTATAACAGATTAATATTTAACCTAAGAACACAAATATAAGATGAAATTATGCTCAAATAATTATATTATAATTAAGTACAAATAAATCATGATTTTAAAGCACATTTATGGTATTGCTATATAGTACGGTATATGTGATAAAGTTTAATATACTATCTGGATAAATTGTGGTTTATAAAACTGTTTATTAAATAATTCAAACGTATTATTGCAAGCAAAATATTGGTGATAAAATGCCCAGATCATTGTTTGTAATGATTAAAGCGAATAAACCTCGACAAGTTAATTTATTTTGCGTATTTTAAACTTAGTTTGAAATATAACGAAGTTATACTTCCTTATGGTAAACTTTCTAATAGATCTATAGCATCAATCTAATTATTTGTGGACAATTAAGCGCGTCTAATTGATTATTTGTCCCATGACATATTCAATTGGGAATTTACGCTTAAATGTTTAAAATTATTCGTTTCTTTATAAAGTCTAGTTTTGATTATTCAAAATTCAGCCCACTTTTTAGTGGAATAAAATGTATTTAAGGAATTAATCGACCCTCGAAAATCTTATATAATGCTCGTCGTTGTCTGATCATAATGATAGAGTTTAAATATTGAAATTTATAAGTACATTAAAATCAGATTTTTCTTTTCTAACATTTACTTATTAATTCTTAGTTGAATTTAAACTATTTAATATTTATAAATTGACACTCAACTTATTATATATTGAAGCTGTAAATAAATATCTACAGTATAATCCGCTTATTAGCTTTCTCCGCTTAATGGGGTCAAATTTCACAGGATTTATAGGACAGAACTATAGTTTGAGTCAAAATATTTTCGGTTATTAGATTTCTCCACTTAATTGGGTCAAAGTAACCTGTAACAAAACTGACCGTATTAAACGGAGTCAACTGTATTAATTTCAAATAATTATAATTAATGAATTGATTCGTAGTAACCAGCACTTTGAACTTCAACGGAAGAAATCAATTAATTCGAAACTCGTAAGTCATGGCGTTCGAATTAATCATAATTTTTCTATGAATTTGGAAAAACATGCAATACATCATGAGAGGATCAACTGATTTTAATTAATTTTTATCTTAAGATAATTTCCGAAAGTTTCCAATTTTATTGCAACTGGCTTTCTAATAATACACACTTGATGAATAGCACCTGATTTACGTCAGGTAAAAGTAGGCAGTTGTGGCTTATTAACTTCAAGATTGTAAATTAAAAGGAAATTTATTTCTGAAAAGAATAACGCAACTTAGAACTTTATATTGCGGTATTTGTCATCAGATTATACCTCTATTGTTATTTCGAATACATTATACTTTGAATAATAAGAACACACTCGAGGAAGGAATATAGTCATATTTTCCGGTTTAGGTATTAACCGAATAACTATGCTAAAGTCTATGTAAAATAAAGTATACCTACATACTTGTTTATTTCCCAATTTTTTTCCGATAGTCGGAATTTTATTTATTTTATTTTTTAGAATATATACTTCAAGCATAATCCTAAGTCAAACAATAAAGATTAATTTTCGATTAAATAAGAGAATCACAATGCAATACCCAATACAGTCAGGTCTGCTTAATATGAACAATTTTTCGTCTGCTTAATACGAAAAACCTTTATTAAGAACAAGCCCTATGGTCCCAATTTAACAACTTACATAGGGTTTGTATTAAGTTGAGTTTGCTTATTATAAGTCTCTCTATTATGAACACAATTTTTGGTTCCTTGAATTTTCATAATAAAGAACCTGACTGTATCTAAATTGGTAACGTAAACACATAATTTGATATATGAGGAGTACGTTATACGAGTACAGTAGAGCCTCTGAACAACGGACACCTTGGGACCGGAACCGTTGTCCGTTATTTAGAGGTTGTCCGTTATTTAGAGGTTGTCCGCTATTTAGAGGTTGCTTTTCTATTAGACATATGCTAAATAAATAAATCCGTGCCACGAGGGTTGTCCGTTATTTAGATGTTGTCCGCTATTTGGAGTGTCCGTTATGGGAGGCTCCACTGTATATAGTTAATATATAGTATGTTTAGTAAGTTCTTGGGATTTAAATATAATAAATCCGGATTTTAAACGAGTAATTACTTTATAAGGGCTAACAATTACCTTACATAGAAATACACTTATGTAGACTAGCTTGAAGAAATTAATGTGCACTTCGCCAAAGTATTTCCGAACACGGGTACGACGTAATAACCGAGTAAAATCTGCAAATAAATAATTAATAAGATTAGCCGCATGAAATTTCTGGTAAAGTACGTAGACTCGATTGTGTAATTTGTTTTAGCACAAATGTAACTAATTATGTTAAATCTAATTATCCAAATGAATTTTATAAAACTTGTCAGAAAGATTTGTATTCATTGTGAAATTTATCAGGTAATAGTTACCCCAGTTATATCGAAATACTTTTTACTTCAAATAAAGTGGAATTGTATTGAAATTGATTTTTACGAAGTTTTAACTATTTCATATACAGTCGATTATCGAAATGGTTAAATGATCCGGAAATTGAACTCAGGGTATATCAACTATATTTAGAATCGTTGTATAAGGAATATTATATTATTGAAAGTAACTCTGATTATACTATTTGTTAAAGGCTTCACAATATAACTTCAGTATCTAATCTTGGATCGGAAATATTTCAAAATCTACCGTATTTCTGTTAATTTATTGCTTTCAATTGGTTTCGGAGATTGTATTATCAAAAAAACGTCACAATTTAATTATTGTTAATCAAACCTTGATTCTACCTCAGTTACGTCTTAACCTTAAAGGAATGTGTAATACATTTGATAATATTTGTTTAGATTATCTTGAGATCAGAATCTATTAGTGATAAAATTTATCCCTTATCAATAATTTTATCGTAAATTCACTGAATTTATTGAGAATTATACATTAAAATTCACTTACTATACAAATAGTGCTCATGAGGTACAAAGAGATTATATTTCAATTGAAATTTAAGCAACCGATGACCCAAATAAATGCTAGTTATTTAATATCACAAGGGTTAGAAGGTTTAAAGATTATGTTTAAAGTAATCATGTGCTCATCAAGGGCGTGGGGACATACTTTAGCATGCTGGAGTTGAATTTCTTTGGTTATGAGTACTTAGTCACATTATTTTAATCAACTTATAGTATGTATAGATATTAAATTTAAGTGTGACCTTTCCATGTTATGATATAAACGGATGTAGGAATGAATTATTATTATTTGTAATTACATATTTTGAAAATACGCATTCGTGAAGCTTGTAATATTATGCCATCATAAAAACAGGAAATTTGAAATGTGATCTTAAATTCTGTTTATTTACATGCCAAGATCATTATTATAATTTGCATCTAACAAAGTTTATAATTAATATATTTGAAACTTCATTAAGCGCATAGATTAAAACATTGCCCAATATAAAACCATCATTAAATTAATGTGTAAAGGATTTAAGCATGTTTACTTGTTATATTGATGTAACCTTGGGTGAAATTAAATAACTTATATGGAATTATTTTAATTTCATATACAATTAATGTATCTTACAATTAGTACTCATTCTAATTTCAAATCAAATCAAGTATTACTTTCTATATATTAGTATAAACTAGGAGAAATTAAATTTGTGTTTGTTCATTAGAGTATTTTGAGCTTCCTTATATGTCGATGGTCTAAGCAAAATTTTTGTGATCGTATATAAATTCTGTAGACCAAAAGCCCCTGCCGTTTATGGGTAATAGTATTTATTACTATTTAAGTAAATAAACCTGGTATATTTATAGACGATCTACATATAAGTTATTTAAAGTAATATTTTTATAGAAATAACTTATGTAGACCGTCTATTTCTAGACCAGGTTTTTTTGGCTTAAATACTATTATCCATAGACGGCAGGGGCTTTGGGTCTACAAACTTTAAGGTCTATAAAAATTTTGCTTATTTTGTATGGGCTTTTATAGACCGTATATATATATACCGTTTATATAAGGAAGCTCTATTTTATACCTTTATTATTTTATGACAAGCCATGTAACCTGAAATAGATAAAAAAACTACACAATGTTAATTGATAAATTAACTGAATAATTATCCATCAATTAAGCTAATCAAAACATTGCCCTCGCAGATCAATAGAAACTAGAGTAAAATCGTATATTTGATCCTTGTATTAAATCCATTATGGGCGTGGTATTAAACTTAATGACAATCACAGACTCAATTACATAAAATTTTTCCTTTGACGTGCATTTCAATCCAACATTCTCTCTCAATTGTTTACATTATAATTGGTATGTTGCCAACCACGTTTTCGTATCGAGTTGTGTGGACATAATGTTATAATCATATGCTCTGCTTGTTATAAACCTCTACAAGCCCAGATGCACATATTCACTATCAGATATAATTATTTTATTAAATTAACGTTAATCAATCAGGCTATTCTTCCAAGAATTGTCAACAGTAGTGTTTTGCAATCTGCTTCATATGTTAGATCTCTGAAATACGCTTTGTAGTTAATTAAAATAGTTTAGTACGTATATAGAACGATAATTTACCTCACCATATTATTCTCAATAGTTTGCTGTTCAACTATAGTAAGTTCTTTTGGGTTGGAAATGAACAAATTAAGCGAAAATTTATTGTCCTTAATGAAGAATAAAATTCACCCAAACTAAATAATAATTTTATGAAATAAGTTATATGTAGACCGTCTATTTCTAGACCAGGTTTTCTTACACATAAATTACTATTACCCATAGACGGCAGGGGCATTTGGTCTACAGAATTTATAGACATTCTACAAATTTTTTGCTTAGTTTGTATGGGCTTTTATAGACCGTCTAGAAATAGACCGTCTACATATAAGGATGCTCTAATTTTATCACCTTTTTATCACAATAAACGCCGGATCAAAGTTTGAATCGGTTATACATATAACACAGTATTTAATTATGTTTGAGTTTCCCAAAGATTTTGTAGGCCTCATATTCCGAATTTAACAGAAGTACAGTCAACTCCCGTTATACCCAAGTCGGATATAACGAAGTACCTGCATATAACGAAGTGATTCAATGGTCCGGAAATCCTTCTATTTTATCACATTATTAAAACTTCGGTTACAATGAAATAGATCTAACGAAATTCCGCTTATAACGAAGTCATTTAAATTCCAATCCCATATAGCCTCTAAGCGATTAATTTACTCCGGTTATAACGAACTCCGGTTATAACGAATTCTGCTTATAACGAACTCCGGTTATAACGGAATTAAACTACGGTCCCGAGCACTTCGTTAAAACGGGAGTTTACTGTATATACTTATGTTCAAGGTTTCATCCAGGTGCAAATATCGAACGGAAACTTTCTAGGCGCGCGAAAATCGAGAGATGCTCTCATAAGCATAATACAAATTGAGTTATTTAGTCGCGTTTGAGCAACCTCAAACTAAATCTAGTCGCGCAGAAAAATTTGCCTGGATGAAAATCTGCTTATGTTAATACGTGGTAGATATAATTTCTGATTGAATTCATCCTGTTAAGTTTGTATTATTCTACATTAACATATTTGCAGCAATTTTCTGCGTTCGAAGAGCCATTTTAAGACAATTTTTAATTTGTTAACTTTATCAGTCAATCTGCAATTCAACAATTACTTTAATCATAGATTAATCATAGGGCAATTAGTAATACATTTAATATTAATTATTATTCAAATTTCATAAATTATTCATTAATATTCATTATATTTAAACAATGAAAATATCGAATTTATTTTGGTCATTAATTGTCTAAAATTTAAATTGATTACAACATTCGGTTTTGCATCACATCACTAAAATTTCTCAAATATTCCAGAAAATTTATCAGCTTTATTATTCAATAATGGTAGTAGAGTTTGACTGGAAGAGTTATCGTAATAATTACCAATAGTTTAAGTAATCAATATTTCCCTGAAATTAATCAGTGATAATGTTGGTTTATTTTCATTGTTTAGGAAGAAATAATAATGCGAAATAATACCTTATCTGCGGTTATAAAGGAGATAAAGGAAGTATACATATTTAGAACGTCTGGTGTGTTTCGTATGGTAATTTCACAGGATTGATTTAACGCGAATTTCTACACTTATCTCATAGATTATTGAGCATACATATATTGCAGGCAAGTTCAATCACTATTAACCAAAATGTGTTCATATAAGCCAATTTGGCTAAATACAAATCATCTAAGTGATATTGGGACAAATACAAAAACCAATTTAAACACAATAAAAAAAGCTGATATTTTAAAATATTGACTGAGTAATTATATTTTTGAATGCTATGAATAGGCGATTCATAGGTAGTTAATATTCGAGTAAATACGGTTAAGTTAACTCTCGTTATAAGTTATAACAAAGTCAAACTTCTTTATCCGTCTGGGGAATATATAGTATACAGTAGATGTCGGATATAAGCACACCGGTTATAAGAACATATCGGATATAAGAACACTATGTTGGAAAACGGTTGCCATATATCATATATAATTTATGTCCGTTATAAGCACATTAAGTCCAGTTCCCGACGATGTGCTTATAACCGGCATCCACTGTACGTATATGTATAACTTGGTTATAACAAGAGTTACTATATCCTATTAAATAATGCTCTTTAATTGAAATGTCTAATCTAAGTTACACATTGGTCAAATATTTTCATAGAAAATAATTAATTCTTGATTGTATCTGATAACGTACTTGAGCTCAATTTCCTTTCACAAGTAAATAGAATTTGTTGTATCTACTGTTAATGGAACTGGCAGTTTGGATAGACTAATAAATTAGAATTGATTTAGTATTCCCCGTAAAATTACAATCTTGAAACTTATTTAATCTCCAATCATTTGATTTTATTAATCATAAAGCTGGAGAGTGTTCATCACTTCATTGATCAAATAGGCATGATTTCTAAACTAATGAAATGTATAATATCGAATTATAAGTTATTAAATTCTGCACGTACAAGGCACAAGGAGCATATTAATATATCCACAGATTGCAATCGCATTTTTATCCCCAATGTTAAGACCACCATAAAAGGCATGACATTTCTATTGTGCAATAATGTTGGTATGGTAATTAAGTTAGTATTTTGGTAATTCCGCAATTTATAAATCAGGGAATCACCTGTACATATTACCAATAGTATTTCGAACTTTATACATATGGAAAGTATAATTGGATTATTTTAGGGATCATTTTGAGGTTATAACTGCATCTATTCATTATGTGAGAACAATGATAACATAATAATTAGTTTTAGATATATGCATTTGCCCTCTGATTCTGTTTAAAGCAATGCTATTAAGTAATTATAACTTTTAATGTGGAATAAGTTCAAATTCAACAACAAAATTTAATTATTAAATTAGAGAATTACAAAAAGGTTGATTTCGTCCAATAATTACTTTTCGCAAATTCCATCTAGTTTTATAGAGCGTAGGATTTGTATTGGTGGGTAGCGAATTAAAATATAGCTGCTTGTTATTGGCCAGAAACAGAGAAATAATTATTTTACAAATAACATGCGATGGAAAAGCAGAATGTGTAAAGAACCCAATTAGTAATAAATTATTTTATGTTTGAGTCATGAATTATTTTTGCTATAATTTCAGATTCAATAGATTTGTATTAAATATTGTTTGCTATGGTCTATAGACCCAATGTATAAAGTTTTCGATTTATTTGATTCTTGAAATTCAAAATTGAAACTACAGTTAATTCTCGATAAAGTGCTTGGGACCTGTAAATCCCTTCGTTATATCCGGATATTCGTTATAAGCGGATAATAATTAATGCACTTAATGCTCTGGGGAAATTATCCATTTCGTTATAAGCGGGTATTTCGTTAAATCCGACTTGGTTATAACGGGATTTCACTGTATATTCCACATAATAACATATATCGTTATAAATGTACATTAATAGATCTTCGCTAATAATAAGCAATCTTAAATGAAGTCTTTGGGCATAAATATAATGAAATAACTTATATGTAGACCGTCTATAAATAGACCAGTTTTTTGCTTAAATACTATTACCCATAGACGGCAGGGGCTTTTGGTCTACATAATTTATAGACGGTCTACAAATATTTAACTTAGTTTGTATGGGCTTTTATAGACTGTCTACATATAAGGATGCTCTTTTAACACAAACCATGAAAGCATAATTTACTAATTATTATATATATAATATCTAGACGGCACATCTGTTAATATAAAATAAAGTAACATCGAAATTAATCCCTTTTTAAGGCAGAATAAACATTACTTTTATTTCAAATTATTTAATATAAATTACTCAAAGCAAACCTAATCCTTTGAAGGGATAATTATTAAATTAAATAATTTGATTGTAAGCAGCTAAATCTATTATCCAGGTGTCTTACCATACACTGTAGGATACTCTAAATAACCATCAGGGATTATATCACTAATATCAAAGTCTAAATTCAGTTCAATTCACTATAAAACCACCAACACGCCTCGTTAGTAAATCAATAGAATAACCGATTACATTTCACCTCATTTGAGGTGGATTTGAAAATGTTTATTTGAACAATACAAAAGATATATTTGCGTAGACTGTAATACAGTGGAATTGCTTTATTAGCAACTCCCCTGTTAGCAACATTGCTCTATTAGCAACCAATTTTCATGCAAAATGCGAGTTGCTAATAATAAAGCAATTCCACTGTATTCAAATTCTGTAGAGTTGTGATTTCATGGATATGTTGCGAATATTAATTGACGTAATCTTATATATTAGATGACAATGATTGCTACATATAATTTGCTTACATATTGTTTGTGGTTAAATCAAATGTGCAACTATTTACGCACGTAATTCAAGCAGTTTTAGTCAAAATTTATTTTAAGCAGACAATTAATAATGAATTTTAAGTAATAAAACCCAATATTAGCTATAAATTATTAATTTATTAATTCATTAATAATTTCATATTTTCTAAGGAAAAATTGAGGTTTAATCGAATGTATTGTATGTAATTATTTACCTTTCTATGTACAAACTGTATAGATGCTTTAATATGAACACGAATAAGGCGAAATATCGGTTAAGTTAAGACCAACAAAATTTAATTCCTCTAGCCTATACAAATGCATGCCAATAAGTGACTCTGGTTAATAAACCAGAGTATTTTGTGGATAATATGAACAATTTCGACAGTCCCATGGTGTTCGTATTAATGAGAGCACTGTATAATACGGCCATAAATGGCTGTATACAAGTTCGTAGTAAACCAATTGATTGCAATAGTATCTGGTTTCTATAAACCATTATTTGAATATAATTTCATTTTCAATTAAATAAACAACTAAATTCTTATATGGAATCAAAACAAATGTGTTAATCTGGGTAGAATAAACCTTTTCAAGAAAATAATAAATTAATTAAATTAAGAATCTCTTCAAGACTCATTAAAGTTTCATAATACTGTTAGCAGTGACGTTCAATCATTTCTATTTCAATCCTTTTCTGATTTCACAATACAGTAAAAGCCATCAATAATACTACGTGAATGGCCTCAACAATACATAGTAGAGTACAATAGACTCATGACTGTTTAATCACTCTTCCAAAAGTGTGATGCTACAATAACCACAGAGGACAATACAAGACTTATCAAGTGCTGTATTAGTTAACCAATGTGATATAAACTGATTTGGATTCATGTTAATGGTGAAAAGTTTATGTCCTTTGGTTAACAATTTGTATAGTATTAATCGTAGCTTAGGTATAGTGGCACTTAAAGCAACTTAACATTAATGGTTAAATGTGAATTTATGTAATTAGTATTCCCATTTTAGGTAAGAAACATTACCTCAAAGTTCACACATGATTAACATTAGTAAATGATGTTGACAGAAAATGACTTGCCAAACCATTCAAATTAACACGTTGAAGCAAAATGGATATGAATTTTAACCTGGGTTAGTACATACTTAATCATTATGTTTAACCAATTTTATAAGACTGTATGTATTACTATGTATGTAGGGTAAACTCGGTTAGTTAGTTCATTTGGATAATACGTACTTATTTTCTATAACCGAGGGGGTATATTATAACTCGTTTTACTGGGAAATATGCCAAGGCTAGTACAAATAAATAGAAACAAATGACGCAACTTTACACTGCTTTACAATTGAAAGTGTACATATTAAATTCAGATAATTCTTTCAATATAATTGCAAATAGAGATAACGTATATGAGAATGGATCTGATAATACAATATGTCCTGTGATTAAATTGTGCTAATTAATTATTATCATTGGACAAATGTATGATTCTTGTAAACACTATATACTGCTTATGAAATTTCCTTGATTAGTCAATGTTTTGGTTAATTTTACGTTAGAATACTGAGCATAAAATATAGCATTTTTGCCCTGTTTTGAATTTGAATTTCGGACAAAATTACAATGCTATATTACTGGGTTTATCTTTGGTTTATAAATATTTTCATATATAATTGTTCTTGCAAATTGAAAATATTTTGTGTGTTTTATCAATAAATTAATGGAATTACTTTATTTACTTATAAATCGGCCAACAAGTTTTTAGTGTAATTTTAGGCACTCCCAAAGCCTTTTAACATCAAAATTCACCTTTGCGGGTTTTATATTAAAACCGATATATAAAGAAAGCCATTAAATATTTACCAAATATTTACATACCGTATAGCTTAGTATTATTATCTCCATTTCAGTACTTATTAATGTAAATACTAATTCATATGATTTAATCTGGATTTACGTAAACATTGCCAAGAAAACTGTAAAGTTTAATTAGTTTATAAGTGTGCTATGAATACTAATATATATTTAGCACATTTTACAGCCGAATCATCTTAAACCAAATCACAAAGTTTTCATAGTTGTTTAAGTAAACTAGTTGACTTACAATCGCCAACAGATTCCATACAAATGAGTTTATAATCAAATATTTGTGGTTACAGTTTGGATCAACAAATTTAAGAAACTCAATTTATGAATAAATTCAGCCACATAAACCACTGTATGAAATCGTATAATTTGTTGAAATATTGAAAACAATATAATTTAATTTAATAATTAATAGAAGAAAGGATATCTATACTGTACCAAGAAATAAACTCGATTATCGTTAATAACAGGAAAACTTAATAGAAATATTTTGATAATTTCTAAACCGGATTATGATCATAATTTGTATTAGAACTGTGATATATTACAGGATATATACCATTATTAATTAGCTACTGACAATTTGAGTCGTATCATAAGTAAGCCAGTTATTAAATATATCTTGATTACATATTGATAACCTATATCCTAGTTCAAATATTATCAATTGACTTACGGGTAATGGGTATATTACATAATATCCTCTTGAATAAATTTGTAGCTAAAAGTACGATGTTAATATAAAGTGGCTAGGGTGTAACATCTGATTATAAAACGATTCAACTTTAAATTGGAATTTAATTGAAAATTATTGAACAATGCCAATAGTTCGAAAACAAACCTCAAATAATTCCAACTCATTTCTAACATTATTTTTCACCCCCAAACATTTTTGCACGAATTGCATAAACTGCATAAAATTCATTGCCAACTGGACTAAATTAGAACCCTACTACAGCAATTAGTAAATTATATATTCAGTATTTTACACAATTGGTAGCAAATTACTAGCAATTATTGTTCAATTCTTGGCGCAATGTTAAATTCAGGTAGAGTGGTTGTGTTGTATAGAAATTCGCCCTCGAAATCAAGACGCATTTGTTAAGAATTATAAATCAGCTTAGACGCTCTATTTTGCATAACTAAAATCGAGAATTATTCTACTCTAATTGACCGCAAATTGATTCAATAAATTGCTGAATTGATCGATAATGTGATTTGTTCTTTGAAACCGAAGTTCTAATTTGTCAAGCAAAGCGGTTTGTTTAATGGAGTGTTAAAATTTAAATTCAAATTGCACTATAATACATGTATTTATTCTAAGTCAATTACATGAAAGTTCGCTCTAGTATCAAATAATTTCCGTTTTAATGGTTGGAAATATTAAGCGCTTTAACAAAAAAATTCTGATATTTATTTGCAACATAGGTACATTAATTCTATGGAACATTCAAAATGCAAAAATAACGAAGTATTTTGAATGGTTCCTGGTTACAAAATTAATAGGCATTTTAGGAAGCACATTAATTAACTTAAGCGAATAAATAATTTACAGAATTAAACCCCTCACAAATGCTATACCAGAAACAATGTCCTTAACACAATACTGTTATTATTGGTTTAGCATTTCAAATTGTAAATAATTTGCAATCAGTGAATATATTTAACTAATTTGAAAGTAGAAGTAACTTAAAGGTAAATATTAGTACATTTGCACAAGAAATTAAAAGAAAATTTTCTCATATAATTAGCTTTCCAAATCTACGATTGAAAATTGTTCCAAAAAATATCTACAATTAGCAGCACAATAATTACTATATCATGCTTATTGCTTGCTTACTAATATTTTTCTATGTAAATACAAACAATTATGTAGCATTTTGTTTGTTTTTTACCAGGGTAATGTACAGGTAATCGAGTTGCTACTAATTTGAAACCACAAAGCGAACTATTCAATTCTAAAATTAAAATTAACTATAATTAACACTCAAAAATAAATTTACATATTTCATACGCATATCTATTATATTTTCTACAATCATTATACGTGTAAAATGTATTTGCATTTTAAGCAAAACTTTTGCACTACGAATTTCCATTAATTCAGAAGCTCTCTAAATCATATACTGTATATGTTCAACACTATACAAACCATTCAATTAATTCACTGCTATACTATATTGTCTCTAACTAGTATATAAAGAGCTCTACTAGTTTGAAAATACAATACAAAGTTAGTTTCCAAATTACAAATCAACAAATATTTTTCAAAAAATGTCTACCGAAATATCAATGGACTTGAATATCAATTCATCAATAATGCTCCGTAGAAGAATGCGTCCAATGCATTTAATCCTATCAATGCCATCAACCCCGACACAAAATCCCAATGACTTTATTCACCCCGAGTACAGTGCCAAAAGAAGTCAGTCCTTTGACTTACACATCCCAATTAATAACCAACGGTTTGATTTCGAGGGTTGTGACCAGCTAGATAGCATTCAATACGATCGCATGGCCGGCCCAGCTCAAATTCTACCTTTTCTCTATCTCGGATCCGAGTTTCACGCTACAAACACAGAATGGTTGAACAAATGCGGTATTGAGGCAATACTAAACGTTTCCAATCGCTACCCAGAAATAGATGAAAATCAGTTTGAATACAAACACTGTCCGATACGAGATTCCGGCGATTCAGATATTACTTCAATTTTCAACGATTCATTTGATTTCATAAACAAAGTTAGAAAATCTGGACGTAAACTCTTGGTGCACTGTCAAGCGGGCATTTCTCGATCTGCGACCATTTGCATAGCCTACCTAATGCTGACCGAAGGCAGAGGCATGGATGAAGCGATAATGTACGTCCGATCAAATCGTAAATGCATAAATCCGAATTTCGGATTTATGGGACAACTCTACGATTATGAAAAGGAACTAAAATCAAAAAGTTTAACAGTCAAACAAGAAGAAATAAGCCTTAACATGATCGACGAAACAGACTCAGATTCACTACAGTCAGACTCTACAAATCTATCAGTTTGGTCGCACAGTGAAAGCAACGATCTCTCCGACATGCTAAGTCCTACTTCCCCTAAATCAGAAAACCATTCCTTCTTCACAATAAGCTCAAGTCAATGCGACAGCTCAGTTTTATCATCGCCAAGTTCAACGCTTGACTCGAGCACAAAACGAGTGAGAAAATCGAGAAAAACATTCATGCATCGACCTAAGTGGTTGAAACGAGCTTCACGTTCAGTTCTAAGATTCTTACAGTTAACTTTCTAAGGGATTTTGAATACATATTTCTACACAACATGCGTGCTACATAATATCAACATGTCACTTAACGAACTGATACGTAAATAGAATCTGCTATTATTATTGTTTTTAGATGTTACTATTAGTATTATTATTATTATTATATATGTAAAATTTGTATTTCTTTGCTTTTCAAATAAACAAGATACAATTTAAAATGTCAACTTTAGAAAACTTTGGGGAAATAAATACAAAATAAATTCAAATAAATATGATTCATTTTGATTATAAAATCTAAAAACGTTTGGCCGTTTTAAGAATAAAAAATAGTAATAAGGAAAATATATGAATTTTACATTAATTAGATTAACTGCTACATTGATTGAAAGCCTTGATTTCCATTTGTTTTAAATTTGATATCTTTAAAACACACAATTCACATTAATGTTCCCAAATAAATTTAGCTCAAACGTACAAATTAGAGGGGTTTACATTGAATACCAAACTCAATAAAGATCGAAATAATCAACCAAATTACCCTTCAAATATCAGAGATAATTTTCTATAGAAAATTAGGCTTCTTCCAAACACAATTCCTTATCAATTGCTGTTTGAAAACTAACAAAATCCTCACGTACTAAATTACACGAATTCGATTTCATAAAACCTATAACAACTACTAAAATGTGTTTGCAGGAATTCTTATAAATTATATTCAATTTTAACCTTGGATTAGTGCCATACTCTCAACTAATTATCAAATATATCTCAGTGTATAACTAAATTAAATAAAAAGACTAATTTGAAAGATAACACGTAGAATTGCCAATATAAATGATAGTTATAAAAAATAGTTGTACCCAAATCAAGATAAAATTGTTGCACAAAACAACAACAACAAATAAAACATTATAATCAGCTATTAAACTTTTAAGAGTTAACATATATAGAAATGCTTATTATTTGCAAAATAGATGAACTACTAATGAATTTCAGAGAAATAACTAATAGATTATCTGCAAATTTCCGGCGCTATTTATTAGCTGACTTTATCTCATGTGTATGTATTAATGAAATTAAAATGATAAAATCAATAAATACGATTAACCTTATGATTTTAATAAAGTTAAAAACCATAAAAATGTATTCAAATATGAATAAATTAGGTTTAATAGAAATCTACATTTACTACACAATCATGAATCGAAATTACATTAAAATGATGTACTAACTAGTAATTAACCAATTCAATCACCTGTAATAGTACGAAATTTTGCAATAAGAGTGTTCATTCTTTTGTTGTAAAATACGTAATACTTTGGCACATAAATATTGCATTGAAAACTTTTCTTTTTTCTTTGAATAAACAAATAAATTCTTCAGCATATTTCTAGCAATTACCTATATTAATCATTTACAATTGAAGTATCATAATGATGGTGATTCGAGCATCATTAATTAGTATCGATCGTAATTGTACATCACTATTTACTTGTATTGGATATATTGATTAGTCTGTAACAATAATGTGAAAAGTACCTAAATACATTATATCACTATGACAGTTTTACACATAAATTGAAGGGTTAAATCTAATTTATTTTAATACAAATACTACCATTGTTAAGCTATACGATTTAGTGCCCAATTAAATGGAATAAGCAGTTTTATATCGGAAACCTTTCAATATTCACTAAAGATTATTTAACAATTTTGAGCCCTTATGAGAATTAGAATTAGTTCTTTAAGGATTTCTATCTACAGTATACTCCGCTTAATAGATTTCTCCGCTTAATGGGGTTAAAATTTCACAGGATTTATAGGACGGAATTATAGTTTGACTCAAAATATTTTCGGTTATTAGATTTCACTTAATTGGGTCAAACTACCCTGGAACAAAATTGACCCTATTAAGCGGAGTCAACTGTATATCAGATAAGATCATTGGTACATATTTTTTTGGAAAAAAGAGGGTTAAAAGTCGATGTACCCAATTAACTAACAATATAAATTCCTAATCAATCGTTTTCTATGGAAATCCTATAGATTTTATTGCCGCAGCCATTTCAATAAATATTAAATTACACTTAAAACCAGTTTTCGTTACAATGTAATATTATACTAAATTACTAATTGTTATTATAAATTATAATTCATTAGTTAAACGGACTAAATACTGTATCAAATTCCCCCCGGAAATTTTCGCTTTTGTTGTGGTCATTTAATTAAGTGAATAGTAGTATACATAGATTTCGCATTTTAAGCTTAAACTTGCGGTTAGATAACAATGTGTTAATTAATATACAACAATTCGCTATGAATTAGTTAGTTATTATTTCAACACGTCTTTATTTGTTTAATTAATTATTATAATATTCTATTGTCAATAAAATAGTAGTAACCTAATGTTTATTACCGTTTCAAATAGACAATACTAATTATTTAATAAATTATTGAGTCTGATAGCCAATTGATATTATCTATAGATAATATATTGTATCATTCAGTTAAACTAATGCGTTAAATATATTGGAACTGCTTATACGTATATCAGCCAACATGTTTTCTAATGTATTTTCAGGTCATTTTAAGAAATCAAAAATTTACCTTTGCGAAGCCGGGTTTTTATATTAAAAGTATTGGCCGATATTAAGTATAAAGCCCTAGATACATTAAATTCAATTAACAAATGAATTTTTGCTAAATTACAAATGTATACAAATTGCGAATAATGTTGATTCCATTAGAATAAGAAATGATTTGCTCCCTGTTAACAGGAATACTCTATTTCTCAATTTTAACTATCGACCATTAACACGGACATATCCTAAAATTAGGCGATTAAGTAATTGCCGGTTTCATAATCATAAAATGTAGTGTTTACAAGAAATATTGTCTAATATCGAAATTCACAAACTCAGCTATTTTCCAGCGATTAATGAATACTCATAAGCTAGATACGGTTGTGGTTAATAGGTATTTCCAGTCTAATCTATAAAATATTTAGTAATTATTATCAGCATTTATAATATCTTTGAAATTAGATACGATTGTATAAAATCACTGGATTAAACTAGAAATATAATTAAAATATTTAAAATCAGGTTTAATCTGTTAGTACATCTGTATAATGTAAATTTAAAATATAATCAATAATAATAATCTGTGGTATAGATGCTTAATTATTAATTCGAACATCTGAACATGAATAAATACCTCTTAATTTTGTTCCACTTATTAATAGCAAATTAAGATACATAAATATGGCGCGGTAAATGAATTACTTAATTAAATCTGTTCTTTGATAAATCAATTCAAAATATCAGAAATTTAAATAATAGGAATTAAGGTAAGAGTATGTAAGGTCCAATAATATATCGCATATGGTATAACCATATGATATATGTAGACTAAATATAATAAGTTGTATTGTAGTAGACTCCAAATAAACCTGATAAATTAAATATTAATACAGCAGCAAAGAATCACCGGAATTTTATTATACGTATTATTAAATACCTATATAAATATGAAGATTTAAATTTTCATAATCAGTGAACTCCCGTTATAATCAAGTCGGATATAACGAAATGGAAATTTCCCCCAGAGCACTAAAGCATTAATTATTATCCGCTTATAACGAATATCCAGATATAACGAAGGAATTTACAGGTCCCAAAGACTTCGTTATAACCAGAGTTCACTGTAACTTATTTTACAACGAACAACTCAAAATGTTTATTAACTTTCAAGATTGACCTTTAATTTTCTAGTTTTTATAAAGAGTAATTTAATGTAAAGCAAATACAGTTGATTGTTGATCGAATGAATACTAGGGTACATCGAAATTTGTTCGCCGCGCCTTAACCCAAATTCGTTTTTACAGGTTTTACTATATATGTAACAGTCACAATGTTGTATCAACTGTTACAGTAGAACCTCGTTAGTAAGAACACAGTTAATACGAAATTCCGGTTAATACGAACACTATTTAAGTCCCCTTCGAAGTATTTTAAATAGAAATGATATTGGTTAATACGAATTCCGAATAAGGCGAACACATTTTAACGGTCCCCTGGTGTTCGTACCAACGAGGTTCTATTGTATATACAAACGAGAGTATATTTCCAAGTATTCTAAAAAATCTATTTCAAACTAACAATTCTTTGTTAACAAACACTCCATCCATTTCACTCTTTCAAAATGGATATAATAGGTCTACTGTGTGTAAGTGCCTTTGAGCTATATGTGCAGCAATCTCATTACAATAATGAATTAATTCAATTCATTTATAATGTATATTTATTCAATTAATTTAGAATGTATATACGTACATTCAATTCATCTATAATGTAGTATATTCAATATTATTTATTCAATTCTATAATGTATATTTATGTGTTGTTATTGGTGGCTAAATAGATCGGTTTCATTAGGGGATAATAAATTAATTAAGAGTAGGCATTTAAAAAAAGCATCGGTGTTAAGTAAGAATTGACGCAGAATGAACATATGTAAACTTGAGATTAATTAGTTGGTTACTATACATATGTGATTCTAAAAACGCACGGATGTCAAATTTGGTGTTTTTACGTTAATATAAAACTGTGGGTGATTAGTTGGTCTCGTAATTTAGTTGTAGGAGCGAAATAGTACCTAACGATTGGGCAATAATATTTTAATTTAATAAGGTAATCAGAAAAATATTAAAGTACAATTTATTGCTCTCGAAATTTATTACATGTTGATTTAAGGGAAAACTTTGAAAATATTCACATAACAACTTTCTAGTTTTGCATTAAGTTGTATTTTCCCATTATAAGCGCCCCCATCGCAAACCATTTTCAAACGAAAATTTCCTAAGAAAACCAGCTGTAGAATTATAGCTGTAAATATTAAATTGTCTTTTTGAGGTAATACTTATTAGTTCATTATCAATGTTTGTACATAGTTTGTGGTATTAAACTGTATAGTTGTATTTAAAATCTCGGAAATTACTGGAATTATATACAACATCTGTAAATAATTTCTCATATTAATATTACGACTAAATTCCTGTCCTAATGAATTTCGTATCCTCGTTAGAAACAGGTTTTTTTAACTGTTAACCAATTTCAATGATTATAGCATAGATAAATATAGATAAATATGAGATTTATAAGCGAATTGGCCGATAATTGAGTAAATATTCATCACAATTTTAAGGCAATTTGCTAGTTAAGGTTATAACCACACACACTACTTAAGCTCAATTTTCTTATTAAAAACAGATTTGAATAATTTGGCGCATTTATTGCAGGAATTTAATTTAATCTATTTATTTAGTGTTGTGAATAATCGTATCTACTAGAGAGGAAATATAATAAAAATTAGGTGAATTTCCAGCTTGTAAATATCAAAGTAAACTATTTAAATTTCACTTATTCAGCTCAATTAATACAGTATAATTACAACCATTAAAACGAACACAAGGGGACCGTCGAAATCTGTTTGTATTATCCTGAATTCGTATTAACAGAAATCATTTGAATACATTTGTATAGGCTAGAGTAATTAAACTTTGTACTCCTTAACCGATATTTCGCCTTATTTGTGTTCCTATTAACGAGAGTTTACTGTATAACATCATCTCCAATTTTAAAATTTAATATTATTTAAAGGTAATTCATTAAATAATGCGGGTCATTACTAGGTATTAACTGCATAACTACGCAATTGGTATTTGGAATAATAGTTGGATCATAAGGAAGGAAATGATGTTTTTCTATAGTACAGTCAGGTTTGTTTATTATGAACATTCAAGGGACCAAAAATTGTGTTCATGATCATGGGCGTAGGGAGGGGGGGTCAGGTGGGCAGTCCCCCCCCCCCTAGATTTTGGCCTGGCTACGCCCTTGTTCATAATAGAGAGACTTCATAATAAGCGAACTCAATTCAACTTAATACAAATCTTATGTAAGTTGATAATTTGGGACCATAGGGCTTGTTCGTAATAAAAAGTTTTTCATATTTAGCAGACGTAAAATTGTTCACAATAAGCAGGCCTGACTGAATATACAAAAACAGCAAACAATTTGAAACTGCAACTGTTAGCATGGAAATAGTCTAAAGTTGAAATAGGATACAAATATTCCAGAATAATTTGATGGAGTTTATCTTACATAGCAATGCGTGTATGGAAAGGAGAGTTCAAAAGTAATACAATCATTCGATTTGATAAATAACTCTTTTCTGATAGTATAATAGATATTCACATATTTAAATCTTACTTTAAAAATGTTATAAGATCCTCCTTCGTAAAATGTCATAAAGTTCAATGAGCTAATATGGTAGAAAATATTTTTCTGTAATCAGTGTATAGTTAGATACACATCCCATTATTATATCATCGAAAAATATGCCGATTTTGGAAGTAAGCAGATTTCAGAAAGAAATCCCGGGCTTAAAACCCAACTTTAATTAAGCAAAATCAAAATTGAACTACGTCAACATCCTTCCAAAACATGTGTATTTTTGAGCTTAAATAACATAAAAACCTGACTTCGCAAAGGTGAATTTGTGATGATAAATGAATGCCTGAAAATTACATTAGAAAAGGTGTTGGTCGATATATATGTAATTTCTATATTTTCAATATCTAGTTGCTAATTAATCAACACAAGTTAGTAAATATTTGTTAATTTATTTCTTTGTATTTAAGTTAATTTGCATACTTTGAACCTGTTTGATAGGGAAAATAAATCGATAATATGGAGTAACTCATCGTGTTACATTTATAATTAGCAGAATGGACTTAAAAGTAATTTCCATTATAAAAGTACTCCAATAACCTTTCTATTACAATTAATTAGTGATTAGTCAAACAATTAATTTATGTAGATAAATTAGAAATTATCAAAGGAACGCTATAGACAAAAGAATATTCAAGATAGCTGTAAACCAAATATACTATCAAAGTATATGGATAGGTATGTAGCATTAGAAAAGCTTGATTTATCAGCTGAGTTAATTAAACCTCAGATATCTGCATTTAGTACTGTTTTAAATAAGATATGTAGATATACGAATTCATGACCAGGCTTGTCGAAAATTGAAAATTCAGGTCATGACCTGAACTGACCTGAGTAATATCGTATTTTAGCTGAATTTCTATTATACTTTGGTAAATTATGTTAATTTATGGGAAACAAAACATAATACTTGAATACTTAAATATCCTGTATGATCTGGATGATCTGAAATGACGTGAAAATGACCTGGTTCCAATATTTTTCCAAAGGACCTGACTGACCTGACCATAACAATGAATTTAAAGACCTGACCTGACCTGAGTTAATAATTTGGGAACTTTTGACAAGCCAGCTCCCGACAATACTGTGGTATTTAAATCAACCAAAAGTAAAATCTTAAATTGTCCTTTATTAGCGAATCAATTTGGTGCATGTGAATTCAATTTTGAAAAATTTCAAACTTATCAAACTGTAAATAAATGTTTTAATATGAGAGTTCACAACAACAACAACAACAATATAACAACTAAAATTAAATTAGGTTATTATCAATTTATCATCGCAAAGACACACAATTCTTATCGCCAATTCATTCTTTGCCTAAAAATTTGTGTAATCTTAAAACTCGTTTGTCCATATCCAAAAATGCAACTATAAAGTAATTTTATGTTCTAATAAACTCATAGGATTTGACAACAACGTGTCAAAAATATTCTGTATTCAGTACGCACAATATTATACAATCAAGTATGGTGTAATTATGTGACAATACCTCAATATATTATTTAATTATTGGGATTATATTGTGTCTATAATGGTTAATGACAGTATGACTGTATTAGTAATACTATTACCCTAGCAAACTATTCCCCAATTAAGTAACCATTGGAATTAGCAATATTAGCAAACAGTGAATTAAATTGTGTGAGGATAAAGGTCATAAAGTTGTGCAATATTACACAAAATAACGTCTGAACATTTTCATTGCGTTCTGACATAAATTATGCAAAACAGTTTAAACTCGAAAGGGTAATCTAAATATAAAAACATGTTTGTAAACAAGGTGAATATATTTCTAAATTAATTAAAACCTTCAAAAAATTAATAGATTTTAATCATTTTATATTTGTTTAGGATGTCGTTTGTATTCGCATAGTATACAATTAATTGTTATTTATTGTATAATATTTATTTCGATATACGTACAGTATGTCAATCTAATGATGGTCGCAAATTAACAGCTAAAGATCGGATGTGTTTTATTCCTAAAATCTTTAAAGGAATATTTGAGATAATGAGTGTCCCCATAGCTTTAATTATTTGCCACATTTTTGATTTAAGTTTTAATTTATCACTATTTCAGTCCCCTTAAAGGCCTTATCATTACAAATTACATTGGTTAATACGAATTCCGGATAAGGCGAACACATTTTAGCGCTCCCCTATTTAGTGGAAATATTACTTGTGTGTACATACACATTGCATTTTTTGTTTGTTTCTCGACATTTTGATGGGAAAATTTCTGTTAAAAGGAGAAAAACTCTGTTAAATATACGAATTTTATAATAACAATCAATCTGTTATAAAAATACAACTGTTGAACAATTAAAGTATATACAAGTAATCCCACAAAGGAGATTTTACGAAAAATAAGTTAAATAACCTATAAATATTTACTATAAGATTAATATATTAGCTTCCCTCATCATGGTTGAAAATGCATTCCATAACAAATATATCAGATTACCGGTAATTAGGTAATTAATAAACTTGTGCAATAATTTCGCAATAAATAAGAACTCAAGTTTATATGATTTAATATATAATTTATAATTAGATCAGCCACAAATGATAGAACAGATTTTTATTCTAATTTTTCCACCAAATTATGTTGCAATAATTATATTGCTTGTTTTATAGGTTAAGAAATAAAACGTTGATTTTGAAAATATTTAAGAATTAATTTTCAGAAAATTAAAGTTAAGTGTTACAACATACAGTCAGGTTCTTTTATTATGAACATCCAAGGGACAAATATTGTGTTCATGATAGAGAGACTTCATAATAAGTAACAGTCTCCAAAATTGGAGTTGTTCATCAAATGTTTTTAAATAAAACATTAAATTTTTTGATTTTATGAAGGATTACTTATAGCCAACACATTTTTAAATAAAATTTTAATCTTTCTACATAAAATTCCCCTTTGAAGCTGAGTTGAAAAGGTGTTTACCGAAATAGTATTCATAGTAAACAACCTAATTACTTTTGTACTCAAAGGCTGTGAATTAAATCAAAATAAATTCAAATAATATTCATTTAATAAAACCATTAAAAAACTTCCTTATCAGATATTATCACATAATTCCTTGAATTTACAGATAAATACAGTCAATTACTTTCAACTATAATCTTAATATATTCGGCATAAAAGCCATTCAAAATGTATAGCCTTCGGCCAGTATCAGAAGAATCTGTACAAAGTTGTAAAAAAATGAAATCTTTTAAAGATATTCTTAGAAAGTTTAAATTCTTTTGAATCGATAAAGTAGAGTTAAGGAATATCTCCAAACCACAGACAATACGGCGAGTAAATAAGTTCTCTTTCCTACAATCCTTACTTGTTTAATTGTTAAGTTACAAATAATAGATCCAAAAATGTACCTGTGGAAATAAATTATTAAGTTTGACTCAAATTTGGACAAGGAATACTGCTAACATCTCAGATAAACTGGATAAGACGATAAGCTTCCCTTTGGGACCTAATAGTCACTTGCTTAAGAAAGTATTATTGTGGTAACGTAAATAGGAAACCCCGATTAGTATCAGTTTTGATCAGATAGCTTAACGAAGCGATTCCCAACCTTTTTCAACCCGTGGACCCTATATGGTAAATATGAGACATCCTATGGACAATAACATATTGTTTAAGACATCCTATTATATAACTTATTAATGAATTTAGGATTTTCTAGGTCGGCACTTCTTTTATAAAATTTAAATTTTTATGGCTCTCTAAAGGTGTTGGCCATAATACATAAACGGTATAATTCAATTATGAGGCATTATTTGAAGGAGGTAAAATATGTACTGTACCCACCCATACAGGGAATTATTCAGGAATTTATTTTGCCAAAAAATCTTGTCAGAAACCTGGCACCATTAAGTGCCAATCCGGCTCCTAAATGGAATCACACTGAAGCACTTTTGCATCTCAACCGATTCCTGGCTGGCACCTAGATAAACCCCTGGTTGGGAACCACTGGCTTAACGGTTGACAGTAAAACTTCGTTAGTAAGAATACGGTTAATACGAAATTCCCGTTAATACGAACACTATTTAAGACCCCTTCAATGCCTTAAAACAAATGATATTGGTTAATACCGGATAAGGCAAATGCTAGTAATAAGTATTCGAACTAACCAGGTTCTATTGAACTTTGCAATAAATAAATAAAGCTTTGCAAACACACATGAAGAAAAGTGTTTCTAAAAAGTTTAATAATTTATTTCTCGAAGAGTCAACGTTTTCTTCTCTCATAATTGACCACAATTAAAAACTTGGTTATTGTAGTACAAAGTTGGAGCAAAATTGCAGTCTAAACACTAAGTAAAGTTTATATTGTAAGTAAAGCAATAGTTTTCTTCTACTTTGTGGTTGAACTAGCCTCATTAAAGCTCTTTTGTTTTTACAAAATTTTTGTTGTTGTAAACAAAGATATTTACGTATAAAACCACGTAATACAATAGACTCTCGTTAGTACGAACACGGATAAGGCGAAATATAGGTTAAGGAGTACAAAGTTTAATTTTCCTAGCCTATACAAATGCATGCAAGTTACTCTGGTTAATACGATTCCGATAAACGAACAAATTCGACGGTCCCTTGGTATTCCTATTAACAGAGTCTAATGTACACGTATCTATTTAGAAACAAGAAAAAACAAGTATTGTTGAAAACTATGATATCATTAATCTTTATGTCCCAATGAACTTGTCAAAGTTAAAATGTGTTTTCTTCCAAATTAGGATTGTTTGAATGATATGAAACCAATTTGTGCCCCAAAAGAAGAAACCAATAAATTTTACACTAATTACTTGAGTGCAACTCATTGTGTGCTTATGTAGCAGAGGTAAGGATTTATTGACCATAAAGTTATTTGGCCGTTTTAAGTTAAAGCTTATAAATATTGTTTTATTTCCCTGTCCACTCCGCTTAATTGAGTCGCTTTGGTCCGAGGCTAGTTTGACCCAATTAAGCAGAGGATCCTATTAACAGAATTATTGCAACCCAAACAGTAATTATGTGCTGTAAATCTTCGGTAATGTTAATACCATTAAGCGGAGAACCAAATTAACATGTAGCTCTATTATTAATCTATTAATTAACGTAGTTGCCCTGAGTCAAAAGTATAAATAGAAAAATCACATTTTCAGTTTCAATTTGAATTGAAAGTGAATTAACTTCCGGTTTGACTTTCACAATCCTGGGCATTTTGCAATTTTGGAGAGACTTAAAGTTAATCGGAGTCTACTGTTTTAATTTTAACATCAAAAGATAACATTTTTGGAGCAGGGTTTTTATATTGAATGAAAAGCATTGGCAAATAATTAAGTATGGCCTTAAGATAAGGTATAATAACTATAGTGGTGTTCTGTTAATAGCAAGTCGCTTTTTGCACGAAATTTGCCTGTTATACGAACTTTCTATTAGAGGAATATAATTAATAGTATAAATTCGCTTGGGGACTGAAAATAACTTGCTAATAGAGGAATATTGCTATTAGAGCAATTACTATTAGGCGAACACCACTGTAACAAACTTATCTTAATTTAAACCAACTTTGACAACTTTATGTATTTATATGCAAAGTTATTCTTTTGAAAGTACGTACAATCGATAACGATTTTATGAGGTTTATGAGTTTTAATTTTAATTAATTATGCATTTAAGTTAAATATAAGTATTGTAATTAATTCAAAGTATTTCGTATTCTATAACATTCCTACAATGCAATTCCTGGACATAACAGCCAATGGTGGTTCAATATGAATATTTAATTCCCAATCGGCTGGTTAATAACCACAATTTCACATAAGAATATATAGTTAACTTTAATGATATGCAACTAGCTAGATTAACACGGATATCGCATATGTATTCGGTCAATGATATTAGTTAATTTAAATATTCTTGTGCAAATCAGTTCAGGTTGCATGTCAAAGGTTTTGAATGAAATTAATGTTCATACTAAACAGGTCCATTATAATAAAATTATTACTGTGCCGACTATACTATAGTATAGTGGCCCAGTATTGAAATGACTGCCTTGGTTTTTTAGCTACATTCCAGAAACGTAACTATAGATTTACCTAAATATTTTCTTATATAAAATATAAACTGAATCACAATTAATTTATTAAACTATTGATTGGTGGGTTAACAAATATGGAAGCATTTCATTAATTGTTATATCACTTTTAATTTGGAAGTACCGTCAATGTAATTTAGATGAATAATACTAATTTAGTTGAGAAAGAATGGAACGATATATGGATAATCCCGCATATTAAACTCTGTTTGTTTCGAAATTATCTTTTAATGGACACTAATTGTGTAGAACTGATTACATTTAAATTCATTTTCAAATAACTATCGTGATGATTGGAATTATTTGTAGACAAAATGTTTAGAAATTAACAAGTGTAAGTCTAACTAATTTTATAATTCAAATGATTGATAATTGTTAGACTACACAACATTTTAGAACATATTTATGGTATAAATTGGTAAATCATTTAATTATTGATTAGAACTATAATTGAACTTCTAATGACATTTATGAATTAAAATATATTATAAAATTATAGACATAAATAGAAAGTATATTTGTTAAATTATTATTGATAAAAGTCTGAAGTTCAAATAAGAATTGGTTTCGTTTTAAAGTATTCAACTTATTATCGACAGGAATATTGCCATGCTTAATAACAGATAAAATCTCAAATTATACCTTGTAGAAGTACTAATTAAATTTTCTCTATTTTTCCCTTATAACAAAATTAAATTATTTCGGTAGCTATCTACTTGAATAATACATTAGAACATTAGTGAACATACAAAGCCATATACATATATATGAATTTACTTATCACCGATTATCGGCGTTTGTATTAAATAACCTGGCTAGTTTCTACCGATGGTGTTTTTTATAAACATAAAAAAACAATCGGTAGAAAGTAGCGAGGTTTTTTAATACAAACGCCGATAATCGGTGGATAAGTAAACTCCAAATATATTTATGTCTTTTTGGTAGTTACGAGAGTATTCTAAACAATTGGTTAATAATCATTCAATTGTTAACTATATTATAACTTATAAGATATGTTGACAAATACTATCTCTTGCAACAACACTATATAACTAGTATCGCGATTTGCAAGTTGGTAAGTCTTAGTTAAATAAGTCCATAATCTTCTTTCAATACTTTAGCACCTAATTGGACCTAATGAATAAAATCACGACTAAATGCACTCTCCTGTTTGATAAAGTTTCCCAACTACCAAAGTTAAGCAAAGGAATGTAGAACGAGATCGACTTACGAAACATATTTCTTTAGAACTCTAGTTAATATATTTACACTTAATTGCTTTACTCTCCATATTAAGCTTCCTATTAAGACAACTTTGCAATTTGACAAAGTATATTTCGAAAGTTCACGAGCAGATCAAAAGCAGAATTCTACGAAAAATCTCACTCTATTCAATCAATTGACCCTTTCCTAGATCCTATACAATTAATTATTCAAAATCTTAATAAAACTCTCACTTAATTAAACCTAACAAATATAGAAGCACTATTAACCACAGTCTATAGAAATGTTACCCTTTAAAATGACGTTTAAATCCTTACTTATTCCTTTACAAATAGAATAATGATAATATGCACTGAATCCTTAACTGGATGCAAACAAACATCAATCATCTTATTTTGGAATTAATTCATAAATGTCTAAGTGGACTGTATGTTATATGTGTTATTGTTTAATTAAATTACATTGAATATTTCGTGACGAAGTTTAATAGATTAGACTAGTTAATTATCGAACATAGAACTTCATTTCAAATAGCATTAACCTTCTCAATCGATAATTCAATATATAAACACTACTTATCACTAACAACTTTGATAAAATATTGTTTATCGAATCGATTACAATTTAAAGCACCTAATTAAGGTAATGGAATTATTACAGTTACTACAATTAATTGATATAAATGAGACCTACAATAATCTCTTTAATTAAATATTGTTTTAATTGAGCTGTTTAAATGGTTAGGGGTTGTTCAAACGTTAAGTAACGGGGGGGGGGGGTCAACCAATGTGTGACAGATAATCATTTTTATATTATAAACAGGCCCAAAAGCGTGACATAGGGGTCTAATTAACGGAACCTTAGGAGTTAAGAGTTGAATATATTGCATATTGCATATTGGATATTGCGGATCATCTATTATCTAGGATTAATTAAGGAATAAACTTAAGTTTATCATTCAAACTTTGATTAATTGTTTGACAATCCGAGTCGTATATTAAATCAAGATTACTATAATGTTTGTATGTGTCATTATTCCTTGAAAGTATTTGGACACAGTTCACCATTGATAATAAACTAATTAGCCAAATTTACCTTGGGTTCGGACTAGCGAGGGTTTCTAATCCTAAAATATACGTACTTCTGACATTGGATATACTAAATAAATAAGGTATCCTTAATCCGAATAATTCTGTCAGTGGTCCAAAAATTTCAGGTCCAATGTATTACAAGTAGAAAATAATGTCCAACCTTTAATAGGAATTCTATGAAATCCTATTTAGCTGTTTCTGACAACGTGAATGGTAATTGGAATTAGAGTTTAACTGGATTTAAACATATTCAAATGAGTGGAAATTACAAGAATAAAACAGATCTTCTAAGTAACATTATCAGTGCAAGGAATAGAAAGTCAATTGCTACGTAACAGAGAGTGGAAATCTACTCGAACTCTCGGAAATATTTGTACAAGTTAGGATTATCAACCAGACTGGAAACCTGTACATGCTACCTCTTGATAAGTGCTTTGACATAACTCGAATGTTATAGAGATCTGAATAAGTACCATGGATTGTAACTATAGTAGATTCTCGTTATACGAACACCAGGGGGAAGAAATATGTTCGTATTATCCGGAATTTGTATTTGTATAGGCTAGGGGAATTAAACTTTGTACTCCTTAATCAATATTTCGCCTTTTTGTGTTCGTATTAAAGAGTCCACTGAATTTGAAATGAGCAAATTATAAAATCCAAATATTGAACTCCAAAAAGTACAAAATTAAAAAAGTTAATTACAATAAGCTTCCAACGCAATGAAAAGTCATAATTTAGCTTTAAATACAGTATACTTGCCCCCTAAAAAGTTGAATCTAACAAAATAGTAACGAATACTGATAAAATTTATTCAGACTGAATAAGTAAATTTTTAATCCATGCAAAAGATTATCAAAAATATTATCGTAAAAATTCTTTAAGATTACTTGTAATCACAACCTGTGATCTAATATTACATTAGCGCCCGTAATAACTGTAATAAATTCGTTGATAGACATGATCTGTGGTAACGATAACAGGTGAGAATATACAGATAATAACGTGGTTATCTGATTAATATTCCGATATTCTTGTTCTAGTAACTGACAATTAAAAACTGCTAGTCCCAAAGTAAAAGGTATTTTATATATGGAAAGTTAAAATCAACAATTAATATACATAAAATTAAATAAACTCAATTAAACGAATAATTTTCAATAGAACTAGTCACAAATAAATTAGTCTTAAGTACTCTTAACTAATACAGTCAACTCCGCTTAATAGAGCCACCGGTTATAGATTTTCCGCTTAATTGGGTCAAAATTTCACAGGATTTATAGGACAGAATTACAGTTTGGCTTACAATATTTTCGGTTAATCGTTTTCTCCGCTTAATCGGGTCAAAACAATCTGGTCCCGAGGTGGCTATATTAAGCGGAGTCGACTGTAGTTACAACTGGGTTACATGTTAAATTATTTGCTATTAATAAATACGACCAACATATAGGAAATTCAACAATCATTTATTGATACACAAACACACAATATAATAATATCAGCACAAATAATATTCAAGTAGATTCACCTAATAATTATAATTGAATATTTACACACAAATTATTCTAAACAGAGGACACCACACGTCCAACATTCTTATCATTCAACCCAGCAACCAATCGTTTCGCGGCATTTGACACCTCGATAACAAGCGAGATTAGTTTATTGGTGTCCAGCGGGAAATCAGCTGTTCCTATAAGAGGCAAAGATTTCAGAGCTGTAGTAGAAATATGTAGTTTGCTTAGCAACGAGTTGACACTACTGGAATGGTAGTCAGGTGGAAACACCTGTTGCATTTCCTCAGACAAAGAAACTATCGAATAAACACGAGACGCCAACTGTTCGTTTTGGGAACCACGGATACTTTCCATTAGTAACGAAATCTGTTCCACAAGACGGGATATTAAAGGCATTAGAATATTATCATCGATTATATCATCAGAAGTGTGTGGGTTTACAAACGACGTATTTCTATTCTGTTTCGCTGGTAAATCCCTTCGTTGCGGAGTTGGTGATCCCAAAATTGTGTGTCTTTGGTTAATAGAAGTTTGACTCTGTCTGCTTGTTAAACTAAACACTGTGGAATTAGAATTCTTTCTATTACTTCTGTTAACATTCCCTCTTGACATTTGGTTGTCAAGGGGAGTAGGAGAGAACTGTGTAGGAGACACGGCTTGTTGTCGGTTTAACAGCTGTTCCAATTTAGCCTCGAGTCTCTTAACTGTATCCTGTAGATCGTACACACTGCCTTCTACCGTGGATACCTGAGTTAGGCACTGCTGGTAGCAATTCTCCATTCGCTTGTACTCTTCGTTACTATTCCCGACAGGAAATACAGGCTCTATTGACTGGGTTGTATTTGGTAGCGGAGTAGTCTCCATTGAGCTTTCCCTGTCATCGTTAGTACTGTCGCTGCCTTTAAACATTTGTCGGAATTCCTCCGGAACTAAGTCGTACTCGTTGTCTGTTTGTGGAATTAGCGGATTGTAGCTGTCGGACAGAGGCACTAGGGTTCCGCCCGATTGGGAATTGGGACCCAGGTCAATACTCAGGTCTTGACGACGCTTTGTGTCCAAAAGAATGTCAGATACAAATTGCCGGAATTCCTCCTCGCTTAGCAACCCAAGTTTCTGTCTGCTTTGGTTGCGGAGATGATTCAAATCGCGGTTATTTGGGAGGAATGGGATTCCGCCACCTTTGCTTAACAAAAGCCAGGCCTTCTCGGTTTCCCTACGGTCTACCTCATCGAACAAATCCTGGCAAAGATCTTCGAAAGCCAAGTTATTAAGCGTCCGAAGTTTCTGCATTGGGCTACGTAGCAGCGCTTCCTCGCTACTCCTAAACACATCTGGGATTATAAAATGCTCCCCTGCCTTATGGTCCGGCAGGATTTCATTCAGATAGAAGCAAAGTCTATCACTGCATTCGTATTGCATCTCCAGCAGCCGATCTGCCAGCTCATGGTGTCCGGCTATCCTAGCGCATTCCTCCGGCGTGTGACCGAGTTTGTCCAGCGAGCAGGGATCGGCGCCGTATATGAATAGCAGCTCGCTTTGCTGTACTTGTCCGGCCTGCGCTGATACGTGCAGTGGCGAGGATCCTCTGTGTGAGTGGAGGTAGGAGGGCTGGGCCCCAAGGGATAGCAGTCTGAGACAAGTTTCTAGATTGTTAGTGCGAGCTGACGCGTGTAGCTGTTGGCTGAAGTCCTCAACTGTAACAGTTGGGGAATCCTTGCCTGAGTTCATTTTCTGCGTATAGGCTAGGTCCTGGTACTTGCACTTTATGTAGGTCTCTTTAACTGGAGTTTGTGGGTCGTTTGGCAGCGGTTTTCGCGGTTTATTCTGAACAGAACAAGTGCTGAGGTGTTGCGGTTTTAGAGTATTGAATTTCTGCTGCGAACTTGTCTTCGCATAGTGTAACTCGTGTTCCCAAATACTATTAGTGTTCTTCTGTAACATAGATTCGCACATTTTCATAAGACCGTGTGGCCATCTCTGATGCTGTATGGAACGTATGTAGGATAAATGCCTGCCTAGGCTGCGGTGAATCGAACAACAGTCGTCGCATAAATAAACTCCTTTGTTTATGCTTATCCAGTTCACCTGTGGGAAATTACAGTCAGCACATACAGTGCACAGAGGCTGAAAGAAACTCTCGTTATTATTCATACTAGATTCGCTAATAATCTACAGGGAAACTAGAATATAGTAGTTAGGGTGACTAGAGGATTTTGGGCCAAATCTGGACATTTATCAAAAAAAAAAAAACTGGATACTATTATTTTAGTTTAAACTTTAAAGTGAACGAATCAGAGGCAATTAGATGATAATAAAAAATAACTGTAAAAAAACCATGGACAATTTAGAAATTACTGGACATCGCACAATAATTGTAAAAACTGGACTGTCCAGGCTAAAAATTGGACATGGTCATCCTAAATATAGTAGAACTCGGTTATAACGTACCCCCTAGGGAAGGGAAAATAAGTATGTATTACCCGAGTGTACAAACTGAGTTGACTCTACATATAAATACATACTGCTTTATAAACTTGGTTAAATAAAATCTAAAATTACAGCTGTACCGACCGCATGTTCATTTGGAGGCACTATTTTTGGTTTATTGATAGTGCCTCCAAAAGAAAATGCTGTCGGCACAGCTGTAATTTTAGATTTTTTTTAATGTCATCATCACCTCAAGGTGTCAAACCATTTCAGAAAGGTGTTTCGGAAGCTAACGACCCTAAGTGCGTTGGAAGTTCCTTTGTATGCGGCTATATATAGCGCGAATAGGAAGTTAGGAACTGGCAAAGTCCATCCCTATAGCCGTTACATGTTTCCCTCAGAAAGAAGCAATAATTAAATGGACCTCCTGTCATGTTACTATAATAAAATGTAAATATTTGAAACTGTAGAAAAAGTGAATTCAGATTGTTTGGCTAGTTTTTCAGTTTTCAAGACTTGTATAATTGTATTGCAAGCGAGGATAAGCGAAATTTTGTATTCTAAGCCCAACCAAATTGACTACAATTGGTGATTAAGAAAAAGTAAGAATGTCGACCATAGGAATCTCTCAAGATGTATGCCCAGTTAAGAACTGAGTTAGACGAATGAAGTAGTATGAATTCCGTTACAAAATTTGAACTTTTCTCCACATTTCCAACTTGATAACTTCAGTATTGTAGCCCTGATAATACTTTAATTTAACAGGCTTGAATTAATATGTAGATTTCAAGCCTAATAATACATGCTTGTAGAAGGTCTTCGTAACTTTAATCCGAAACAGCTGTTCGCATACGTAAGGAGAGCAGATCCGAACACAGAGTAGAAATAAATTTACAGTATTCAAAGTAGTACGGCGACGATGAACTACCGATATACAAAAACGTCATCAACTATTTAAGAGTCATTGTTCCAGTGTCTACACAATTAATTAACCTTTTAATAGATGGTCGTAGTATCCGATGCACCACACATGAATTGGCATTTGTTTTGAGCGGTTTCAGTCCATTAAATTTATAATTGTGTTATAAAGCCCCGATATTTGGAAATCAATTGAAAAAGTGGCACGGCGCTCGCTATATCTGCCGCACCGGGTATGTCGCCCCAGAGACTTATACCTGGCACAAGCAACGAAACTCGCGAATAGATCAGAGTGGGAATATGTAACGTATAGAGATCTGTGTGAGTAATAACTCCGTATATTAACACGACTTGATACAATAGAATCCCAGTTAGCTGATACATAACTTGCAATGATCATTAGCTTTTGAATCCATTCAGATTTACATTGATATACAAATTGTCCATAAAGCTCGGAGCTTTTAAGACACTTTTTTCGAATATATAATAAAGATTTTTGCCGAATACATCATAAAAGTGTCTTAAAAGCTCCCGGGCTTTAAAGACACTTTTTTCACCATTCAATTTCATTCGAAGTCGGTTTACAATGGATTAGAAGAGAGTCGCTTGCATTGCATGCAGTGTTAAGATTCTAGAATATTCCTCTGGTGAGCGTAGCAGTCAGGGAATAGAATAGGAAGTGCGTTGGTCTAATGAGGCGAAGGGTGACAAAACATCCTTTTTTGTATAACAAAATTGTCAAAAAGTATGCAATATGGGGGCACGGGCGGCGAGCGCCGTGCCACTTTTCAGGATGGCCAACTTTGCTGTACTACCACTGTCTATTATAGATTAAACAGTTAATTGATAATTTATTCAATTAATTATTATTAATTTAATGACAGCCGGACCATATTCGATTACTATAAAATACTCCGCCGTACCACTTTTCGAAAGGACGTGCCGCGCCTGGGGGTGTCTAATTTCGGGAGTTTTGCGTTACGTAGTTTTAAAGTGCCGTGAATCCTTGTGTAACTTAATAGTATCATATAGTACAGTAGCAGGTCTGGGAGTATGCAAAGTATTGCATTTGCATACCCCATATGCATAGTAATTCATACTGCACCAGCGTTTAGTTAGATTAATAGTTTGGGCCTTTCATAAATCTACTGTATAGAAAACAATGTACCTTGTTATTCAACAACACTAATTAATTTTATTAACTCGGTCTTCCAAAAGGTCAGGTCAGGTCGATTCAGGTATTGACCTGACTTTTGACAAGCCTGGTAAAGTTGTATATATCCCTATATAATTTATTATTGCTAATTGGTGACAAAGTCTTGAAATATTAGTCCGTAGTCTACACGTTGTGTTTGCTAGCATATAACGGCACATTTGTAAATAGATTTACACAAACAACAAATTTATCGTCGTTTTTTTAATAATATTTTGCACATATTTGTTTTTGTACGTATATGAATGGCAGACATTCAAAGGGAAAAGTTCCCAAACTCAAAGACCATCAACCAGCAACAACGACCAAAATATAGAGCTCCAAAGGACATGCTTTCGGCACAGCTGTATTTTTGATTTTTCTATCTGTTATTTTACAGCACTTTCTTTTGGAGACACTATTAATTTATCAACCAACGACCAAAAATATAGAGCTTCCAACCGGACATGCTTTCGGCACAGCTGTAATTTTAGATTTTTCAGTCACTTATCTTTACAGCATTCTCTTATGGAAACCCCATTATTCAATCAACGACCAAAATAAGTGCCTCCAAAAGACATGCTATCGACACAGCTGTAATTTTAGATTTTTAGATCAGTTTTACATCATTTTTTGGAGGCACTATTAATCAACCACCGATAGGACATGCTGTAGGAACAGCTACAATTTTAGACTTATTTTTGGTTTTCTGTTGTTTACTTATAGTTCTTTTGTTTATTTGTTTGGCATTTGTTTACTTTGTTGTTTGACAAGAAAAGACTTAGACGATATCGAGGGAGGGAAATCCCGGAAACCCTGGAAACAGAAGTGGGCCCGGAGTCCGGAGAACCCTCTCTACGACTCTAAGGAATATCTGCCGATTTCCAGAACCCGCAACAGACGAAGAGGGGAAGGGAGACACAGCTGCCAAGGGACCCGTCAAGGGAAGTCGGACTCGTAAGTCTACAGAAATAGGACCCTCCACAGGAGCAGAGGAGTCCTACCTGAACCAGAGTGCCAAATAGCACTTGTTATCTGTACTATTATTAACTTGTAGCTAACATATTCCTACTTATCTCTATTCTATTTGTCTTTCGTTAGTTATTCGTATTTTACGTATTTATTTATAACTATTTTGTATTTAATGTATTTCTGTATTTGTAGTCTAATTTAGGTTAAATTTTGATACCAACTCACTTCATAGGGAATAACTACTGATACAGGGAATAATAACTCAATAATTCAACAACAATAAAACTTCAGTTCCTGTAGTAACTGTGCTTAGTAAATTAAAAATTAATTCATATATAAACATTTAGTATTAAAACAGTTGAAATAATATAGTACCGTTGAATACACCAGCTTCAATATTTAAAATATTTTATGTCATCAAATTTGCATAATTTCTTTAGTTTCACTCAGTGGCGGCGCTAGCCAGCCGCCACTGGTGGGCACAATTACGTCACAGGTGGGGCACAGGTCACAGGTGGGGCACACTTACAACAATGTGGTGGGGCACAGGCCCCACCTGGCCCCACCCTCGCGCCGCCTCTGGAACTTTCACTTTCACTGAATACTCGTCAGCTGTTTCTCTCAGTATCTTTAGTTGAGTAGGATCTGGATATGATAACTCGTTACCTTTTATATTCAGCTTATTTAACTGAGGCAATGTAGGAATGAGATGAATGAAGTGTACACAAGAAGTAGAGTCGAGTTCACATATAATAATATCTATTTCCTTAATAACAGGACTATAAGCTAAGCCATCACACAGTGTATACACTTCTGATGATGATAATGGGATTAGGAAGAGGCATAATCTGATTAATGACTGCAGATAAGCGACAGATATATTCCTGGATATAAAATCCTTATTCACTTTTGACCCAATGCCCGCAATATCTAGCTCCATTAGCTTATTGCAATGCTGTATGGGAGCTAGTATACTATCCCAGCTGTTAATTCCTATCCTGGATAAATCATAAAACTTAATTACTCTCAGAGTATTACTGTTCCTATTGATTATCTGTATGAGAATATCTCCATAGGATTCATGATGAGGTGGGTTGAAACCAATTGGTTTTATAGCTAGATATGTTAGATTACAGAAGAACTGTAGATAGGGTAGGACTGAGTAGGGATCTTCTGTATTCAGCTGTATCTCTTGTAGCGAAGCGAGGTGTGAAAAAATGTCGAGGGATATATCAAATGAAAAATCATATAATTCATTTAAGAACAATCCGTTAATAGGTTTATGATGAGTTACTAATTCCTGAAGTGACCAATCAGGTTGTTTCACCATATTACAATACAAGTATTGAATGGATGAGAATTTGCTAATGAAGTTTGTAATACATTTATTTGGTATGTCAGTTTGATGTATATACAGAGACCCAGTGAATTGATTGGCTGGAGGAGGGAATAGGATATCAGAACCCTTAATGCCACGACACTGAAATAATTCAATACTAATCTTAATATCAGCTGGCATAACAGAGGAGATAATGCTGGTATAAGATAGGATTGCAGAAGTGTCTTTGCTACGAATAATCAAAGCTAGGTAGTTGAGACTGCATTGGTCTATTCGAGATATGAGAGTGCGGAACTGTTCAGTGGAGATATGACGCACATCAATGTATATTATTTGAATATGTGGCAGGTGTGGTAATGACAGTAGGAATGTGTACCACTCATTTGGAGAGACAGCTGATTCAAAGTAAAAGTGCAAGGGTTCAGGCAGAATATGCTTAACATAGCTAAGTAGTGAGGGACCTGGTTTTGATTCGAATATTGACGGAATTAACTCAAGCAATATGCGAGAAAATTCTACTATGTTTGATAAATTTAGCACTATATCATTGTAGTCCAAATTGAGTTGGTAGAACATAGGTATCTGCGGAGTCGTAATAGGAAGTAGCTTTTTGCAGAGGATAGATTGCATTGCTATAGATTTGTCGCACAAGATGCCACACGCGAATCTAATTACCATTCTAAACATAACAAACAGTTCGTCAGAGGACACCAGGTACCGAACTATCATGCATTGCTGAGTCCATTTCTGGTAACTCAGCCAGAGTGCGGACATGAATTCTTGTAGTGTTAAGTGTGCGTATACCCACACCTTAACTCGACCCACAAACTTAAGCACCACGAAGTGCTCTTGCATTAGTCCCAGTCTCTCACACTGGTATTCCTTTTCTGCCAAACTGAGAGTGACATCGTCCTGACATACGAGTTCTCTGTCGTAAATTCCCTTATAAGCTTCCTTCCCTATGACACTAATACAATCTGTTATTCCTGTTGTGAAGCCACTGATGTGGGACACTTTTGTGTATCTCTTTAGTCCCATTCTGTGCAGCTGTCTCCTCACCATATAGGTTATTAGCTCTTGATACACGTCTGTCACGGTCTGAGCTAGGATGTCTTCTGTGTCGTTAAACAGTGCACTGAACAGACTCGCATTCACAGGGACCAGGGCCAAGAGGTTCAGCTCTTCGTGTCTCGCGAATAGTTTGTTGGTGTCTTCCAGTTTGGATTCAGTATTCATTCTTTTCTTGAAATACAAATCGCGGTTGTCAGGCGAGAACCCTAGCACCTGATAGTGATTGCTGATATTCATTTGATTACCGAATTCCGTGGCTACGTTTGACCAAGCCCCTGGTCTGCTGGTGAGTAGGATGGTGGCGCTAGGAAGAATTCTCTTCTGCAGGAGGAGATAGAGTAGAGTGGTCTCGAATGGAACTGACTTAATGAACTCGTCGAGTCCGTCTATGATCAGGAGGAGACTCTCCCCTCCTGTCCTCATTAGGTATCGTGTGAGGGACTCTGCCCATCCCACGCCGAGTGGCAGACTGATGCGCAGCCATCTGAGAATGTACTTGTTGATCTCTTTATCTTCCTGTCTGGTCACTTCTATCTCATGCCAATCTGTGTGTCTGCAAGGAATACACAGGAGATACTGGAAGTTCTCGATGTTATCCATCCCGTATTGGTAACCGGCGTACTTGCAAAGAAATGACTTGCCACAACCTGGGTTACCTAATAGCGTCCAGATTTCGGGTTCCTCTGTACGACAATAGGAAAGATGAGATTCGAAGTCAATTGTTCCGAATCGGTTGTATTTCCTTTCTTCTTTGTTCATTTTTCTCAGAAATTCAATCTCCATAACGGAGGTCTCTTCCTCCGGTTTGACTCTATCTGTCTGTTGATTAATGACAGTGAGTGGAGTATACACGGATTCGAATGCAACCATTTTGCTGTCCAGTATAACACTGACATCTTTGTGCTGCAATAGCATGTACTCTCTCAGCTTCCTCATCCATTGGGGATGGTTATCTTCTCCTTCATATTCTATCTCTGACAATAGTTTAGCTTTGAATTCCTCTTCACTCAACCCTTCGAATACGGATGCGTAATTTAGTATTTTCGGTACTAAATCGACTCTTTCAATTGCTGTCATGGCTTTGCATAGCACATTTAGATCTTTCGAAATTATTCCCTCTTGTATGCAACTATTCATTATCTCTTCGCTGTTATCACTCTCTGTTATGGTTTGTCCGATTATTTCCCAATCACAGGATGATACGTCACGTAACAGTTCTATGAACGTGTGAGCTGTTTTCGTTTCGGTTGAGGCCTGTTTTGGAACTGATGCGTTTAACCAAGGTATCTTCTTGGCTAGAGATAGCAATTCTCTGTTTCCCATTTCTTCGATTACTCGCATGAACTCTACGGGGTTAAATCCATCCCATTTCTTCAGTAGAGTTAGAAATTTTATACCCGGTTCGTAGCTAACTTTTACTTTTTCGATTATTCGACTTGGAATTGCTAGCGAAATTTGTATCTTGTCGATGTCGTCTCGAGTTAATGCTTTCGATAATTGTTTCACTGCGGCCGCTAATTCTTCCTGGAATTTGGCCATCTCGGTCTATATAAACCCAACAGTAACACTTCCCTTATGCACTGGATGTACTAACTAGACCAATACCATGACATGAGTATAATGGTCATGCTTATAGTATAATGGCTCTATTGATACTTTTTGTGCTTTATAAATACTAAAATATTTTCGTTAAGTATATTTGTTTTCCTATTATACTATTTGGAAGTCAGTTTCAATTTCTAGTGACTTGTTTTCTATTCTTTAACAAACCAATGAACATACACATGCAACACTCCAGTTTATAATATGGGCAAATTGTTATTCTGAGTAGATTGTCTGGAAAAAAGAATTGAATTCGCTTTTATGATTTAGACTAAGACATACTCTATTTTTACCCACTACAACATGAATATTTCAGGAACTTTGTGCAATTAAACTTCATATTCAAGGAAAACTGCCGAATGGTTATTATTAACGGGATCGATACACTGTGCTTACAAAGTAGTAATTCGCAAAATTTCCTATGTCACATTCTTGGCAGTGATCTGCAAATTCCTTTGTTAAAACATAATAAGTGTCTTGAACGATCAATGTATAATTATATACAGAACTCAGTTAACACGTACCACCCTGGGAAACAAGAAAAAGTACGTACTAAGCGAGGTACGTCTTATCCGTATGCATTATCGACAAGTCGAAATACTGACTTGTTCAATGAGATAAATACGATGTAGGGTATTCAATTTCAAGTGTTTAACATACTTAAAGATAAGATGAAAGTATCTTAGTTGTCACGTACTCACTTAATCAAAATACTAACTGAGTTCTGCTGATATTTTTCTAGAGTTTGCTAAAGTATATATTAACGGAAAATAAAATGAATACATTTATTTACTTGGGAATATAAATTGGTACGTCTTATCCGAGGTACATCTTATCCGAGCACGTATTAACCGAATCATTTATAATGAATGAGATAAAAGGAAAAATCGGTTATTAAAGAACAGTACGAAGTATCCGAAAGTACCTCTTAAGCCGAGTACGTACTAAGCAAGTTCCACTGTAATTTCATACAGTTACTTTGTTAATAGCTTGTTTCCTATGTATTTTCCGTAGCAGCTAACCTACATATGATGGAGAATTGGAAAGTAATTATTTTTGGATCTTTAGTGGCAAAAGTCATTAAAAACTGATAGTTCATCAATATTTTCCAAATTCGGCCTATTTCCGATTAATGCGATCAAAATTATCGATATTTACTTATCAATTAAATTTCTTCAAGGAAATAATTCCTATTTCAGATTGTGTTGCATGTGTCTCAGTGTCTACATATTATAACTAATTTATGAAACTTAAATAGTGAGGCAATTCAATAGATAAGGATCATTGAGAGTAATTAATGCACAGATAATACTCAAGTCAACATAAATATATTACAAATCAAATAATTAATACAATAATTTGCATACCTATTATAAAAACAATTAATTAAACTTACATCTCAAATAAATAAATGTAGAGAGAAATCTAATTTAAACATTAATTTACTTATCCACCGATCATCGGCGTTTGTATTAAATAACCTGGCTAGTTTCTACCGATGGTGTTTTATATAAACATAAAAAAACAATCGGGAGAAAGTGGCGAGGTTTTTAATATAAACGCTGATGATCGGTGTATAAGTAAACTCATTAAACATTGCTTCAGTTATTAATGGAGCACAACCTCCCATCATTAAATAGTGCTTTCATTGCATTAAATTATAATTTGTTGGCCCAGATGTATTCAGAATATAAGTTTGAAATTTTTTTCGAACACAATAGAGGCGGCGCCAGCATTTTCGGCAGGGGGGGCTCTGGAGTGGGCAGCCCCAAAAAGAGAGAGAAGTCCCAAAAACTTCATGGCTCTTCCTTTGGAAAACAAGGGAATGGGTACAAAGCTTATAAGAACCGATATAAATATCCAGTGATTCCATTTTTAGGAATTCTGAAAAACAAAACCTTTGCCTCCACTCTCGGATAATAATTAATTAGAGATTGAAAACGTTATCTGTGGTATACTTGAATATTTTGTTAGAATCAGCCTTTAAAGCAAGATGCAAGGATGTACATAATGTTGGATGAACTCAGTTCTAACGTACAAGGGAAGTACGCAATTTGGCTGACTGTTGGATTTATACATTGGGCTAAAAAAGTCGGACACACCAATAATTCCGTGCAATTTGGTTCATTTCCTTGGACACATTTATAGAAATATCGAAGGTCTAAAACTTTCGCTCGCTCAGTATTAAATTAATTAAGGACGTACGATTATAAACAGGTCATTCACTTTCCTTAATAATACTAGATAGAATTACTAGTCACCTTAATTAAGACGTAATTATGGTGAAACAATATACATACCAGGGATTCCCTTGAGGCATGAATATTGAATAATTACAGTTTAGTTCCACAAATAAAGTTGATTAACTATGCAATGAAATTCTCCCGTTATCACGAAGTCTGATATAACGAAATAACCGCTTATAAAGAAATGGATATTTTCCCCCAGAGCACTAAATGCATTAATTATTTCCGCTTGCTACGAATATCCGGATATAACGAAGGGATTTACAGGTCCCAAGCACTTCGTTATAACGAGAGTTCACAGAAATTCCCTATATGGTTTGCAAGTATGTTAGTACGCACACTCGGATAGTACATACTTATTTTGTATGTGCGGGTAAGCACTAAGGACTAGGGGGTTAGTTATAACCGATTTGTACAGTATTATTTGTATACAATTAAACAGAATTATACATCTCAATTGATTAACTATTATTCAAACTCACTTGTGAGAATCTCTGGAGTGTTGATGTTGAAGTTAGTTTCACTTGTTTGTCAATAAATCTATAGAATAAAACTGATAAAATATCATCTACAAACAACACAAATAAGAATCATTATATAATTATGCCTATCAAGCTCTATTTATATGAGTCTATTGTTCCTAACAAAGGCTCAACCAATGAAATTGCAGTCTCAATTGCCATCAACAACAAGTTATAATATGATTGGGTAGCAAATCTGAATTCAATGTATTATATTATGAATTATGAATTATATTATTTGTATATTCACTTGTTTGTCAAAGACATAAATTCCTCGATTAGACTCTCGTTATTACAAACACGGAAATATCGGTTACGGAGTACAAGGTTAATTCCCCTAGCCTAAACAAATACAGTGGAGTTTGCTTATTAGCAACTCCCCTATTAACAATATTATATTGCTTTATTAGTATCACCTTTTCAGGTCCCCAGTGTTGATAATACTGTTAATTCCATTTCCCTATTAGAAACTTCGCCTATTAGCAACCAGATTTAGTGCCAAACACGGGTTGCTATTAAGCGAACTCCACTGTGTATGAAATTGACACCATTTAATACAAATTTTCAGGAAAATAGGAAGAAATTACGACGCTCCTCTGATTTGCGTATAAAGAGAGTCATTGTATTTGTATTATTTTAATACACAGCTATCTACTAGTATATCTCCTATAGTTTGTGTGTAATAATCATTATGCCCATATATGGTAATAAGCATATGCAGAGTATATGATAAATGTTGCAAATAAAATCACAGATAATGTGAGTTGCCTTTATAAGTTCAATTGTTAACAAATTAAGTATCTACAAGGGAATATTGGTTCAAAATTATTGCTGAATTTAGTTTGCATGCAAATAACCGAATTATTTTAAGAATACAGTGGGGCCTCCCTTAACGGACACTCCAAATAGCGGACAACCCTCGTGGCACGGATTTATTTATTTAGCATATGTCTAATAGAAAAGCAACCTCTAAATAGCGGGCAACCTCTAAATAACGGACAACGGTTCCGGTCCCAAGGTGTCCGTTGTTCAGAGGCTCTACTGTATAAAGTTAATATGAATATTGTAACTAACTTGTTCAGATTGTGTATCTGGAAAGTTGATGCAGGAAGTAATTCCACTTGTTTCTCGATAATCTATAAATGTATTTATATTTAATCAAACTACTATATTGTGAGAATACCAATAGCACTTCGTTACATACACATTAATTAATAGTCGGTTTAGCTTGCAGACAATTCCACACAATATATGTGTTAAGAGGCTTAGAAATACTAACAAAGTATTGTGGCCTAACAAACTGTCCGAAGCCATTAAGTTTAACATTAATTGTATAAACAAGCGACATATTGTTTCACTTTTATCATTTGTTATCAAATTAGTTCCCATTCATATTAAACAAACAAACCAACAGACTGACATGTAGATATTACGTATTACAAAGTCCCGTGCAAATGTTGCGTAACAAACAATGTGTGACAAAACATCTTTTTGTTCTACAAAATGGTATAAAAAGCGTGACATAGGTGGTTGTAAAATTTCGGAATTTTGGTTACGTAACATTTAAAGGGCCCTAATTTTCTTCAGGAATTATTTGATTTATTATATCTGGAATATCTAATGTACATAAAGACTGTTAGGATAACTCACTTGCTGTGTTAACTAGCAACGTAGTGTGTAGATAGGTATGTCGATAATTATCACACTTCAGATGTGTCTGTGTGTCGGTTTGTTTGAGATTATTTCTTAGTTCCAATTCAATAAATTAACAGCAACTAACTAGTCTATATATACTACTTTCTATAAATACATCTGCCTACAAGAGCTGGTCAGTTGACCAATGGGATATCGGTTACAGAACGTACTTTGTATAATGACTCCATAAGCGGATTCCTATCTTAACGAATGAATAAGTTTAATAAGTGAAATAATTTATACGCGTACAGGAAAAAAGGAAAAAGGAAAAATTACTCGACAAGTGAATATTTACAGTAAAGATTAAAATATATCTACATCTAATAAAATTGCTTGCTATAGGGTATAGTGTTTATATCACTTCCTATCTTAACTGTGTTAGTTGAGTCTGATGGAAGTAAACAATTTTGTTATTGTTTATTAACACAGTCAGGTTCTTTTATTATGAACATTCAAGTAGCAAAATTATGGTGAGACTGCATAATAAGCGAACTCAACTGAATACAATCCCAATGTAAGTTTTTATCTTGGGGCATAGAGTTTGTTCATAATACAAAGAACCTTCAGATTAAGTAAGATTAAAATTTTTCACAATAAGCAGAACTGGCAGTGACTGTATTTCGTAGCAATTTTCTTTAACAGCTACATTACTGACAACCCGGATATTTATGACATAATATTTGGTTCCAGTTTATAACCCCACCGTGCTAGAGGGCTGGGTTATAGCTATTATCGTGCTGGTGGTGGTTATACTGATTCTCATAAGTCTGGCCATTCCACTGATATTCTATCTCAGGAGATACAACAGGTAACAACTGACTATAACATACAGTAGAACCTCGTTACGGATAACACTATAAGTCCCCTTCAAAGCCTTTTTAATACAAATGATGGTTAAGACGAACTTTGGATAAGGCGAACGCTTTTGGGTCCCCTGGTGTTCCTACTAACGAGGTTCTAGCAAATATTAAACAAGGGCACTGTTATGTTGATAATCTTGTATGCGTTTGTATATTAATGGGAGCCGCTTAAGTCCAGTTTATCCAGTTCTGCCGATTAAGCGATATACATTAAACTATTCAACACGAATTGGTTTCCAAAGCCTAGTCCGATTTTAAACGAATTACCCGATTAACCCAATTTCCCGATCAAGCGGCTTCCACTGTATTAATATGAGTTACATTGTATCTGTGATATTGTATGTAGACAGCTGAAGGAAGAGCAAGAGAGACTCTGGAACCAAAGGAAGTCGGTACAGCCCGGGTTCGGAGCTCCGGCGGAAGCTGAGTTTGTATACGACTTGGAAGGGAATTTAGTGTTCAGTCAGCAAGGAGATATTCCTCTGCAACAGAAGAAGTCAACTCTCGATGATGTTCCATGGAAAGGTGAGTTAGTTTTTTATTTTTGTTAGTTTGTTTCCAAAGGACACTCTGTCGGCACAGCTGTAATTTTAGATTTTCAATCTGTTATTTTACAGCATTTTCTTTTAGAGGAACTATTAATCAACCAACGACCAAAATAAAGTGCCTCCAAAGGACACTCTGTCGGCACAGCTGTAATTTTAGATTTTCAATCAGTTATGTTTACAGCATTTTCTTATAGAAATCCCATTAATCAACCAACGACCAAAATCAGTGCCTCCAAAAGATATGCTATCGGCACAGCTGTAATTTTAGATTTTATTTATTTTCTGTTGTTTACTTGTAGTTTGTTAGTCTATTTGTTTGGCATTTGTTTATATTGTTGTTTGACAGGCAAAGACTTTGACGATATCGAGGGAGGGAAGTCCCGGAAACCCTGGCAACAGAAGTGGGCCCGGAGTCCGGAGAACCCTCTCTACGACTCTACGGAATATCTGGCCGATTTCCAGAACCCGCAACAGACGAAGCCGGGAAGGGAGACACAGCTGCCAAGGGACCGTCAAGGGAAGTCGGACTCGTAGGTCTACAGAAATAGGACCCTCCACAGGAGCAGAGGAGTCCTACCTGAACCAGAGTGCTAAATAGCACTTGTTATCTGTACTATTATTAACTTGTAGCTAACATATTCCTACTTATTTCTATTCTATTTGGCTTTCGTTAGTTATTCGTATTTATTTATAACTCTTTTGTATTTTACTGTATTTCTGTATTTGTAGTCTAATTTACATTACATTTTGATACCAACTCACTTCTTCGGGAATAACAATTTAGTCACAGGGAATAGTCACTCAATAATTCAACAACAAATAACAACAGTTCCTATAGTATCTGTGCATACTAAATGAAGAATAAATATACAAAAATTTGCAATTATACAGGTACAAGAATTAATTCAGACTTCAATATCGTCCATTTCGAAAAATATCAAGAATCATACTCCACTGAATACTCTTCAGCTGTTTGTCTCAGTTTCTCTACTTGAGTTGGAGTTGGAGATGAAAACTCCTTATTAAATGAAACATCCAGCTTCTTTAACTGAGGTAATGTAGGAATGAGATGAATGAAGTGTACACAAGAAGTAGAGTCGAGTTTACAAGTTTTAATTTCTATTTCCTTAATAACAGGACTATAAGCTAAGCCATCACACAGTGTATATACTTCTGATGATAATAATGGGATACTGAAGAGGTGTAATCTGATTAATGACTGTAGATAAGCGACAGATGTATTCCTGAATAAAATATCCTTATTAACTACTGATTTAATGCCCCCAATATCTAGCTCTATTAACTTATTGCAATGCTGTATAGGAGCTAGTATACTATCCCAGCTGTTGATTCCTATACTGGATAAACGGTATAACTTTATTACTCTCAGAGTATTACTGTTCCTATTGATTATTTGTATGAGAATATCTCCATATGATACATGATGAGGTGGTTTACCAATTGGCTTTATAGCTAGATATGTTAGGTTACAGAAGGACTGTAGATGAGGTAGGACTGAGTAGGGATCTTTTGTAATCAGGTGTATCTCTTGTAGCGAAGCGAAGTGTGAAAATATGTCCAGGGATATTTCAAATGAAAAATCATATGATTCATTTAAGAACAATCCGTTACTAGGTTTATGATGTGTTATTAATTCCTGAAGTGACCAATCAGGTTGTTTCCACGGATTATAATATAAGTATTGAAAGGATGAAAATTTGCTAATCAGGTTTGTAATACATTTCTTTGGTATGTCAGTCCAAGCAATACCTAGAGACCCAGTGAATTCATTGGCTGGAGGAGGGAATAGGATATCAGAACCCTTAATGCCAATACACTCATCTAATGTAATACTAATCTTAATATCAGCTGGCATATCAGAGGAGATAATGCTGGTATACGATAGGATTGTAGAAGATTCTTTCACAATAAATGTCAAAGCAAGGTAGTTGAGACTGCATTGGTCTATTCGAGATATGAGAGTGCGGAACTGTTCAGTGGAGATATAACGCACATCAATGTATATTATTTGAATATGTGGCAGGTGTGGTAATGACAGTAGGAATGTGTACCACTCATTTGGAGAGACAGCTGATTCAAAGTAAAAGTGCAAGGGTTCAGGCAGAATATGCTTAACATAGCTAAGTAGTGAGGGACCTGGTTTCGATTCGAATATGGTGGGAATTAACTCCAGCAATATGCGTGAAAATTCAAACAAATTCAATAAATTTAGTGTTTCTTGAATGTTAAACTTGAGTTGATAGAACATAGGTATCTGCGGAGTCGTAATAGGAAGTAGCTTCTTGCAGAGGACTGATTGCATAGCTATTGATTTGTCACACAAGATGCCACACGCGAAGCGAATTACCATTCTAAACATAACAAACAGTTCGTCAGAGGACACCAGGTACCGAACTATCATGCATTGCTGAGTCCATTTCTGGTAACTAAGCCAGACTGCGGACATGAATTCCTGCAGTGTTAAGTGTGCGTATACCCACACCTTAACTTGACCCACAAACTTAAGAACCACGAAGTGCTCTTGCATTAATCCAAGTCTCTCACACTGGTACTGCTTTTCAGCCAAACTGAGAGTCACATCGTCCTGACATACGAGTTCTCTGTCATAAATTCCCTTATAAGCTTCCAGCCCAATGGCACTAATACAATCTGTTATTCCTGAGGCGAAGCCACTGATGTGGGACACTTTTGTGTATCTCTTTAGTCCCATTCTGTGCAGCTGTCTCCTCACCATATAGGTTATTAGCTCTTGATACACGTCTGTCACTGTCTGAGCTAGGATATCATCTGTGTCGTTAAACAGAGCACTGAACAGACTCGCATTGACAGGGACCAGGGCCAAGAGGTTCAGCTCTTCGTGTCTCTCGAATAGTTTGTTGGTGTCTTCCAGTTTGGATTCAGTATTCATTCTCTTCTTGAAATAGGCATCTCGGTTGTCAGGTGAGAACCCTAGCACCTGATAGTTACTGTTGATATTCATTTGATTACCGAATTCCGTGGCAACGTTAGACCAAGCCCCTGGTCTGCTGGTGAGTAGGATGGTGGCGCTGGGAAGAATTCTTTTCTGCAGGAGTAGATAGAGTAGAGTGGTCTCAAATGGGACTGACTTAATGAACTCGTCGAGTCCATCTATGATCAGGAGGAGACTCTCCCCTCCTGTCCTCATTAGGTATCTTGTCAGGGACTCTGCCCATCCCACGCCGAGTGGCAGACTGATGCGCAGCCATCTGAGAATGTATTTGTTGATCTCTTTGTCTTCTTGCCTGGCCACTTCTATCTCATGCCATTCTGTGTGTCTGCAGGGAATGGACAGTAGGTACTGGAAGTTCTCGATATTATCCATCCCGTATTGGTATCCGGCGTACTTGCAAAGGAATGTCTTGCCGCAACCTGGGTTCCCTATTAGTGTCCAGATTTCAGGGTTCTCGGTGCGACAATGGGAAATATGAGATTCGAAGTTAACAAGTTTGACTTCTAAATCTGATTTTAATTTTGATCTCAATTTTGATCTCTTAGTGTCAATTATATCGATTTCTGGCTCGACTTGAGATTCCATTAATTTGGTGCTTTGGCCAATAACTTTGGATTTTCCCTTTAATTTTTGTGTTAAATTAGTTCTCCATTTAACGTATTTGGACACTGGTCGAGGTTTTTCCAATTTGGTAATGTCTTTAACAATTGTAGGGATTTCCATCGGTATAGTTTCGTATTCAATCATTTTCCTCAGGAATTCTATCTCTTTAACGGAGGTCTCTTCCTCTGGCTTGACTCTATCTGTCTTTTGTTTAATGACAGTGAGTGGAGTATACACGGATTCCAATGCAACCATTTTGCTGTCCAGTATAACACTAACATCTTTGTGGTGTAATAGCATATACTCTCTCAGTTTCCTCATCCATTGGGGATGGTTATCTTCTCCTTCATATTCTATCTCTGACAGGAGTTTAGCTTTGAATTCCTCTTCGCTTAAACCTTCGAACATAGATGCGTAGATTTGGATTTTCGGTACTAAGTCGACTCTTTCAATTGCTGACATGGCTTTGCATAGCACATTTAGATCTTTCGAGATTATTCCTTCTTGTATGCAACTATTCAATATCTCTTCGGTGTTATCACTCTCTGTTATGGTTTGTCCGATTATTTCCCAATCACAGGATGATACGTCACGTAACAGTTCTATGAACGTGTGAGCTGTTTTCGATTCTTTTGTGGCCTGTTTTGCAACTGATGCATTTAACCAAGGTATTTTCCTGGCTAGAGATAGCAATTCTCTGTTACCCATTTCCTCGAGTACTCGCATGAACTCTACGGGGTTAAATCCATCCCATTTCTTCAGCAGAGTTAGAAATTTTATACCGGGTTCATCGCTAACTTTTACTTTTTCGATTATTCGACTTGGAATTGCGAGTAAAATTTGTATCTTCTCGATGTCGTCTCGAGTTAATGCTTTCGATAATTGTTTCGTAGCGGCCGCTAATTCTTCCTGGAATTTGGCCATCTCGGTCTATATGAACTGAATAGTAAGACTTCCCTTATGCACTGGAGGTACTAACCAGAACATTACAGGGACGGCGGAAGCGGTCAGGTCGGTCAGGCCAATAGCCTGGCCACTCTTACGTCACTAGTTAGGCCGATCAAGCCATGGCCTGATCACTTTATAACCGCCGGCCCTGTATGTACCCATGACCTGAATAATATGGTCATGGTTATAAAATCGCTTTATTGGATACCCTCTGTGTTTTTATGATCGTGAAAATATTCTCATTAAGTATATATCTTGACTATTATAATATTTGAAAATTAGCTTCAATTTATAGTAAAACTCGGTTTCTATAATTTAACAACCAAGTATAAGCAACCCTTGAAGTTTCTAAGTATGGTAATTTGTGATTCTGGGTAGATTTTTTGGAAATACGTATTTATTCAAATTTCTTTGAATTGGAAAACGGAAGACTTACCGTACTTATCTTATACGTATATTAAATCACAATTATTTTTTGTTTGTTTGTTTGTTTGTTCAGAATTGATTGAGGAACTGGTAAGAGCTACAGACTTGAAATTTGGCAGAGGGATAGGGAATACTGTATCTAGAAACAAGTTCTAATATCTAAGAAAAATATTCACATCTTCCCTCCCTAAAGGTGACAAAACTTTTATCCTATTTAATTCGAGGGTTTTCCAGTATGGATTAGCAGCTATCACTCAATTCGTATAAAAGGATTTAGTGTCTCTATCAATTGTTAAGTGTGCATTATAGAATGCCTATCTGAGACTGTGATTTAATTGGTCGAGAGGAAGTTCATTTATCCAATCAGTTATTGTGTTCCCTCTGTCTACCCATACATTTCTAACATTCCATTGTGTCTATTTGATTATTACCAACCAATTCAATAACTTCTCCACAGCCAAAAAAGTCAGGGGTCCACAGAGTTGTACAGTTTGTTAGTGATATTTATTTTCTATTTGGAGTTAGTTTATTAATATATACACGGACATGCGTTAATATCTAGAAAATTGTCAGTTCTAATTAGTATAAATATTCAACAGTACAGGCGCTGATTAGTATTTTCCAATTTATTTTTCTGTCCTTATACTTATATACCTATGGGTAGGGCTCACGGATATAAATAGACTCTTAGGGGGGCACAGCCCTACTCTGAAACAATAGCATTACTGTTACGTGGTCACTAGCGGTCACCTAATATTTCCCATTTGATTCCCGTAATACAATCAATTTGTGCTTTTGAATTTAAGTAATGCTCAAGGGGGTAAGTGTTACAACTCGTCCTTTTTATTACAAAATGACAAAAAGCGTGATGTAGGGAGGGGGTATATAATTTTTTCGTCAATTTTTCGCTCCATAAACGAAAGTTTTTATAGGACTGTTGCATGGTAGAATTGCTACCGTGGCAGAATTGCTACCTCTATTAGTGGTACCATGGATATTCATAAGCCGTGGCAGAATTGCTACCCACTGTTTTATGACTTCTTTGATTGAATAATCACTCATGCATGCGGAACTTAGTTACGATTACACCTTTGTTTACTTTTACTGAAACATTATACGTTGTGCGATGAAATGCCAATTCTATTATTCAAAATAGTAACGTAAATACTACACGTATTCCTATTTCTATTTGTAATAAACTAATAATTAATCTTTAATTAATTTAAACATTTGAACTCTTCACAATTCAAACATTAATTAAATTATATTACACTAAGATGAAATGTAATTTGAATATTGAAATTCTAGTTAAATTAAACATTCGGGAAGTGCAATCAGAAGAAGCACACTATTATCCCGTATGTGAGGGGTTTTTACCTCTAAATTATTTCGTTATAATATTACTGTATTTAAAATGCATACTTTTCTACAAGATACATTCTTAGTATCTTCAATTTAACTTGACTATTCTGGTAGATTCTTGTATAGTACAAGTACAACGTATAATGTTTCAGTAAAAGTAAACAAGGTGTAATCGTAACTAAGTTCCGCATGCATGAGTGATAGGGTGTGATACAGAGGGGGGGGGGCCCTGGGATTTCCCCCCCCCAGTAAATATGCCCCCATCCCAGGAATTTTCTTAATTTTGGCCTATACGTGTATATGCTGCTCCTTTATCAAAGGGAACAGTCGGTTTTGGAAAGTTCCCCCCCCCCAGGAAAAATTTCTGTATCAATCCCTGGTGATTATTCAATCAAAGAAGTCATAAAACAGTGGGTAGCAATTCTGCCACGGCTTATGAATATCCATGGTACCACTAATAGAGGTAGCAATTCTGCCACGGTAGCAATTCTACCATGCAACAGCACCCTAGATTTAGTTTAAGTCTATTGGAGTATGTAATTAAATACAACCGACATTTAATTTGAAAAGGCATGTGTTTTGAATACAAGCGAGGGCCGCAGGCCCGAGTGCAAGTTGTAAGAACGCGCGTAGCGCGGACGAGCAGCTTGTAACCACTATAACTTATAGATACTTCAGGATTTTTTTGAGCAATTAAATTTTACATTGTTACCAAGGATTTCACAAATTTCCTTTGTGACTTTTGTCTGTTGAAGCCACAAAATTTTAGTTTGAAGTTTTAGTTTGAAGACTTATCCGATTACTCAGATTTTCCTAATTATAAATTTATCCGTGTATTTTTGGCAATATTATATGCACCTTGTACTTTCATTTGAACTGTAAATGCTTCGGGAGTACATAATGGAAATATAATATTGTAATTTACATAAATATGTTACAATTTAAATAATTATTGCAGACATATTTTAAAAATAATTTGCTAAACTTACTAAACGAATTTTTTAAAGAGAGAGAAGCTACTCCATGGCTTCGAAAACGGAACACATTCGAATGGGTACAAAGCTTATGGACCTAAGAACCGATATAAATATCCTATTATTTCAGTTTTATGGATTCTGTAACACAAAACATTTGCGTTCGCTATCTGATAATAATTAATTAGGAATTGAAAACGTTATCTGTGGGATACTTAAATATTTTGTTAGAATCAGCCTTTAAAGCAAGATTTCAATGATGTATATAATGTTGGATGAACTCCGTTATAACGTACAAGGGAAGTACGCAATTTGGCTTACTACAGGAATTTGTCTGAGCAAAACGACTTACAAGTTTTCTAAGTGGTCCCTAAATATTGGGTGCTTTATCGCACATAAAATTAACAGAACTGGAAAGCTCCGGGTACGATTGTTAAGATCACTTGAAATGTAAAGAAATTAAATATCAAAAATATTCTGCTGTACTACTTTTCAAAAGGAAGTCAAACTCATGAAACTGGTTTATATATTGGGTTAAAAAGTCGGACACATGCCAATAACATACAATTATAAATAGGTCATACACTTTCCTTAAAAATACTAGATACAATTACTAGACGTAATAATGGTGAAACAAGATGCACACTGGGGTTTTCCAGAAAGCATGAATAATTATAGACTAATTAACAAGTTTTTTTAAACTATGCGATGAAATTCTCACGTAATCACGAAGTCGGATATAACGAAATAACCGCTTATAACGAATGGACATTTTTTAATGCAATAGATTAGGGTTCCGCAAACTAGGTTTTTCAGGCCGCATGCGGCCTGAAACAACCTTATGCATGGCCTGATAGCCCAATGGCTATCAGGCCACACATAAGGACAAATACACCCTTCTCATTAAATATTATTGTCATTACTTTTATCATTACTGTATTACCTTTCGACTAGAGTCCTTTATGCACTTTTTGCTTAGAAATTAGTATAGTTCTAGTATTACAACAACTGAAGAATATAATAGTTTTGTTATAAATTTCGAAAAAAATTGATATTGTTTGCGGCCTGAGGAAAATTTTGTTAAGGTTATGTGGCCTGATATAAATGAAAGTTTGCGGAACCCTGCAATAGATGCATTAATTTTTATCCGCTTGCTACGAATATCCGGAAATAACGAAGGAATTTACAGGTCCCAAGCACTTCGTTATAACGAGAGTTCACTGTACTTCTATATGGTTTGCACTTTGCACTAGTTTGCAGGTATGTTAATACGAATACATGAATAATAAATACTTATTTTGTAGTGCGACTAAGGACTAGGGGGTACAGTAATATTTGTATACAATTAACAGAATTATACATATCAATTGATTAACTATTATTCAAACTCACTTGTGAGAATCTCTAGAAAGTTGATGCTGAAGTTAGATTCACTTGTTTGTCAATAAATCTATAGAATAAATCTGATAAAACATTATCTACAAAACAACACAAATAAGAATAATTGTATAATTATGCCTAACAAGCTCTATTTATATGAGTCTATTGTTCCTAACAAAGCAATGAAATTGCAGTTTCAATTGTCATCAACACTTTACAAAGACTAACTTATAATCTGATTAGGTGCAAATCTGAATTCATTGTATTGTATTATGTATTAATAATTATATTTTATTGGGATATTCACTTGTTTGTTAAACACATAAATTCCTCGATTGCACTCTCGTTAATACAATACGGAAATTTCGGTTAAGGAGTACAAGGTTTAATTCCCCTAGCCTAAAACAAATACAGTGGGGTTTGCTTATTAGCTACTCCCCTATTAGCAATATTGCTTTATTAGCATCACCTTTTCAGATCCCCAGTGTTGATAATACTGTTAATTTCATTTCCCCATTAGCAACTTCGCCTATTAGCAACCAGATTTAGTGCCAAACACGGGTTGCTATTAAGCGAACTCCACTGTATATGAAATTGACACCATTTAATACAAATTTCCGGGAAAATAGGAAGAAATTTCGACGCTCCTCTGATTTGCGTATCAAAGAGAGTCATTGTATTTGTATTATTTTAATTCATAGCTATCTACTAGCATATCTCCTATAGTTTGTGTGTAATGATCATTATGCCCATATATGGTAAGTAAGCATATGCAATAAGTATATGAGAAATGTAGCAGATGGAAATCACAGGCAATTTGAGTTGCCTTTATAAGTTCATTAATTAACAAAAAAAATATCTGCAAGGGAACATTTGTTTAAACTTATTGCTGAATTTAGTTTGCATGCTAATAACCGAATTATTTTAAGAATATACAGAAATATTAATATTGTAACTAACTTGTTCAGATTGTGTGTATCTGGATTCTGGAATATTGATGCAGAAAGTAATTCCACTTGTTACTCGATAATCTATAAATGTACGGTATTTATATATTTAATCAAAATACTATATTGTGACTGTGAGAAAACCAATAGCACTTCGCTACATACACATTAATTAATAGTCGGTTTAGCTTGCAGACAATTCCACACAATTTATGTGTTAAGAAGCTTCGAAATACTAACAAAGTATTGTGACCTAACTAACTTTCCGAAGCCCTTAAGTTTAACATTAATTATATAAACAAGACACTATTCTTTCACTTTTGTCATTTGTTATCAAATTAGTTCCCATTCATATTAAACAAACCAACAGACATGTAGATAATCGTATTTAAAGTCCCTTTCAAATGTTACGTAACAACCAATGTATGACAGACCATCTTTTTGTTGCACAAAATGGTCCAAAAAGAGTAACATAGAGAGAGTTGTATAATTTCGGAATCTTTGGTTACGTAACGTTTAAAGGACCCTAATTTACTACAGGAATTATTTTATTTATTATATCTAGAATATCTAATGTACATAAAGATTGTTAGAATAACTCACTTGCAGTGTTAACTAGCAACAAAGTGTGTCGATAGTTATGTCGATAATTATTACACTTCAGATGTGTCTATGTGTCGGTTTGTTTGAGATTATTCCTTAGTTCCAATTCAATAAATTAACAGCAACTAACTAGCCTATATATACTACTTTCTATAAATACATCTGCCTACAAGAGCTGGTCAGTTGACCAATGGGATATCGGTTACAGAACGTACTTTGTATAATGACTCCATAAGCGGATTCCTATCTTAACTGTGTTAGTTGAATTATAAATATTATTGAGCAATTTTGTTGTTGGTTTTAGTAAATAGACTTACACAGACACACGTGGGATCAGAGATTATTACCTCAAGGGCTGAAACGAATATTCGAAATGCAACGGACGAACCTTTTTTTAAATCAAACGAATATTCGAATATTCGAATATTCGCTCGTTTTGAAGATTAAGCTTAATTAATAAATCAAATTCAAGATTTAAAATAAAGTGGAAAATATTTTTTGTTAAATAATTAATGTTACAATAGTTTAAAATTAACAATAGTACAAAGTGTATTAGACACAAGTTAGTTATTACTCAGCTAGTTTAGGTAGCAATTTATGTTTTCGCGAATTAGCAAATCGTATTTTACACGAAATTTGCTTGCTAATAGGTGAACTTTCTATAAGACAAACCGAATTCAACATCACTGCATAAGTGTTGATAGTCTGAATAGTTTTTAATTCAATATACTAACGTATCCATGGTACTTTAGTATACAAGTCGCATATAAAGTCTAGTCTATGTAAATGGCAAGCATAATTTATTGCGATACTATACATACTTATTCCATTAGTCTTACACTGAAAGTAACCATGGCTTGTTTGGCGCAACCCAATTAACGTGACTACTTAATTAGGACAAATTACTATAGTTAGGGAGACGATTAGAAAACTTTCCTTAGTGGCCTGTCACAGGATAAATGGTTCCCAAAATTTGGACCCAGGGGGAATATAATGTTTGCGAAAATTTGATCGTTGGCTGAAAAATCTGGTCCCACAATTGGATAAAGATTCCATGGAATTTGGTCCCCGGACCAATTTTCATGACAGACCGTTCAAACGTTACCATTTATACATAACGCAAACTCCAGGAAAATTATACACCCCTCCCTATGTCACACTTTTTTACCTGTTTGTGACAGACCATCCTTTCTGAAAGGATGGTCTGTCACACATTGGTTGACCCCTCCCCTTGGAAGCGTTACGTAACATTTGAACTGTCCTGTCACTGGAAAATTGCTCCCCGGAAAAATTGGTCTGGGGGACCAAATTTCCATAGAAAAAATGTCCTAGGACCACTTTTCCATGGAATATTTGTCTACTGGACCAATTTTTTCGGGAAAATTGGTTCGGGGTACCAATATTCCATGGAAAAATTTTCCTAGGACCACTTTTCCATGGAATATTGGTCCCCCAGACTAATTTTCCCCTAGGACTATTTTTTCCGGATTTTTTCCAAAACTGTCCCAAAGGATCCTAATTAGCAGCTTGTCTTATCCACTGTAGCTTATAACATTCCTATAGACTGAAATGGCTGAATTCTTCGGTTCGGATAACGAGAAGACCTGGGGCATAGTCCTCAGCAAGGACAACAAGACGGTAGTCTGGCCCTCCGATAGTGACGTCACCGACGGCGCAGACATGAAGCTGGAGCTCTCACAGGCCACGCTCGGCAGTGGCGCTAAGACGGGAGAGCGGAACATAGTGGAACTGAGTATCGTAACTGAATTCGGGGCGGAGGAAACACAGACGTTCCCAATCGTAAGTCTGAGGGAGGGTCTCTCCGAACACACGCTTCTGAACCTAAGTTTGAATCCGCCAGTCAGCTTCTCACTCACAGCTGGCGTCGGTCCCATTTCTATAATGGGAGTGCAGCATAGCGTGGCGGGCGAGGATTCCAGTGGAAGCGAGGGCGACTCTGATAACGAAGAGATTGTGAGGAAAGAAATAACTGCTCCGGGAAAGAAAAGGAAGTTTGAGTCACCGGTTAGCGACGCTAAGAAAAGCAAACTTGAAACCAAAGCAGAAGCGAAACAGCCTGTGGTGTCACCCGGTGATAAAGATAAGCCAGAGTCAATGGAGGCTACTAAACAGCGAATATTGAAAATGATTGGAAAAGACGGCGATTCTGATGACGATTCAGATGAAGATTCTAATATCGACTTAGAGGATTCTCTTTCTGGCGAAGAGGGAAAGAACGGATTTAGTTTGGATGACGATTCAATGTCAGATGCTTCTGCTGAGAAAAAGGTTGAAACTGCAAAACCGGCTACGAAGAAAGAGAAAAGTAAACCTGCGAAAGGTAAACCAGCTGGGAAAACACCGCAGGAACAAAAGTCGCCTAAAGGCACCAAACCAGGGAAAATCCAGCAACAATCGATGGAAGCAGTCAAAGCTAAACTGAGAGCCAACAAGTCTCTGCCAAAGAGTGAGGAAAAATTCAAAAATTATATCAAAACTCTAAAGGTATCAGATGGTGGACAAATTTCAGAACTCTGGAAATTCGTCCAATCAATTAGAAAGCCATAGATGCACATCTATTTGTAGTCTCGTATTAGTTAGATTAGATAGTTTTAGCATACTTTTAGACTTAAATCTTATTTTCCTGTCTTTAGAACTAATTCTTTATGAACTTTGATTTCACTACTCTTTCAACTTCATACATATTTCATGAAAAAAGTTATATAAACTGTTTGGGTATTGAGAAACTATGGATATTACACACTTAATTTAAATTATAAAATAATCAAGTTAATTTGGATATTATCCTATTTATGGTTAGTAACCATTAAAATTATTGAAGTAAACATAATTATTGTCAACTCTTGGCATTTATTGTTAGTATTATCAGACAAATCATCATTTTAGGCGTATAAAAGTCAGCACAATAGATATTAGGCGCGCTCATTTTAACTATTTGTGAGACATAGTTCAATGAATGTATTTAAATAGATCCATGGTTCATTGATTCATGTACAGTAATTCTCCAAAAGTGAACACCTTCAAAAAATGAACAACTCCAAAATATGAAGATATTATTTTTCTACTGTTTGAAAACCACCCTTTAAGGAAAATCATGAAAAGCGAACACCTCTCATAAGTTAACGTTTTGGCTGGTCCCCAGGTTGTTCACTTTCTGAAGGTTTTACTGTACTAGCTATTATTAGCTACTCTTTACAGTAGAACCTCGTTAGTACCAACACGGTTAATACGAACTCTATTTCAGTCCCCTTGAAGCCTTTCAATATAATTGATATTGGTTATTACAAATTCGGATATGACACATTTTGACTGTCCCTGATGTTTGTATTAACAAGGTTATATTATATTATACTTTGGATTGATAGATTTAATTTAGCAGCCAACAATATTATTAAAGAGAGTTCTCTAAATATCCCATGAATTGATAATTATAACTATTTTCAAATAGTACATATTTATTTTGATCAATAAATTAGTTTAATCTTGGCCATGGTTTAATCAATACAATAAAGTCTCGTTAATAAAAGATTGAAAAAAACTCGAGTTAGTAAATTCCCCATCTTGTACTACAGTCAACTCCCGTTATAACGAAGTGATCGGGACCGTAGTTTCATTTCGTTATAAGCGGAGTTCGATCTTAAAAGAGTCATTAAAAGTTGGAAATCGTTGTAACCGGAGTTCATTATGAACGGATTTCGTTATAAGCGGAGTACGTTATAATTAGAATTCGTTATAACCGGAGTAAATCAATAGATTAGAGGCTATATGGGATTTAAATGACTTCGTTATATCTTTCGTTGTAACCGAATGGAATAAGATAGAAGGATTTCCGGACCAATGAATGACTTCGTTATAAGCAGGTACTTCGTTATATCCGACTTGGTTTTAACGGGAGTTGATTTTATTTTAAATAAGTAGAATTGTCATGGTAGTTAAACTGTCATGTCTAGAATATCCATGGTTATAATAATACAAGGTAGTTGACCTGTCATACAAACAGTACAAACTCCAAATTATGAAAATAGAATCATTAGAATTTCTATATTTAATAATTTGGCTGCTTGAATAAAGCATAATTAATTAACACCTTAAATGTGATTAATATGCTTATTTAGCTCCAATTAATTAATTTCTAGAATTTTATAGTAACACGGCCGATAAAAAATGAACTCTATTTACCTTTCCAACAATCATTTACCAACGAACTCTTACAATTCTATATAATAAGTAACCTTATTATGCAATAAAATTCGCATAAATTGGCACTTAAATAACTATGATACTTCAAGGCGATTATTTAATTCTATTTACTAATTCCTATCTATTATCCTGTCACTATTATTTACCTGGACAGAAGGTTTTCACAGATAGCAAAAATTCCTTAGAAGAATACGAACAAGTCTACTTTAGAATGTGGGAACTGTATAGTATAGTATACAGTCACAAATAGATTAGTCTTAACTAATACAATGGATGCCGGTTATAAGCACATCGTCGGGAACTGCACTTAATGTGCTTATAACCGGCATGTTCTTATAATCGACATAAATTATATAGGGTATATGGCAACCGTTTTCCAACATAGTGTTCTTATATCCGATATGTTCTTATAACCGGTGTGCTTATATCCGACATCTATAGTATACTGTTATTATACGTCCGCTTAATTAATAAGGGAATTGTATATTAATATGCAAATATGTACAGTCTTAATAAACAGGTGTACAATAGTCTGGGTATTAATTAATTTAACAATATATTGAGTGTGGAGTTATTTTAGGTTTATTTTTAATTTTTTAAATTTAACTTGGAAATTTTGTGTGATGAGTGGCGAATTTATACTTTCGACTCTCTCATTGCCAGTCAAAATTCTCAGGATTTTTCATGAAACTTCTACACTTATGGTCCATAGGATATACAGTAAACTCTCGTTATAACTAAGTACTTGGGACCTGTAAATTCCATTTCGTTATATCCGGATATTCGTTATAACGGGAGTACACTGTAGTAACATTTTTAAGCTCAGCGAACCAATACGTATATCTTAGCAATATACTTTAGATAAAGTAGAATCTCGTTGGTACGGTTAATACGAATACTATTAATCCCTTTCAAAGTATTTTCAATACAAATGATATTGGTTAATACAAACTCCGGATAAGGAGTGGAGTATACTTTTGACGGTCCCCTGGTGTTCGTACTAACGAGGTTCTACTGTATATTCGACAATAAATCCGAATACTGATACAATTCGGTTACAACCATTATATAAAGAAATAATATTATATGGCCAAACCCAATTTGCTATTCATAGAGATCATTTATATCTTTTCCTCTCAACAAGTATTTCCAGAAATTAAATTAAATTGAATAAGGGCTTCCTCATTGGAATTTGTTGACAGACTATTTACATATTTCCTTTATCATCTTTGAAACGATAATTGATTATTCCAGTCAATTAAGCTGGTTATTAATTAGTACTCTAATGTTTACTTAATTCTATATTTATTGATTTATTTATGACGTAAATATAAATCAACATTCATTAGCAAATCAAGATAACTAACTGGTATTTTATACTTTGTCTAATAACCAGGTCAAATAATATGGATTCTTTTTGTTAAAACTTTTGTAAAACTGTTAGCATGAGACAGTTTGCAACTCAATTAAAAGTTTTCAAATACTTTACTAAAATTTGTTTTTGATTTGCTCTCATAATTCTACTTAATTATGCCTAAATACAGTATTTTAATGCAAACTAGTTTCCCATTAATTAACCGAAGCCAGCATTTACTAAATTTTACTTATCAAACACTGACAATCTATACGTAGTGGTTATCACATATATTTATTCAAATATATGCGTATAATATAGTCAAATGAATTAGCACTCAACTAATCTATGTAGATTCAGATTTTGTTTCCAGTCATTATATTCTGGCGTATTTATGAAATAATGACTATTATGTTTAATTAAGAACTTAAAATAATTAACTCTTTTATTCAAATTATCCATAGTTAATACAATCTCTTTATACTCTATACTAGTCTATAAGTTATACAATGGATTTGTAATATAGATTTAGATTTATGTCTAACTAAATCTTATCCATGGTTATAACTGACCTAATCGTTTACACCATGATAATATATTTACACACCTACATTTTGAGTAGGTAATTTAAAAAATTTATAGCGAAAAATTCCTCTATTAGTATATACTGTTGTGTTTGGAGTATATAGTCCTGGTTCGAATTAATATCTGAAATAAATCTATTAATTAACTAATTATCTAAATTCAAAATAGTTTAATTAATCAAGCCCTGTGAACCGGTACAGCATTTGTATTACTTTTTAAATTCTGTTGACACAAATAATCTTTCATTAAGTAAATGTAAATTAATTGAATCCTAATTTCCACACGTTTCTGCATCATCTTTTTATCTCGCTTATAGAAACCGTGTAAGCTATCTCCTAATTGATTCTACTGATTTATACCTGGCTATCCTCCCTGTTAACTATTTCTACTATACTTTTAATGCATAATTTCTACTTATCTTACTAACTAGAAAAGCTATTAACAAGCAATTCTATTGCGAATATAATCAAAAGTTTCGTAGACTAGATATAATTAGTGTATAATTGTGAAGTTCTATTTCTACGTAAAAAAATGAAGCCAATTTATCGTATACCTGCTTTTCTAGTAAATTTGAAGTTTTCAAACCTTTCAAGTCAATTCCATCTGTTTTCTCATTTGTTTTTAATGCACATTCCAGTGACGTACAAATTGTTTGCAAAAAATTTAATTATATTCCATAGTTTATAATTGAAAATCGTATTATTCGAATAACTGTATTTGCATATTTGTAATAATATGGGCTTTCTTATAGATATAGATTGGGCAACACCTTTTTAATATAACACCCAGCTTCGCAAAGGTGAATTTTTGAAGCTAAAAATAACCTTGACAGAGCATTAAAGTCTTTATAGACGAAGGGTTTTTATAAATTTGGGCCAATTCTACTCGAATTAATAATGACAGCTTTCCTATAAGCGAGCATAGTGAAAACCTGTCAATCAATGTATATTAATTATTCACCAATTATTATAGGAACAAGCCATTTAATTCTTTGTTTATATTAGTTGGAGGAATAAGTAATACAGTAGATGTCGGATATAAGCATACCGGTTATAAGAACATATCGGATGTAAGCACACTATGTTGGAAAACGGTTGCCATATACCCTGTATAATATATGTCGGTTACAAGAACATGTCGGTTATAAGCACATTAAGTGCAGTTCCCGACGATGTGCTTATAACTGGCATACACTGTATGTAACAAGGTTGTTAGTTGTAATAATTTATTAAATGAATTGACATACGAGACAGTACAGTGTCAGTTATAATATTGACAGCTGAAATTACAAAACAATTTATGTGTAAACCTTTTATAGAGATCTATTTACTATATTTGTAAATACATCTGTAACAATATATTCAGCCTCTGTTATTGTCAATAATAATTTAATTAATTTGATTAAAAATGGTTAGTCTCATTATAGCACCTAGAATAATATGTAATAGACAAGTTTATTGTAGATAATAAATTTCTTAGGAAAATTAATCAAAATATTTATAATTGTTATTACTCTCATTAGATGACAGTTCATAATGTCACGTAGATATTCGTGTCATCTGTTGTTACGATTTAATATAAAATGATTCATAAATTTACTGTAAGTATTCACCCATTATAGCTGGAATACTTAAGCTTTTCTGAGTGCCTTGACTCGAGACAGATTACACTTGTTCGGTTATTATGCTTACATTACATCGTGGCTTCCAACATAATATATATTGAAGTTAAGTAATTACATTAATTCAGGGCTTACTTATATATCGGCCAACCAACACCTTTTCAATATACAAATCCGGCTTCGCAAAAGTGAATTTTGATGTAAGATGACTTTGCTAGTACCCGAAAATTAGATTAAATAGATGTTGGCCGTTATATAAGTAATTCTTAGAATTATATTATTCTTGTTTATTCATTTAGAATTCTTATATTTTGACTACAAATTAAGTTGAATTCTACCCTAAATGTTCAATATAACTAAATAATACGAATTCTACAAAATTTTAATGTTTTAATCAACTGAGAATTCAATTTCTTATCTCTAATATGTATGAATAAACGATATTTGCTAATTTTCAGCAAATTATGACTTGACTTGCCATAATGTCATAGTATTAATTAATGATCCTATAAACTACATTACAATAAAGTTGAGTATTAATTAAGTGAATTACCCCTCGGGTATGATATAATAATTTTTTTTAAATTTCCTTTAGAGGGTAAAATATTATTATAACAGTAAAATATTCTAGCTGTCACAATAAATTGATTATTTGCCATTATTCTCCACTTAAAATTGTATATATTAAATATATCTTCTGTTAATAAGAACATATATTTTATTCAATAAATATAATCCGTAATGCACATACTATACAACGTGCAACGAAAAATATGAGAGTACTATAATTTACTAAAAAGTGGTTGTAAATGATAGGGTTCATACAATACCACTGTTTTAATAAATAACTACAGTAAAACCTCCAAAGGTGAACACCTCCAAAATATGAACACTTTTTCTCGTTCCCAAATTTTCCCCATTGCTTTAGACACACGTTATGATAAATCATGAAAAGTGAACGTTTTGGCTGGTCCCCAGGGTGTTCACTATCTAAATGTTTTACTGAGTTTATTAATGCAAATTTGACGTTATTAAAATAGGCCCGCGAGCAGATTTAATCTTAATATTCCAGTATTCCAGTATTGCAGAATAAATTTGTAAGCAACATATATTTACAATTGTTAGTTATTATCAAGTTAGAGACTATCCTTGGTTATTTCATGCTAGAAAGCCGAAATATTTTTGGTTAGTAACATCTTTAAATTATAATATAGTTCTCTCAAAATAGTATTTTATTTACTTAATCCAAATAATTAAATTCATTAAAAAAACATTTTTAACATGTACTGTTTTGAACATGATATTTATTATCTTAACAAAATATTTAATTTAATTAATATATTCCAAAACAATTCTATCAATTGATAAAAGGTACCCTTTCTTCACAATAAGAATACAAATGAATTCACATTAGCACTAATGAACAATACATGCTTTTACTACCCTAAATATTATAATAATACATGTTCCCACAATAATGTCTAGTAATGACAAACGAAATATGAATATACAGTGTTACTTTCCTTGTGTTTCTCCATTGAATAAATAAAGGTATTAATCAGTATTAGAATCAATGAATAAAGCCATATACTGTGATACAGCATTCGAGAACTGATAGGATTCAGCTGTTTTAGACTGTTTGTTCAAATCAACAGATGTTTGTTTTTTGTAGAAAGGGACAAAGGAATTAGTTAACAATATAAATTATGTAACTGCTCTATAGAAATATTGAATTTGCGCCGAAAATACTATATAACATTATTGTTGAGAGTTATTCATATGATTTGGGGTTTAATTCTGCGGTTGTTTTGCATATATACAGTAGAACCTCGTTAGTACGAACACCAGGGGACCGTCAAAGATCGCCTTATCCGGAATTCGTATTAATCAATATCATTTGTAATGAAAAGGCTTTGAAGGGGACTGAAATAGTTTCATATTAACCGGAATTTCGTATTAACTGTGTTCGTACTAACGAGGTTCTACTGTTGATAAGGCGAGAAAATATATTAACTCTCCAATCTCCATCAGTGCAGTGTATTATACAGCCAATTGTAAATACGCTCTTAATCCTGGTCTGATCCAATTTCCATACGCCTAAATCACTATTTAATGTTACGGTATAGGAGAGGATTCCAAATTTTCGCGCTCCTTATTAAAATTTTCCAAAAATCACCCTCCAAAAGGAGCGTCTCGCGCTCCTGGATAATTCCTTGCTCTCCATAGACAAAAAACAATACAATTACCATATTATTCCATTCAGGATTCCATGCATTTTTTTCCCATCATACAGTTATCTCGATTCTACCAATTAATTAGAATTATCAATTAATTAGAATTATTAATTAGAATTAGAGTTATAAACTTACCTCCCTCGTTTATACAATATTGGAACTTATAAGTGATTACAATAATATTTAATGAATGGAATAATTGTATACGTAATATACAGTATACTCCGCTTAATAGAGTCACCGGTGAATAGATTTCTCCGCTTAATCGGGTCAAACTACCCTCGGACCAAAATGACCGTATTAAGCGGAGTCAACTGTACCTTCAAAGGGAAGGGAAATTATTATGCTATTTTCAAAATTAATCCCGTAAGAGACAAGGTAAATCCAGCTGTTAAAACATTTGAAATAAATAAAATCTTATCAGTTAATATACGTATTTGCAAAGGTTAAAGTTGACCATGCTAAATTAATAGAATTACAAAGAAATAACTCCATTTATAGAAATTTTAATTATTTTAGCTATTAACATGAATAATATACATTATCTAATCACCCAACTTAGCTAATGATGTAATATATTTACAATATATTAAAGTGTACAGGTTATAATATATTACACTGAGTTAACGAAATGACTGGTGAAAAATGTATGTTCTGTAAATTACATGGATTGAGTCAGAATTTATAATTAATTTTAAATCGTTTCAGCCAGCGTCAAATGGAATGTTGGGCTTTCTCAATTAGCATTTGTAATTAATCAAGCAATGTAATAACATAAAAATGTGATAAATATAGATTTAACGTGGAAATATTTCTAAAATCTAGATAGACAGAATAACTCAAAAGTCTGCTTATTGTGCAGTTTTCGTCTGCTTAATATAAAAAACTTTGATTATGAACAAGCCATATGGTCTCAATTTTACAACTTAATATGTTTGTATAAAATATAGTTCGCTTATTATGAAGTCTCTCTATTATGAAAACAATATTGTTAATAATAAAAGAACCCGACTGTATGTATATTTTAAGCGAATTTGTTATAGAGCCAATTTTTATTATGAAATACGTACAGTATACTCGTTTGTTTAATGAGGACAAATTTCCAATTATAGTTAAGAGTATCACAATAAGATTGCTTAAATTCTCAATGGCTTTCCAACCCATTCACTTAGCCAGATTCTTACAATTTAAATTGCAATTTTAATTAATTAATATGTTATATGAATCATTCCTAGGCTCGAAAATACAAATAGATTAAACTAACTTAACCACAAATACGAATTATTATATAACCTTAGTATTAATCATATGCTACTATAAATGAAACCATATTAGTATACCGTTAATAATAAATAATGCGCCCTCATGAAATCTAATTATAATCCCACTTAATTATCGAAACCTTAATACCAGAAAACCACAGTGTTATCATTACATTATTACCAAAGTTCTAGAATATATCTTTGATGGCAAATAGTAAGCAAGCCGTAGAGAATTGCAACAATTGTAGATTTGAGGTTAGGCAAATGATGAGACCGAAATATTTTGTAGATTCTCCTAAATTGAATGTATTCTAATTAATATTTACAAGGTTTTAGTGCTTGCTTGAGCAGTGAATTCTAAGTAGCCGTTTCTTGCTCCAAGGAACAACCACAGTTATTAACTATAATTTTAGTTGTAAAGAGAGGCAATATAGTAGCAATGACTTACTTATATATTGGACACAAGGAATTATCCAAGAGCGCGAGACGCTCCTTTTGTTGTATGATTTTTGGGAAAATTTCTATTAGGAGTGCGAAAATTTGAAATCTTCTCCTATACCGTAACATTAATTTGTGACTTAGGCATATGAAAATTGGATCAGACCTGTCACCAGAATTAGGAGCGTATTTACAAATGCCTGTATAATACACTGATTGGACAATACCAGGGTTTTAAATTTGGATAGTTTGCGTTTAGGAACGCGAAAATTGCGAAAGTCCCCACAGAGTTATACAAAAAATTCATATTCTTAGGACACTTAGGAGTGTTCAATTCTAGCCCTGTATAATACCTTTAGTTTAAAAATCACTCATATTAAAAGGTGAATTTTTGAAATCACTGCCTTTATTATTAAAAATATTAATGTTAAAAGATCTTTCCCGAGAATAAAAATTGCGTTAGAAAGGAGTTGGCCGGTATATAGCTAATTCCATAAACTAATTAGTATTTCATAATTAAACGGAAATGAGATAGATTAGTGTCCAAATAGCATTTACTTAACAAAAATTGATTGTTAGCAAATACCAAACAAATTTGTAAATTTAGCAAAATTTTGTTTATGTTTGATATGCCACCCAAAGGAGTATTCCTGTTTGGATTAATTCCTTAAAATATCACTGTTAGTTAGTATCAGTCATTTCTAGAGTATCTCCCTTATCGTTATTTATTTATGGAATTTACAATTTAGAAAACAACTATTAAAGCTGTAGCTATTAAGATAAGCTAATTCTTCCAAATTTATAATCAACTAATAGGTTAGAAATCTTACTACACTCTGAAGGAACTCGTAAAATGCGAATTTTATTACTAATGCACTTTTTAATCTTTATTAAAAGGTTATTTATCTTAATTCATTCTAGATTTGAGAGATTCATAATTATGCATAAGTTTTAGAAGACAGCTCGTTGAAATCACAAAACCAAACAGTTTTGTGATTTCAACGTTAGTTTGTATCTCCTTATAAGGACATTGCTATTATAATAGACAGCCAAGGGAACGAAAAATAATTTATATATCCTGGGTTCGAGTTTACGAATTGAAAGTTGACTTTAACGAAAACTCTTCTCTAATTCAGTTCGCTTTTTATTAAGTAAATTTGTTTTGAATATAATTGATCCCTTCGATTCCTTGGGTTCAATACTAAAAGCGGATAAAATTGAATATATAATCGGTTAGAAATAAATAGTATAAAATATACAGCAATTCTAATTTCTCCAAACACAGTTACTAATTACTATTCCATCTGTTTAACAGACAACGAACGAAATATTACTAAAATGAGTCAATTATATTATAATATATAATATAATATTATATAATAATATATAATATATATTGCTTTGATGCTTTGATGACTCAGTACTACAAATTTGTTGCTATCTCTCACATTTTGTCCTGTAATATATTTGTAATTCAAATGTGACATAACATTCATTCATGCGATTATAGTAAGATTTCGTATACAGATTGATGGCTCATTGAATAAAGCAACTGACCTCTTATCGTCTCAATATTATTCAAAGTATTTCTATTACGATACTCTATTGGCAAGTCGTACAAATTCCAACCTAATCTTTCACAACTCAATTAAATAATTTCCAATAGAAAAATGAATTAAGTCCAATCATCCCATATGCGTGTTTCAAGTTCCAATCTCATTTTGTTATTAATAACTCGCATTAATTTATATTTGTTAAAATCCTTTGTATTATTATGTTGGTAAATGGTTCGGATTCATGATACCATGTTTATTTGTTATGAGACCAAATTCGGCCCTGAGTGCAATTGGGTTGTTAAATACGGTCAGGTCTGCTTATTGTGAACAAGATTCCGTCTGCTTAATATGAAGAACTTTTTATTATGAACAAGCCCTTGGTCCCGATTTAACAACTTACATAGGGTTTGTATTAAGTTGAGTTCGCTTATTAAGAAGCCTCTCTATTATGAACGCAATTTTTGGTCCCTTGAATGTTCATAATAAGAGAACCTGACTTTGTCCCAATCTATGTTTTGTCCGCATTAGGACAGTAAATATCGGTATTTTCGTGATTGATGTGATGTCGTTATAATCTGATTGTGATTTCGTTATAATCTGATTATAACATTATACAGTTGAAACCGGATATTTTTAACACCGGATATTTTTAACAATCGGATATTTTTAACACATTTTCTTGTAAATAATTAATTATTGTTGTTTTTGTAAAATCGGGTATTTTTAACAATCGGATATTTTTAACAAATTTTCGTGAAAAGAATGTGTTAAAAATATCCGGTTTCAACTGTAGTAAATTCAATAGCAAAACTGTGTGATGAAATAATCGTTTAATTAAAAGTATTACCTCGTGAAAATTATCGAACATTATTTTAACACTAATTAATATAAATATTTAGAGGCGCGCAACCACAAGTTCTTAATTAACCGCAAATTCCCACAAAAGTAGCAAACAATTAATCTGTTGACAAACTAGAACTATATATAAATATAAATACCACAGAATTATTTGATATATAAAAATATCCACTTTCACATTCTATCAAAATAGATCCGAAACTAATTATTTCAGTCTCGAGCCTTTTACCACAAAAATATTAGCATACAAATTCAATTTTTTATGAAGTGTAGTATTTAGTTATTATTAAACTAAACTTTTTCAACAATTTTCGCTATTCTTTGGATAATCTTTTGAAGAACAACATACTAATATATTTCCTTAATTAAGTTTATGACATAGACACTCGGTTAACCAACTATTTGACCCTTAAGGGACACAATAATATGCATAGTACTTATAATTACTTCATTTCAAGCGAGATGAACCTAACACAAATCCAATTAAAACTTTGACACCTGACAAGGTTTGCTCATTACACGAGAATGTTCCAATTTATCAAGCGGGTTACTTGAGTGTAGCAGAGTATATATTCAATCATTAAATTTATAATCTTTTAAAACACCAATTGAGGAAAGATTAAATTTATATTTCTAAGTTTCTTGTAATTATGATATCGCCATAACGCAGGTTTTTATTACCCCTCTTGTTAGCATATGATGATTAGGATGATTAGGAATTTTTCTGCAATAAAATCAGACGTTTATATTTAGGGCTTCTTGACTCTTTTATATTATGAGCTGGTAAATGCGACATGTATTACAAATTGGCATTAGACGAACATACATGTTACTATGTTTGATAAAAACTCTATAAAATGTTACTATTTTATTATATTTTTCTATAAGGTTAGTTATAACAGTAAGTCATCGACAATCACATTAACATGTGTTTTGATTGGTTAATAGGGCTGCAAGAATGTAATTGAATAACTAATAAAATTCGAGGTTTCCTTTGTGTGATAAATAATGTTATTTCTGTTCCAATCTATGTGTTAGATAATTTAATTTCAAATTAAATCAAATTAATTAGCTATTGTATTACAGGTGATTTCAGTGGAGTTAAAAACTGATAGTGCCAATAAACAGAATATTTATTCAATTGGATTGTGCTAATTTGTAGAATAATAAGAAATCAATGTGATTTAAAAAAGATGTGAGAATAATTCATGTTAGGTTATAACTTTTATAATAACATAACGAATCTAATTAGTTGAGGCATTTGATGAATGTGTCGATAGAACCCAGGTGAACACAGTATTCCTGTGAATGGGTATAGTGCTTCGACGACTTTAATCTCAGCTTTCAACAATCGCAAGTAATTTAACATTTAAACCATGCGTGTAAACGGATTCTATAAAGCAGTCTCATTCCAGATTATTTAAGGGCTCCTTTTGTTTCAAAGAATAAGAAATTGCTACGAACTTAAGGGAGGCGATTCGCTACTAATAAATTAGAAAACATTTTATGAAGTTACTAAGCTAATGAACTTCTTTCCGCCTTCAAAGTTCAATTTAGATCAAAGGAACGGGAATGGGTTGATTAGTGTACAATGGGATTCCCCTAGCAATTAGCATGCCATAATAATAATTCGAATTCTTAGTTCTAATTATAACATAATGCAGAAAAACATCTTAACAATATATTTTCTTGAATACTTGAAAACACTTTAACTATAGAACACCTGTTATTAGGGCAACCCCATTGCTCTATCTATAAATGAATGTTTCTAATAGGATTTGTATTAAGTTTGGTTCCGTCGATCGAACTTAATTTTAAACTGGGACAAAATGCTCTTTTAATCTGATTAAACTTGCCCTTTGGTTGATAACAAATTTTTTTAGGAATTTTAGGAATTACTTATATATTTTCAGGCATTGGCAAGTTCGTCTCTTTAAAATCGAAAATTGACCGGTTTTTAAATGAAAAAAAATGTGTTGGCCGATATAAGTAAGCGGTAAAGCCCATGTTTTTATTTATGTTAGAATAACAGATAAATAAATAAATATTTATTTATTTAAATAAATACGCACTATCCAGATAATAAACTACGTATCTATTTTCGAATATCGTTAATACGAACACGGATAAGGCGAATATCGGTTAAATAGTATATTAGATTTAATTCCCCTAGTCTATACAAATGCATGCATTTGACTCGGGTTAATACGAATTCCGGATAATACGAAGATATTTCGACGTCCCCTAGTGTTCGTATTAACTATAATCTTGTGTTTATCATACAGATATATATGAATTGACATGTGTATCTATAAAAATAGATTATATCACACGTCTTACAGTAGCATATAATTGTATAGAAACTATAGACAGAAACCACATGTAATACAGTAATAACGTTATGAATCCTTTGCTTTCCCAGTTGTCATTACAACTGTGTTAATCTCAATTGAATAGAATATTGTCCAGTTGATTGCTATTATAATAAATGATGTATTTTAATGTGACGGAATGATAGATACCTTTAATACATCAATTAGCTGAGTAGAGAAACCTATATTTTAGTCAGACGCTGGAAATTTATATTTTAAGTCATTCAATATTCAATGAATGGAACAATTAATCATGTCATGTACGGACTAAGTAACATGTGCGTGTGTATAAATGAGTACTTATTTTTAGTGTAAGCATTCAATTCCAAAGAAAGGAGAAACAATGAGATTTTCTAGCGTTTATTTAATTGCAAATTTAGAATTCAATATCTGAATAGAAATTATAGAACTAATAAATAATAAAGTAAGGTTTATGCTTATAACACGAATTAATCAGAAATATTGAAATTCTATAACAAATGACTCTGTTTAATAAACTGATTGTGTCGTCCATATTATATGAATTTCTGTCATCTTTCTCAAAATTTTACATTATAGATTCTATAGTTCGTACTCAAATATAGCTGAGTTCGAAAACCATGTTTTACCAGAGTTTATTTATGTTTCTAAGTATTTTAATGATAAGATACAACCAATATGAATTAATTAAATTAATTGTGTCAACAATTGAAAGTTTCTAAAATTATGACCCTTCTAAATTTGTACTCATCTATTGAAATTACATTTATTAATGTTATAGTTCAAAATCTATAATTATCAGTTTATAAAATCATTCTATAGAAATGCATTATATTAGTTAGCCCACATAATTAAATTCCTTTATTATCTTAAGTTCTAGTCTACCGATTGATTGGTTGAATTTTTGAAAACAAAATCTTGTAACCAAATAAATTTAATACAAATCAGATTTGGAATTTATTAGAAAATAAGTTAAATAGACCCTAGTAACACTCAAACTTTAGAAATTGAGATTGGAATTCTTTCAAGCCTCGAAGCCTCGTTAAGTTTAACCATACATGCTGGCTAACCTAGCTGCAGAATAGTATAGCACATAGCCATTACAATCATCAGTAGCCCATCTCTATTCCATTACCTTATTCGGAGTTAATGTAAATATGTTGGAAAGCTTTATAAGTTATCCCAGAAATCTGAAATGGATTGCTAGCTTGCTAGCTCTAGGTAAATAGTTATCTAAAGTCGGTTGGAGATAAAATTGGTAGTTTAGAATTTGAAATATTCAGCTTTGTCATAGAAATATTTTGTGCACAACAACGAACTTTTATCATACAGTTGACTCCATTAATCGAATAACTACTTAACTGATACAATCTGTTTAAACAAATGTGCCGCCAATTTTGGGTGGTTGTTTCTTTTATTTCAATAATTTCAGATGATTACCCAACAGCTTGCTTTAATTGGAATCTTAAATTGATTTAAATTAAAAATTGATAATAGAGAGCAGATGGTGAACATCATTGAAAGATACCAATTATTCTTTGTTACCTTTGTTAGTATGTGACGCTCATTGAAGCTGTCAGAGACTATTAATTGAATCGATTTAATAATTAATCTAGGTTTAATTGTTTGAAGAAGGTGTTAATAATTCTGTCTGTGATTTACTTAGTTATGTAAATTCATTGAATTCCAATTCACCAGTCAAAGTGTAGAAATCCCATAAATTAACATTAGTTCTTTGATAAAAATAGTACAATTATTGCTAAGAACTAAACTCTTGTATTATCAACAATTGTACCTGTTAATAACACGTTTGAAGGTCCTTTGTGTATTACGTATAAACTCTATCTGTTAGAATGTCAAGTCATTAGTTTAACGAATTCATATATTTTTTAGTTTGCTCGTATGATTCATTCTATAACTTTATCTGATTGAAATTCTCTGTGAATATATGTATACTGTTAAAATAAATATAATCACACCAAAATTAATAATGTTGATTAATTAAAGGAATCTCCATTTCAAGTTTAGATAATTAGAAAGTGGCTGATTTTCATTAAATATGTAAACTTATATTTCTGAAATCATAAATTAACTGCGAAACAATACATTAATGATTTGTAAGATCCACTCTATGATATTGAAGAGAATTGAAAGGATTTAACTTTTAAAGAAGTTTCAGAAAATCTATTACTATGAGTAATCACAGACATGACTGCCAATATTACGTAGAAACAATAGTTCAAATTTAACAATAGACGGTCTGTTGTTTATGAAGTATAATTCTTCCCATTAGTTTGTAATGTCATGTTCGGTAGCTGATTTATAATACAAATGTTATCGAAAGATTGTGATAAAAACAAATAATTTCTATCTTTATAGACTTTGCCTTGGGGAAAAGGAATGTTATAATTACGTACACTTATTATAATAAAGTAATCCAGTTTGTGCAACAATTGATGCTTCGTAAAATGGCTGACAAATTTAAATTCTAGTTATCCATCAGTGTAGGTATGCAATTAGGGATTACTTCGTTTGTTATGAACACTCTTTATTAAAAGTTTAAATTAACGTTTCACTTAAAGGACAGCCATGGACTTGCGCGCGATATTTTCTAATAATTGAACCAGTTTCCCAGAGCCATTGGAGTCCAGTTATCATTAGAAATTGTTGTATATTACTATTAGAGATACAGTAGTGTTCGCCTAATAGCAATACAGTCTACTCCGCTTAATTGGGACACGTCTGTTTCATTTCATTAGGTGCTATGGAAAGAATTCGGTTCTTGGTGAGTTGTCCCAATTAAGCGAAGTAAACTGAATATATTTAATATTTCTCACCGGACCTAAAATGTGAATTTTTGTTGGAAAAATGGCCATAATTCCTCAAAACTTTTATTTACAGTTTTTATAAAGTTGTGCTCCAGTTGGAGAGAAGTGATCAGATTATTTAATACAATCAGATATTATTACAGTCGACTTTGACCCGATTAAGCAGTGAAATTTATTAACCGGAGTCGACTGTATAGACAAAATCCTGCGTTAAAATTAGCAGTAGAATATTTCTGTTAATTTTATATTATTATTACTGTTGTCAGTTGCGTGGTCTACAGTGCAATATTGCTTATATTAACTCTTTTGGGAACAGTGAACTTTTGGATAATTTAAAGATAAATAATTTTTGAAACAATTATAGGAGTTTGCACGGTATTGATATATATCTTCTTTGATTCTTCACAGTAAGATTGTTAGTAGAGATATATTGGCTAGTCGTTGAAGCTTGCTAGCTTGAGAAACCTCCACTTATTAGGTTTAATCGCTCAACCACTTAACATCTTAGTATTAAACTATAATATGGTTTGCCTAATGGAAAGATTACTCTATTAATAATTGACCTTTGTCACAAAGGAATCTCTTGTTTATTAATTCAGTTCCCCAAATAGCCAAATTACTAATTTAAATATACATACAGTAGACTCTCGTTAATACAAGCACGGATAAGGCTAAATATCAATCGAGTACAAAGTTTAAGTCTCCTAGCCTATACAAATGCATGCATTTGACTTCCAATTAATACAAATTCCGGATAATATGAACAAATTTCGACGGTCACCTGGTGTTCCTATTATCGAGAGTCTACTGTATTATTATCCACAGAATACACTACCCATACACGTTATAGAAATAAGGAAAGTAGTACGAAGGGAAATGTTTATTTAGACCTCATAAATATAACCACGATCTAACAACAGAAGTACATATAAGTGAACACATGCTGAATCAATCAAGTCAATATATCATAAAAAATGTATGTGTGTATCAATAGCAATATAAATATTAGTATAAAATATATTAAGTGAGTTTAACGGTGAAAATATCACACCAAAATAAATTAACTAGAGGTCATAGTATATATATGCGGATACTATATATACATAGAAGTAGCGGTCTTGATATACACACGATTATTGAGTAGTGTATTAAAGTGAGATGTTAAATTGGGTTGCGCTTATTAGAAAAAGAGTCTGGAATTCATTGTGAATTACTGCTATTCATGTGTGTTTTCATATGACGGTGTAGGTTCCCTGATTGCGAAAAACTCAGCTTGCATATCTTGCATTGGTAAGGCTTCTCTCCAGAATGTACTCGTTTGTGCTAAATTAATAAGAATACATTAAACTAATGCATTTGTATATAAAGAGATTTAGTATAGCTGTATTGATATATTATATGAATCACGTTCTATGTGATTTGGCCTGATTCATATCACAAGCGTTAGTTGTACGATTTAATTAATCAGATGATGCTTGAAACAGTAAACAACATTTTTCTAGCGAATGCAGGTGTTCAGTTATGCGGATACAAATTTAGTACAGAGGTTAATCATATGAGTAAAACTTGTACCCTTTGTTACCTACGAGTTCAATGCACAAATTGTACTATCCATGTGATAAGTCGCTTTTGTTAAGTTGTATTATACAAGTACAGTCGAAAACCGTTAATCCGAACTTTCACAAATTCGAACAAATTTATTTTTCACTTGGAAGCCCCTCCCATACAATTTCCGTTTGATAATACGAAAATTTGCTAATTTGATCAAATTCATTTTTCAAATTAACGGATGTTGACATGACTGTATCACTATAATACGTAAAATGCTTCATATATTACAGTAGAACTCGGTTAATGTACCCTTTGGGAAATGAAAACAAACGTATTATCCGAGTGTACGTAGTAACCGAATTTACCTTACATAGAAATACATACTGCTTTATAAATTTGGTAAAATAAATTAGTATTTACTAACCCGGTATAACTGAGTTCTACTGTACTAAAAAAAACATGATAAGTATTTGGATAATAATGTACAATAATCGATTTATTGTGAAAACGAAGTTATTTTTACAGTTATAATATTATTTTTCTCTGTCATGAAATAAAAGAAATACGTACACGTACAAACCGAGTCAACGTATTAACAGTTTTTACCCTACATAGTAATAATAAAAACTGTTTATAAACTTGATTTAAAATGGTACGTACTAACCCAAACAGAGTTCTACTATACCAAGTTTTAAAATTAAATTAAGGAGTATACTACGAATTGAAAACTTAGAGTTTTATCAATTCATTGAACTAGATGAGGGCGACTTAATTAAATTTGCTTGATCTACCAACCATATAGAATCTCATTTTTAGCATTACAAATTCCATTTTAAATAAACTCAAGCATTAAATTATGTAGTGTACAACCTGTAGTCATCACAGGATAATTTGGGAATTGGAAATGAACTCAACTGTAAGAAAATAATTAAAGTTAATACTAATTAAAAACCACAATGGAGTTAACAAAAGTGATGGTTTATAAACGGTAATAATATTTGGAAGATAGGATAGGAAGAATAATGTGAGATAATTCGACTCAAATGAAATTATAATTAGACCACAAGCAATTTGTCTATAAATCAAACGGAAAATCCAAAAAATGATAACTTCCCTCGAAACAATGGTTTCTATTGTGCACTATCAATTACGAACATGTAACTCGGATTAACAATTTGTAACGCGTTTTTGATGTTATCAACATAACAAAACTTATTGATAGCTATTACCATCTGTCCAAAGAATAGACCGAATATAATAACAGTTCAATTAATTAATTAATTTATATTTAGAATTAGAACTATATACCCATTATATTACAAATGTGACTTTATATGGTAGAACTTTATAATACGTATATACTACAATTACTATTAAACTATTTCATCGAAATTCCTTTAAAAATATTTTAAAACAAATTTATCATCTTATGACGTCAGTAATTACATTATAATTACGTTTAGCGATGGTACTGATAACTGAATTTGATAATAATAAAGTCACTATTATCCCATATCGGAGCCATATCTAACTAATTACAATTAAATAGACTCTGGAATCTTTAAGTGACAGAAGCTCAATGTCTGTTCAAATCGAATAAAGCGTGATTATAATTAAATTGGAATATTTTAATATATAGATTGAGTGATCTAATTATCTTAATAAAATCGCATAATATTTGTCTTAAATCCAGTAAATTACAGTCGAATTCGTAGGAATATTTGGGACCGTTTGCCTTATATCTGAAATTAGTGTTAACAGATGTCACTAAGTAATAAAATGCCTCTTAATTAAGGGATCAAAATATTGTATGTCTAAACCGTGTTCGTATTAACGATAATATACTGTATTTTGTAAACGACTATTAGATGGGATTATGTATCAAATGTTTCACCGTAGTATTGGCCTAATATTACTATATTAGCAAATTACTTTCATTTCCAAGCAAGCATCTAATGGTGAATAATTAATTTACTCTAATAGCAAGTTCACTTATTATAGATTGCAAAATTTTGTGCAAAATGTGATTGCTATTACATGAGACCCACTGTAGTGTATAAGTCTAGTCATAATATTAATAACTAAGGGAATAAATGGGGGAATGAAACTCACTTTTGTGAGAGTGGATGTGTCGGAGAAACACCTGCCGCAGTAGTCGCACTTGTACGGCTTTTCGCCGGAGTGCGTGCGCATGTGAGTCGTGACGGAAGAGCTCTGCGAGAATCTCTTTCCGCAGATATTGCAACTGAAAGGTTTCTCGCCAGAGTGCGTTCTGAGGTGAGCTGTCAGGTTGGCAGCCTGCGTGAACGCCTTGGGACACAAGTGGCACTTGAAGGGCCGCTCTCCCGAATGTGTCCGCATATGCGTTTTCAGGGTGGAAGGCCTCGCGTAACTTTTCCCACAAATCTAAAATGGAAAATTGATAAATTCCAATTTATACTATTGTATATATTCATGGATAAATAAATTTGTTTTTAGGGGTTTACTTGTATATCGGGTCAATCACTTTCAATATAAAACCAGACTTCTTGAAATTGCATTAGAGTAAACGAGTTTCCTTTGTTATTATAATATTAAATAATTTATATTGGTGTTACATCATAATATCATATTATATTACTTATGGTATTAAGAAACCCATATTATTGCTGATACAATTGATTAATACATAATTCAGGATTTTGAAAATGAAATGGAGTTTGCTATAATATAGGGTTGCATAGGATTGATGGGAAATAATAATTCCTAGAAAGATTTCTAAAGCTAGATAGAATATATTCTATCAGATGATGGCCTCAAACAATAATCACGGAATTTAACAAATGGTTAATCGGGATAAATGAATTTGAAACAATAACATGATTTCTATGTTTTTAACACAATTCATTTACAATAGATGGTGAAATGAATTTAGACTTTTTTCCCAGAATTATTGATAATAAACAAATCAAACTAGACATTGTATAGAATACATCAAAGGGTGTGCTTACTTGGCAAATGCAATTCGATTTTGGCTTAATTCCGCCTGCACCAGGTCTCATTTTTGGGAACCCAACCATCATCCCAAAATCTCTCGAATAATCTGAAAGAGATTCAGGCGAATCTCTATCGAATTGTTGAGCCGAAGGCCCTGAAAGTCCAAAGGTCATGCTGCTTGGATACATATATGGGTTTGAGGAATTTCCAGGATACGAACCGGCAGAGAATAGACCTGGAAAACCTGGGTTGTAACACGAATAGGGACTCTTGTAAATAGTGCGATGTTCATTCAAATAACTACAAAGTAAATGGATAATAATAATTTATACAGACTTAATTGTATGGGTTGTATTAATAAATGTTCATTGTTTTCAACAAAACAATTTTTTAAATTACAGTTAAAGGCAAATTCTACTAAATTTAGATGTCTGTTTTTCTAAATTTATAACAAATATCATCAAAATAGGTTTTAATTATTACTATTCGTATTAGGTATTTAACAATCAATGAAATTAAGCTTGTTGTTCTTAATTAAGTATTCTTAATTGATTATTTCCCAATTAACATACGTAGTTTGTTTTTCACAACAAGTGACATACTGTATAATCAAAATATCGATCAGAGATATATTTGGTTATGTTTAGTCGAGAAAATCTGTTGAAGGAAAGTACGGGAATAATTGATTGTCATCACATAGTTGACAGCCATATGGCTTTTGATTAGGAACAAAACACATACGACTATGTTATACAAGACTGAATTTGATTGGCAGAAACAAAGCGATACATGGCAAGAAATTAGCGAAGCCTACTAACTTAGTTTACTTGCAATTGCCAAATACGCAATACACCATCTGTTGATTTAACCTATTCATATGTAGCATACGTGCCTAGAAATTCCATTTTTACAGACGATTCTTAATTGCAGACGGCTAGATTACACAGGGAGTAATTTAATATGCGATTTTAGTCGGTTTCAATTGCCATATTGAGTGCAATATTATTGGAATTCTTAAGATATTTATGAATAATCTCGTGTATTTCATTATTAATATATTTAAGTCTTGGAAAATATATTAAAATATCTGGAAATGAATTCGTTATAAGATATAAGTCTGTTTGTTATTACATTAGTTATTTGGGCAGTGTTATATATAACAATCAATTGCAGATTTTTGTGCAAATTCAGTTTCAAATTACAGTAGACTTTCAAACACGGTTTTCGGTTAAGGAGTACTAGGTTAACTCCCTTAGCCTATACAAATACATGCAAGTGACTCCGATTAATACGAATTTCGAGATAAAACGAACAAATTTCGATAGTGTAATTAACTTGTTATTAAGCTAAGTAATTAATTAAAATAATTATAAATAAACCACATTTAACTTTGTAAATAAATTATATAAACTTACCCATCGAAAGGGTTAGAGAAGAACCCGTTAGAAGTTGGCGGATGCAACACTCCGTAGTTGTGAGGTACCATAGGTTCGTGTTTGATACTCGGCATAGAGATATCGTTCTGTTGTTGCACATCTTGCGAATATTCGTCTTTGTGAGGCGACATGTCTTGAGGTTTGCATTCGGGAGATTGAGTCGAGTTCAGAGCTAATAAGGCATTCGCAACAGAGTTTTCTTGAACCATTGGATGTCTAGAAAATTCAATATTAAATCCCCGAAATAAATATAATGTCTTTTTAAGTATTTCATGAAATTTGAATTTCATTTAATTAAGAATTATTTTATAAGCTTTATACCAAATTAATATAATCATTAAGACATTAACTAATGACCAATAGAAAGATTTACTATTCCCATTAAAATGGATCTTTGTTAATGGAAATTTCGCAATTAGAAAGCTATTTAGTGCAAAATGCGATTCGCTATTACCAAACACTACATTAGCAACTAACTCGGAATTCTGTATATCACACTGACAAGGAAAAGCCCTACAGATTGTCAGGCAATTGTCCAGTATTATCCTAAATACTGTTCGGTCTTCCTAATTGGTGTAATTCAGTTTTTATCTAGTTAACCTATGTATATGAATTCTCAAAATGCCACTGAAATAGTCCAATTTAAAATGCTTCTTTCCCTCGGTTATTGTTAACATCTGAAGCCGAGAATTCGAAAGCGAAGCCAAAAGGCCGTGAAACCATCGTTGTCCAAGTCTTTTAATTAAAAGTAACCTTCCAAGATTATATAATTGATAGTGACCATTAGACTTTTATCGAAAGTGAAATATTTTCAAATATAAACCACGCGAAATTTATGTCCTATTTAGTGGTGTTAACAAAAGTGGTATTTTTCAGTTCAAAGAAACAACCGTTAATCTACTATGGGCTAATGGACGCGGATACTTATAATGCTTCTATTTCTAATAAGGATTCTATGCAATTAAAGTTTATTGATTTTAAATTAAATGGAATAGGTAAGGCCTGTTTAAGAAGGAAAAATTCAATGACAGGTATAACATATGGTCACACATACAGATTGTATTAAATAATAGACAGATAAACTTTGCCTGTAGAATGATAGGCGCAAAGTTCAAGGAAAGAGAAAATCCTTACACAATTGTAACATAGATATTCTCGTATACCTGTTAGTAATACAAAAGGCATTCTGTATGACAAATGTTTGTTTTATAGCGGAGTTCGAAAGGTGAACTTTCATTAATTGAATGGATTATTAATCGTTACAAAATATGCAACGCTAAATGGATTATTATTACGTGTACTTACAAAATAGCAATTATTTTAAATAAAAATTTTTCCCATTAATTAATTAGCTAATATCTTGTGGAATTCACTGGAAATATAAAAAATTCCATTCAATTTGTGGGGGTATAAGCATAAATACGTAAATTGTGAAAAAATATTGTGGCAATACAACAATACCCCATGAGGGAACAAATAAATCAGATAATTGGCTGGTTGCGTAATCAATAGAAAATAAATTTGCGTTCAATTACCGAATAGTGAATTGAATACACTTTGCCTCGAGGGATACCATGTGACGAAAACAATTAGATCTAATGTGAATTATTTCTATTATAAGATAGTACATAACTTCCCATTATAAAGTCCTGTAAAATAGGTAAATTCTAAAAACACGAGTATTATCATTAGTATCATAAAAGGTCAATGTAAATGGAATTTTTAGCTAAGAGAATGCAGTATAAAAATGATGAGAAATGCAATCGTCATAAAAGCTAAGTTAATAAATTAATGTGTGAAGGTAACTATGATTTAACTAATTAATATATTTATACTTCGTCAGTTCGAGTCAGAAATATACAAGCTTATATGCAAGTAGTATGTGTGATTATTTACAGAATGTTAAGAAATAATTCGAAATATTTAGAGTCATATTCAAGTCACCAGCGTGATGTGAGGTAGCAAAAGCACTGTCTGTCGTATTATACAGTATTTGTGTGGAATGTTAAAAATGTTGTTGACTTCAGTGAGACAAACATCCGGTGTTCTTATGGGACAAAGTTGGAGTAAATTAAACCGGCGAATTTCTGTTAAATTTCAGGCAGAAAACAATTTAAATAAAATTTCTAACTTTCAATTGACAAGCCACACTTTTAGCTTTGAAACCTAAGCTGAAAGATGAAGCCATTGGATTCAAAAACTTTGTGAAGATTTAAACAAATAAATTTGTGCAATCATTTTGAGAATAGTTGCTGAAAAAAAAGTTCAATTGTAAAGGAATTCCTAAAGTGCTTGTGTAATTGTAGAAGTTTATAGAACCCGTAAATTTAAGAGAGCAAAGTGAAAATACTTAGATTATTGAGAAACCATTTTTACTCTTATTAAAAATCAAGACCATACAATGAAATTTCAAAACTTGAAAGGTTTAATTTTTTAACTTTTTTGTACAAAATATGAAGACATAAATTCATCCCATTTCAATTAGGAAACATTAAAATGAGAACAGTTATATGTTAAACTCCATGGAAATGATATAAATTGTAATTAAGAGTCTCTTACTGTATGCTTGTGTAGACAGAAATATTTATAAAGTTATTTTCAAATTATTTTTATTCGAAATATATAAATACGGTGAGTCAATTCACTACAAATAATTAGTGAAATTTTTTAGATTAGATATTCCAATACAAATAATATAATCACACCTTTGTTACAATATTCTAGTAGAAACTAATATGCTAAATTTATATTTTTGAATACGAATAAACCGCACTAATTTCGTTATAATTATCGATTCAATGTGTGTTGAATGTTTATTGAATATTCAGTGGAAATATTGTACACTCTATGTATCAAATAGTAAACAATCTGGCATAAATCGAAATGTGATATTATATGGCTTGTAAATAAATGGAGACTACTCATAACAACAACAAGAAAATAGCCAAGAATTTAGCGAAAAGTAAATCAAAAAATAAAACATTCAAGAATGTATAAAAAATACTAATTATTACTAAATTACGAATAAATCTATTCTACAACTCACTTGGAATCGAATTCGCATTCACAATTGGAAGTGCTACAGTCCGGAGGTGTAGAGGGGAGTCCAGGATAATCCGCGAATAAATTAGAGTTCGAAGCGGTTACAGGCATTACCTGCGAAAGCGTGTTGGGCACATGAGGGCTCGGAGTACTGGTGAGATCTTCTCGCGAAGCCGACGGATTATAACCGTGATAAGAACCGGGATAGGGGGGCAGGGTCAGGGGGTAGGGCGAGAATGGTTTGTAATCCTCCTGAGGGAATTTGTGAGGGAAATAAGAATTATTCATTACAGAAGATTGTAGCATTATTTGCAGTTGTAATTTGAGCTGAATTGAGTAATCTGATCTGTTGAGAGAAAAGTTATTATATATTGAAAGTCATAAATTATTGAATTATAAGCGATAATGTTATAAGAAATGTAAGCAATTTTTGGATAAACTAAAACTGTGGTAGATCGAATTTCAGCCAACTTCATCCAATTATAAAAATTTCCAACAAGAAACGTACATTGTGTAATTCAAGCAGACATATATAATTATAAATATTTACTAAACTGTTTTACTACAGAAAATAAAATTGCAAATATTAGGAGAGGATTCAGTTTATTTTTACAACTATAATCTTATTTGTGTATATTTGTAATTACCTCTATTGAAAGTAATATGATGAGGAATTCGGAGATTGTAAGAGTGAATGAAGAAAAATTGTAGATTCGTCAGTTGTTTTTAGATAGATTCAGCTATGATTTATATTTATATAGAATCAATGAATCTACTGTCATTTATAGTTATACTAGAATATAACCATGGATTATTTATACTAAGGTTTGCATTGAGATTTGATTCATATTCCTGTATCAAATGCTTACATAATATGCGTTTGGGAATTCCCTTCAGTAATTCCAGGAAATTCTGAAATTACATAAGAAATGGTCAAATGAGTTGGAAAAGAAATTTCAAGCTCTCATCTTTAAATTATTAATGAATAATTATTTAGAACATAAACATTAAAACAATAATAATATATAATAAATATTATGTAAGGGAAATTCATTACGTACTTGTTTATTCACATGACTATTCCATGTATGTAATAACAAAAACAGTCCTTGTTTTATGTAAATTTCTTGTATCCATAATTTATTGAATAAAATTGCAAAAAATAAATACAAGTTGCATTTTTAGAGCATTTGGAAAATAATTAAAGGGAAAAAATTAAATACAAATTAATTTATTGCAATTCTATGACAATTATACCTATAATTTGTAATAATAATACTGTTTACATGATATGAAGTAACACACAAACACAGGTATCAAATCATATATTTATGAATGTAAGCTAACTTATTTACTTTTGAAAATAATTGATTACTCTAATCCAATCACTAAATTGTTAATACATAAAAATAAAATATATTTTAAAGGAAATGTTACTAGAAATGATTAATAATTGCGCCATTTAAATGCAATAAAAACAAATTTTAGTTTGTACAAGAAAAAAAAAATTCATAATAAATTTCATAGTTTCAATTAATTAATTTCAAAATATCAAAAATATTTGAATTTAATACACCAATGTTTGAGTTTTGGAACAAACTTAAGGTTTTAACATTGTGTTGCTATTTGTGTAGTAATTAATTCAAAAGAATATTATATAATTAATTAATTGGCAAGTATAAAGTTGAATTAGTGGAAAAACCAGCATTTTTAAGAAATCAGTAATTACTTGTCCCAAATGATGAATTCTTAAGAAATATATGCACAATCTACATATTATAAGGCAGCAGGGATTATTGAATCAATATTAACTGTACAGCTGCTATAGAGTAAATGAAAACTAATTCATATTTAAAATAAATCCTTATTCGTTATAACTTATAACAGTCAATGTTGCTTTAATAATAACACTATAGAATCTCAAATTATCAATTTCTCAAATATTTTATAAACAATATATTTATTATAATTTACTTGATGAGCATCCTTATATATACAGTATATAGACGTTCTATAAAAGTCCATACAAATAAGCCAAAAATTTGTAGACCGTCTATAAATTATGTATACCAAAAGCCCTGCCGTCTATGGGTAATACTAATGTTCTATATCTATATGTAAGAAAACCTGGTCTAGAAATAGACAGTCTACATATAAGTTATTTCTTAATTTAAACCATGTATCAGATGAAAGTTCAACCGACTATTATTTACTCAAAAGACTCAGATAGGAAATAAGCCAATAACTCACTTATTCCGTCAATACACAATACAATCCTGTTACCTATTGTTATTAAAATTAGCTCATTATTCGCTCTATAACAATTGGAATAAACAAAGAGGAATTAAGCTAAATATCCAAATTAGCTTGAATATACTATAGCTATATTTATATGGCTTCATCATGCTATAATGATGGAGCGTACTCACTGAATCGTGTCCCATAAAACTAATTGTGTAAAACTAACCATATGATTAACCATGCAATTGAGCAATAGCTATGTAGATAACACAAAATTAATTAACCCTGTTTATAAACCATCATAATCTACGTTACTATTCAACTAAAGCTATCTATTTTATACCAAACTTCACTGTAAAGAATGGATGGAAATAAACAGGTATTTAATATACAGTGACTCCCGTTATAACATATTCGGATATAATTAAATATCCGCTTATATCGAAGTTATACACAGTAGATTTTCGTCAGTACGAACACGGTTAATAGGAAAATCCGCTTAATATGAGAACTATTTCAGTCCCTTTCAAAGCCGTTTCAATAAAAATGATATTCGTTAATAGGAATTGCGGATAAGGCGAACACTTTTGACGGTCCCCTGGTGTTCGTACTAAGGGGGATAACTTATAATGTATATTCTAAATAATTGATTTTACTCCGCTTATATCTAAGTAAGTGAAAGGGGTCCCTTGGATTTCGTTAAAACGGGAGTTCACTCTAATATTGGTGTTTGTATTATAAATATTTATAAACTTTCGATATTATGAACAGCAGAGTCCGTCGAAATTAGTTTAAGTTTGTTTTTTACATTTGTCGATCTTGGATCCAAAGAACTTATTGTAAATTGTATATTGTATTTGTACAAAATACATAGAAATACGAATTCAATTTTGACTGCATTTCATTAGAAATGGCAACAAATTCATACGAATTCATTTTCAAAAATTTATCTTTGTCTGTAAATTAAAGTTCATATAACTTTCTACAATTTGAATAAATACAACCTCAGTTACTGTAGATTTTATGCATAACAAACTATAGCTTTAAATTCCCTACAAAGAATAATTACATATACTGAGTAATAATATTGTGCAATAATTATTGCTATGATTGTTCTGTAATCAACGTATCTCCAAAATCAGAATAGATAACTAATTTATTATAAGTTTTATCAAGGAATAACAAATATTAAGTATGATTAGTCATATTAATATATAATATTTCTGTTAGTTGGTAGTTCACATATGCAAAGTCTAACATTACTCAAAAGTTCAAATTTTGTGAAATTAAATAACTATTGGTCAATTATAAAGTTAGTGATTAAAAATTTCCGAGTTATCAAAATATTTCTCAATAGACCCTCGCATTCCGAACAGTCTTGTACTTTTGACAAATAATTTCCGATTTGTGAACACATTGTAATTGAGTATACAGTATAACCTCGTTAGTACGAACACCAGAGGATCGTAAAAATGCGTTCGTCTTATCCGGAATTAAAATTAAACAATAACATTTGTATTGAAAAGGATTTGAATGGGACTGAAATAGTGTGGTTTTACTGCATTTGAAATATATTTTTATGTTCTTGAGATAACTTCCATAATTATTATTAATAATTTGCATTCAGTTTTATAAAAATAGTTATATAGACTAAGTGTTGGTTAATCTTATAAATAAATTAATGCAAAGTAACCAGCAAATGTTATAGTGGGAGTTTATAGTAAATATTTTCTGGAAAAATATACAATTACTAAATATTATGTTGAAATTGGTTAATTGTAAATAAGCAGAATTATTAATGATTATTGACAAAGTTCAACTTTGAAGTAAAAGAAATGAGTTGTTTGTATTTATTTTCTTTGCAAACAACGCTAACAACAATAAATAATTTCCTTTGATAGTAGACAAGTTATATTGTTGACACCATTGGGTTAAATAATATACAGTGAACTCCCGTTATAACGAAGTGGGAAATAACGAAATGGAGATTTACCCCAGAGCACTAAATGCATTATTAATTATTATCCCCTTATAACGAATATCCGGATATAACTAAGGAATCTACAGGTCCCAAGCACTTCGTTATAACGAGAGTTCACTGTATATACTTATTATTTGGAACAGTAGAAATCGAGTAAGGAAAATCGAACTTCAACATAAAATACATTTATTGTGCAGTGAACTCCACTAATAAGGAAGTCCAAGGGACCCTTTCATTTACTTCGTTATAAGCGGAGTAAATCAATTACTTATCCCTTCTGGGGAATATACATAATTTTGTTATAAGCGGTATTTTGTGATATCCGAGTTCATTATAACGGGAGTCTACTGCATTGTATTTACATTGAAAAGTATAATTATATAATTCTTAATTCCTTATTTAAGCTAGTGTTGACTTCAGTTCAGTTTATTTTGTTTTATTTATTTTATTGTAAATAACATTTGGGATCACTGATGTTAAGAAAATCTTATCTGATTTTAGAGATAAATCCAAATTAAATAGATAGCGATATTATAATTCGGAGATTTATTCGAATATTAATTAATAATCCAGAATATATGGAAAGGTAAATGACATTAACTAAGTTCAGAAAACCTCGTTAGTACGAAAACAGTTAATATGAACACTATTTCAGTCCCCTCAAAGCCTTTCCAATACAAATGAAATTGGTAAATACGAATTCCGGATAAAGCCAATACATTTTGACGATCCCCTGGTGTTCATATTAACGAGGTTCTACTATACGTAGACTACTGTATTACAATTCCTTTAATAATTTTAGAATTTAGGACTAGGAACACAAAGGTATATTAGGTAGTATTACCATGCCCCACTCTGGATATTCAATCGTTAGGTTCTATTGATCTTGGACAGAAAATTTATTATATAATGTCATTTGTGAATCTATTCCACCCTTGAGGCAACCTAGTTCTTTCTCACCAATATGCTTTGGGATCTCTCAATTCTTTCATTAAGTTTTGCATATCGATTTATCTAAGAGGTAAGGGGAAAATTCCAAAATACTCAAGTTTAATTTTTTTTCCAAATCTACTTTTTTATTGACTTTTTACTGACACTCAAATATAAAACTACTAGATCGTTCCGAATTTACTCAGATTAAAAAAATTACAAAATATATAAATTATTATACAAAATTCAGACACCAAGAATTAGAATGTCCAATACAAACTGTTGATTGCATTTAGTGATAACTTATTACAGTAAACCTCGTTAATACGAACACCAACGTACAGTAGAATTTGTTCGCTTTATCCGGAGTTCGTATTAACCGGAGTAATACCCATTGAATAGCCATTGTAGAGACCTGATTTTGTGGAACTGTTTGTTCGTCTTATCCGGAAATTCGTATTAACCGTGTTCGTACTAACGAGAGTCTACAGTATTTAATGGATGCTCAATTAAGATTCAAATTATATTCAGCCGTTATAAATTATGTTAACAGCAGCTTTTGGTCGTTAGCAGCCACAGCCATCCTGTCAGCTCAGCTTTTTATCGCCAGTAAGGATTCTTTTGAGAAAACAATTGCTTTTTTAATGATATTTTAGTTTTTCTAAACATATTTAGCTGTTTAAGATACTGTATAAATAATTGTTGCTATTTTTCTTAGCTAATAAACATTCTTAATTGAAAAAATTGTTGTTAGTTAACTACCAATTTTGATGTAAAGGATTAACAGCCGTTAAAGACTGTATATATTTCTAGATTTATTTTTAATAAATACGCTCATTCAAAACACTCTTGTCTACATAAAGATATTTCCAGAAATTTCTATATAATTTTAGTTATGTAAGAAATTTAATTTATCGTTTGGCATTATATCACGAGCAAGTGATGCTCTAATTGTATAGAATACAAACCAACAGTACATTTTTTAATCAATAATTTCATTAAAAAGATCAATATTCTATTATCAAATATTAAATTGCACTTATTTAGGTTCATACAATAGCTAAAAATGCATTCTTACAATATCAAATATTTCACTTGGCTCAGAGTATTTAATATAGTCCGAGTTAAATACATTTTTAAGAGAAAACTTATACAAATACGATTTTGTTACTATACTATTCTTATCTACCCTCACATGCTGGCTTATCTAATGAGAATCCTGATTTTATAATTGAATAAATGGGCGTGGAATTTCAGATCAATTTAAGAAAATATTATCACTTATTGAAACCATAATAACAACAAATTAGATGATCCAGCCAGAAGTGTTAAAACAAATCTTAATAACATAATAATGGGACCTAATCTAATTTTATATTAATTAAGTCCAAAATTTGTATTAACTGTCAACAAATGCTAACGTATGTTTATAACATAAATGGTGTTCGCTTAATAACAATTGCTATAATAGCAAGTTATTTTCAGTCCCCAAGCGAGCATTAAGGTTAATTCTGTTCCTCTAAAGTCGCCTATTAGCAAGCAAAAATTGTACAAAATGTGACTTGCTATTACGCGAACACCACTGTATATCTAAATAAGTAATCGTTGCATAAAATAATTAGAATTACTTTATTATATCAGAAAGTAATAATTTAATATTAAATAACCAGTCGACACAAATGGAAAATTCTCAACAGGTGACATATTAATAAATTTGTTCACTGTTTTATTATCAAATTTAATAAGAAGTTAGAAATATCCAAAATACTAGTACAATAATAATTCTCAAACATTATTTATTATTTCATATACGTACAATAAACTCAAGTAAATTTCTTTTGTATTATTAATAATACATTATAACCGAGTTACATTTTTATCAAATGCAAACACTACATTAGTTACTAATGTGGTAAGTAAGTTTAATATTTAAACACTCCATTTATAAGGCATACACCTTACTGTTAATCAAATCAATTAATAGTCAAGTCATAATGTTGCTTAAAGTATTTGACCCTATGACGTCATTCAACTTGATTAGCTAAACCGAATAAGTTAACATTGTTTGTTCATTTTATAAGAATTTATTAATAAATGTCAAAGTGACAAAGTATATAAATGTATAAAAGGTTCAGATTCAGAGGTTAAAGAAGGTTATAAGAACATAATTGGGAGTAGAGAAATAAGTCCTTATTCCGATACTTTTAAAATAATTAATTAATAGAATCGTTTCCCTGAATATGGATTTATAACCAGTCTCATTAAGCTCAACATACTGATGCAACAGTCGCATGTAACATTGTTAATTAAGGATTTGTAATCAAAAAGCCCAAAATATTGCAAAAGTTATACCGTCAACTCTCGTTATAGAGAAGTGCTTGGGACCTGTAAATTCCTTCTTTATTTCGGATATTCGTAATAAGCGGATAATAATCAATGCATTTAGTGCTCTGGGGGAAATCTCCATTTCGTTATAAGCGGTTATTTCGTTATATCCGACTTCGGTATAACGGGAGTTCACTGTATATGTGTATTATATTTATTCTATAAGGGAGACTGTTAAATTGGGAAATAGTTTATTAATTAATTATCTTTCAGACAGTAAGTTTGATTATTGCAATAGCAAGCTAATTTAACAGTTATCACAGTTCGATATATATGGCTGTTAGTTCGTATTTACATGACACTTTTTGTCCGATATTTTGTCTCTTAATACAAACATGAACATTACGTAGTAACTCTAGTCACGTTGTAAAGATTTAAAACAATCTGGTAAATACGTACCTCTGATAAAAAGTACAAAAACTGTAGTGAATTAAAATAAACTGTGACTCTAAACCTAAAAACCACAAAGTACATTCTTGAATAGATCAATTGAAATGCAAAAATACGTAATTCAATGAGGAAATATTGGCTTTTATACAGTTCGCCGTTAGCGAATAACCTCACTAATTATTAGGTGGGAAACACAATAGAAAATCATGTATACAGAAATAGTGCTTACATTTACATAATTTAGCATATATACTATCCTATTATTGCATTTTGTGTGAATTGGGCAAAATTAAATTCTCCAAAGCTTTAAAATTCGAATAAATTAATTAAAATTATTGTTTGCTTATACAAATACAGTGAACTCCCGTTAAAACCAAGTCGGATATAATGAAATACCCACTTTATAACGAAATGGAGATTTCCCCCAGAGCACTAAATGCATTAATTATTATCCGCTTATAATGAATATCCGAAATAACGAAGGAATTTACAGGTCCCAAGCACTTCGTTATAACGAGAGTTAACTGTACATGCAAGTAACTCCGATTAATACGAATTATCGGGTAATAGGAACAAATTTCGACGGTCCCCTGGTGTTCGTATTAATTAACGAGAGTCTACTGTATTAAAGAAAACTTAATATTACAGATTATATAAATTAACTATTTGATAATTAGTATGCGGTCAACTCGAAATATAACCACAAATATATAAAGTAAGTGATTAGTATTAAATTGATGAGCTCGTAAGAATTATTTGTTGAAAATAGATTAATTAAAATATGTTAATCTCATCTCATTCCCAATGTGGTTATGACTAATTATATGATCGAATCATGATAGTTAGAGCGCAATTTCGAAAATAGTAGTTTATGTAAGTTAATATATTTCTGACAGACTCATAGTAATCTTGTGGTAAAGTAGGTATTAAACTAAATACTAAAATTAGCAGGATTGGATGAATTTCCCTTTCAGTACTAAGTTTACTTTCCAAATAGAATTGTAATCATCAGGTTAACTAATATCTACTAAGTTTTGAATGTAGAAATTACGTACACTGTATAGACATCATGGTTATATAGGATTTTCTTGGCCGACACTTAATTATGGAGGTAAAATTTTACGGCACCCTAAAAGTGTTAGCCATAATACATGATAGGTTAAATTCAATGATGCGGCTTTATTTGAAGTAGGTGAAATTTGTACGGAACCCAAACAGGGGTTTATCCTGCAATTTCTGGGCCAGAAAATCTGCCAGACATCCCTCAACCGATTCCTGATTGGCACTTAAAAGTGCTGGCCAGGCACCTAGATAAACCCCTGTATTATACACAGGATTAGGAGCGTATTTACAAATGGCTGTTTAATACTCTGCTTGAACTCTAGTTCTCAAATATTTCTTAGAATGATCCGAATTCTAGAGCGCAATTAGGATTGACATGTTTCAGAATTAGACCCTGGTTTGCTAAAATAAGACCGCAAAACAATCTCACTTATCTTGCCTGCCTTTAAAATAAATACTCGTATGTTCTATTATCAAAAAAGTTAATTACAGCATAAATTGTATAGCGACTAAACAAGCGAATATTAAAATGCACAGAAATATATTTAAAAATTAGTTTACAAATTAAATAAGATAAGAAACTTATAGTTTTGATTATTATAGAAATCGTATCGAGTAAAACTCATGTCAGTTCATTAGAAAGGTTTGAATTGCTTACAAGTACTATGGATAAGTTGTCTGAGTAAATAGTTCCTAGTATACTCTCAATAGTGTCGAGTTGAATAAAAATCACAACTCTACGAACCATTTACCGTTTCTAAATAAACATGGTAAGTATTTCGATATCTACCACATACAAACAATATTTTGGAGTGTGGCCTTATCAATGGTTAAATAATATACTATGTTACTTCGGTAGTTTCTATAAAGGGCGTTCAAACATTACGTAACGCAAAATCCCAGGAATTATACACCCCTCCCTATGTCACGCTTTTTGACCTGTTTTTAATACAAAAAGGATTTTTTGTTATACATAGGTTGATAAAGTATAAATATTTACTATTAATTAAAATTCTGAGAAAAATACAATGGATTTGAATAAAAAGAAATAGCTCAACTAAGTTTGCTAATAATAATTGTATACGTAAATGCCATTAAAGGTATAATGATCAATTACATAAGATATTTGGTTAGCTAACAAATATCTGACATTTCAAGTAATTTGCTGTTATATAATATAATAGTTATTATTCGAACTGAACATAGTACAACCCATAACTATTGATCCCAAAAATGGAGATTTTAAAGTCAAGTGGGTTCAAAGATTTAGAAAATTCATTGAAAACTTTCTATAATAATGATCTCAATTTGTACCCAAAGTATTCTAGCTACAAAGCCATAATAAATAGATTAAAACCTGTATAATCACATTATATCATAATATAGATCAATCACATGCAAAAATGGTTTTATTCATGAACACCATTGTACTCGATACCACTAAAATGAAATTCATTGAAAAATGATATTTCTAAGTGTAATACTAATAATGAAGTAAATCCAAATATCATTACTAAGTATTATAGGCACAATACACTGGTTAATGGTGGCAGAAATACATATATTTACTCATTAAACAATGGAAAGCATCGAAATGTATCATTTAAAGTTTATTTCTGGGAAAATACTAGATTTGCTTCAAATATCATACAACGGATTTAAATCCATTGATGTGCTATCTGTCCAGCAAACTGATTTATACACAAAACTACAGGAATCTCTCTCAGTCGCCAATAAACTAACAAAATGCGAGTTTATAAGCAAAATGAACACAGAAAAACAGATATTTTTATTTGAAGGATTCAAAAGAGTTGAAAAGGATTTCCAAAATGCAACCAGTAGGAAACGCGACAAACTGCGCTTAAAACTTGGTCTCTACGAACCAGTCAGTGTAACGCGATTAAACGAATGCACTTCTTTCCATTTCGAGATAGCAGCACTCATTTTCTCATTCTTAGAAAATGAAAAGAGATTATTCAAACTAGCTATCCTAGGAATGTCCACTATTGTCAACACTATTATAGAAACCGTCATACAGTTTAATGTTATAATCAGCATCAGCTGTGAACAGGAAATAATCGCTTGTTTTCAAGAGAAAGCCAGTCGTTGGGCGTTCAACCAACTAGAAATTCCAACTCAAGAATTAACGCAAATTATAAAGCAATCAAATGGTTACCATGGCAATTATATCTTCAATTGTGAATTCCTATGTCGAGAGGCGGTACGCCGAGTAAACGCATATCCGGAATTGGATGTTACAATGAAACTTTGGTTGATAGAACTCGTTAACGAAGTAAAGAAGAGAGTCAATGCATCTCCTTTGAGGGCTTTAAACGAAAACGTAACTGAGTTAGAATTCGCGATAGCTTCAATCGATACTCTCTCTGGGAAAGAAATCGAAGATTGGAGAAAAACCGCAACTGAATGCGAAATAAAAGTCGCGAGTTATTTTCCGCGTTACTTAACTGAAACAGATAAATTAAATCTCACAACTAAATTCCGATCCTGCGTAAGAGAGTTAAAAGGAGAGAAAATAAAGAGCAAATCGGGAGGGAATTCTGTGGAATATAAATCAGGAATTTTTGAAAAGATTGAGAAAAGGTTTGAAGTGCTTGGTAATATATAACTTTATTATTGTTGAATGAAATATTTTTGTAAATTTATTAATGACAGGTCTCTTGGCTTTTATAATAAATTTTGTAAAATCAAATTAATTACAGTGAACTCCCGTTAGAACGAAATGGATATTTTCCCCCAGAGCACTAAATGCATTAATTATTATCCGCATATAACGAATATCCGGATATAACGAAGGAATTTACAGGTCCAAGCACTTCGTTATAGCGAGAGTTTACTATACATATTGTAATATCAAATATAGAAAATAGGGAAATAAGATTGTGTTGGATCAGTAAGGTGCTTAGGCTACAGTCAATTCGTAATTGGCAAAACATGTTAATGACAGGTTAAAACGTTAAAACGTGTTATTAGCGGTTGCACTGAAATACTTGTAATTTGGAATATTAATTGATTAATTCAATTTTTCGTAATAATATTATTTCCATGATAATTGAGTAAATAAGCAAAATGTTATAAATTGGATCGCGATCTTTTTTTGTTGACCGACTAAAGCTCTAGTTTTAACCACAACAGTTAACCAATCCCACTATTGCTTTTGGAATCCAATTAGGCGGAATAACCGTAGAATACATAATAGCTATAATATAATGTCCCTTGTGAATATAGTAACGAGAGTATAGTATACAGTCAGGTTATTTTTATATGAACATTCAAGGGACCAAAAATTGTGTTCATAATAGAGTGGACTTCATAATAAGCGAACTCACTTAATACAAACCCTATGTAAGTGTTAAATTTAGACCATAGGGCTTGTTCATAATAAGCAGACCTGACTGTACTTTGAATAAGTTATTAAATGTAAAATTATAGTCAGTTATAACAAGAGCTGAAATATTATTTTCAATTATGGGAGAATTTGTCAAATACAGTAAACTCGGCTTAATTGCGAGAATATTCAGCAATAAATAAATGGGTCGAAATATCTTTACAGAAATATTTCAATCATAAGTGTATAACTAGGTGATTTTTCGTGCACATAAATTTACGTATTGTAGAAGTTAAAAGAAGTTTTATTATGAATTTAGGAAATAAATTCATCTATTAGTAAATATATGTGACAATGTCCAGAATACAGTAATTCACAATCTTTCAAAGTGACTTGTGTGACAAACAAGGAATTATCCAGGAGCGCGAGACGCTCCTTTTGGAGCATGATTTTTGGAAAATTTGAATTTAGGAGCGCGAAAATTTGGAATCCTCTCTTTTATACCGTAACATCAATTTGTGATTTAGGCGTATTAAATTTGATCAGATCGGGATTAGGAGCGTATTCACAAATGTCTGCGTCTGTATAAGACACTGGTAACAAAAGGAACCACTACAATTATGTCATCACTAGTTATCCAATTAAGAAAAAGTATATCTCTTGATTATCTGAAATTCCGTTTATAGTATTTCCAGATTAACATTTCCCCACTCAAGCGAGTATATTGTATCTAATTAACAATCGAATAATGTAATACAAATCCAATTAGAATAGTTCGTGTAAATTCCTGAGTTTAATTATTCCTGTTTGATAAGAATAACAGCTGTGCTTCAATTAATTCTATTCACTTGTGTCTTTAACAAACGTTCTACTATACTACATTTATGGAATTATTGAAACTCAGTTATTAACTAACAAGTTAAGAATGTTTAAATTTCAGTAGAACCTCGTTAGTATGAACACTAGGGGACCGTTCAAATGCGTTCGCCTTATCCGGAATTCGTATTAACTAATATCATTTGTATTGAAAAGGCTTTGAAAGGGACTGAAAAGTGTTCGTATTAACCGTGTTTCTACTAACGAAGTTCTACTGTATTAACTAATACAGTAGTAGACTCTCATTTCATTAATAAGAACACCAGGGGACCGTCGAAATTTGTTCGTATAATTCGGAATTCGTATTAACCCGATACATTTTGCATGCGTTTGTATAGGCTAGGGTAATTTAAACTTGTATTCCTTAACCAATATTTCGCCTTATCCGTGTTCCTAATAACTAGAATCTACTGTATTTACTCTGCTTATTTAACAAAGTTAGAATGATTAAATTTACAGCTATGACACGTCAAAATCGTTGCAAAATTTCAAATGTCGGACATTCCCACATCCGTTAATACTATACAAATTATTTTGTTAACACAAACAGACAAGTATTACGCATCAACTACTACTGTACCGTAAGCAATAATTTATATAATATTACATACGTAGTATTAATTGTGCATTGAAATCAACATGTTATATATTTTAATGTGGTTATTATTAATTAAAATGCTAATTCTAGTTAAATATTACGAAACTGCATAAGAAAATTGAATTAGTAATGATTACTTTAAGAATTAGCAAATAATTGTGTCGAAAATCAAAGATCTTCTCCTTGGTAATTGTGGTATTTTGTGTAGATTAATGTTTGCATATTTTCTACAACAAAACAACAACAACAACAACAGAAATGTTACAAAATTTACAGGGACACTTTCAATTATAAAATTCCATTGACAAAACTGACTGATTAAAAGTGCATATTATAAAGTCAACTCAACTTAATTAGATTAATTGTGTTAATTCACCTAATTGCGATAAGCAAGGATAATTAAATATAAAAGTTTTCTGTGTAGTATAACCATGGATAATATTCAAGTCTTGCTTAAAAGGGATTTTCTCGTTAAATTATACAATAATATAATCTGCTAATAATGAAATTAGATAATGCGCATTCTTTCGTAAGAAATGGTATTATACTTTTGGTAATTTATATAGAGCTCAGTTTTTATATTAAATAGCCAGTCTTACTTTCTAAAAGTAAATTTTTCTAATCTATTAAAAACTGACCTTTTCATGCCTTAAATTAGATTATAAAAAACGGAGTTCTGTATAAGTTGTTCTCTTATTTTGTTGTAAATTGGTGACAAACTAACTAACCGAGTTATACTGTGTTGAGGTCAGGGTTGATAAAAATCATGATTAAAAAAATAAATAAAAATCCGATTGTTTTTATTTAAATAAGATTTTTAATTTAGATCACTTGATTAAATCAAACAACCCTGGTTGAGGTATGTATTAAGATATGCTTGTTCTAACAATGTTTGTGTATTTACATAGAATACTTGTTATATGAATGGTTAATTAGATATTAGTTAATTATTCATAATTACTCACACATTAGACATGAACTGTAGTATATTTTGTGTTCTCAGTTTAGATATAATCCATGGTGTATTTCATAAATCTGTAATTAGACTGATATCCTGTAGAGCTCATAGTTGTTATCTAAAGAAAGACAATTGTTATTGTATTAACAACAATAATTCCTAACAAATCAATTCTTATATACGTTTATTTTTTTGAAGTGATAAAAACAATTAAATAATTGATCTCTTCTTAAAAGCCATGGATTAAAAAAAAGTAATTGATTTACTGCCTTAGTTAAAATATTCTTATACTATTGACCACCACTGGACTGATGAAAGAAATCTGCCCAGTTGCTCATGTGACACTCCAAACGGATTTTGTATACCTGTACATTTTGCATAATGCAATGTTCCTATCATGCGTGTCAATATATCATGGTAATATCATATCCATGGTGTATGTATGTATAATATGTTAAGCGGGTCATTATATCATGCGTGTCAATATTAATGAAACAGGCCTTTTATTAGGTAGAATACATTACCGTCTGTACTTTATCACCCTGCACTAATTATAATTATTATTATTATAATATCCATGGTGCTAGACATCACTTCAGTTACTACATAGAATACCATGGGTTCGTAGTGTAAGCTCTACTTACGATGTAATTCCTAGGATAAAAGTGAGAAATAAGAACCATGGATTATTGCATTTAGGCTATAAACATTCATGGTTAATAATTAGCTATTTTCAGAAGATAAATAGGAAAACCACCATTGTATGGATTTCACATTCAATTCCAATTAATTTAATTTTCATTTTATATATCATCATAGTCAGGGGCGGCCTTTCGAAAAGCGAATAATTTACACTTACAACCTGTCCGCTATTGTACAGTGTATTGGTATGAAAATCACTAAATTATCAGGAATTGTTAATTTCGAACAGATAGAGGTGGTATAGCAAAGCTGGTAATATTTACTTATTAGTATTTACTAAAAAGTGGTACGGCGCTCGTCGCCCCTGATAGTTATACAGTAGAGCCTCTGAACAACGGACACCTTGGGACCGGAACCATTGTCCGTTATTTAGAGGTTGCTTTTCTATTAGACATATGCTAAATAAATAAATCCTTGCCACGAGGGTTGTCCGTTATTTAGAGGTTGTCCGCTATTTGGAGTGTCCGTTATGGGAGGCTCCACTGTATATATCGATAGATATCCTCATACAAGTGTTGAATACTTATACCATGGATAAGTTTGTAGAATTATTTAATGAAACAGTTTATCCAAATAATCTATAAATACAGTTACCAATTCATTTTTATTAAATACTTTCTGAAGCATACACAGAGCATTAATTAAGCGCTCCTCTCTTTTTGGAGCGCGGTCACTTTGCGCTCCTTCATTTCTAGGCACCAAAATATGCTAAATATACAAAGATGTCTATCTACAGTGGAGTCTCCGAATAACGGACACATTGGGGACATGGATTTTGTCTGATAGAGAGATGTCCGCTTCTCGGAGTCTGGTTCTTAACTATTATATGTATAGGAAATTCATTCCGTTCCACGAGGTTTGTCCCTGTTGTCCTATTGTGCGTAGGAGGTTTCCTGCTTTTGAGAATACTTTTGATTGAGTGTGCTATGCTGTCGCTAATAACAATGTTATCGTGTCCATCCAAACAGAAAAAATGCTCCTTCAACCTGCATTCCTAATGTTCCTCTTGTAACTATGGAGCGTGATTTATCACCTGACAGAGTAAACATATGTAAGCATGGATTATCTCAAAAACTTATTACAAACATTTCACTATTTGTGAATTTACATCAACCGGTTGCGTCATAGTTGTGTGACGTATGATCCTTGGAATATTAGATTTGTAGTTAGAGTTTGAAGTCTATCGTTGTACTCATCTGCCACATAAATGAGTTCGCTGGGAGAGATAGCAACCTGACAGGGTTGATGGAATTCATAATTTCCGGAGCCTTTCGACCGACTCGCTTCAATAATTTTCGACTCGGCAGCTCGAATATTAGAATAGCATGGCGAGAAGTATCCGTAACATAGATACTGTTTTGGTGGATAAGAATGCCAAGTGGCTTTTCAAGTGTCGGTCTCCGAATTGGGTGAGATGGTCTCCTGTATCGGAGAATATTTGTATACGGTTGTTGTCGCTATATGCCACGTAAATGTGTTCTGATTGTTGCATGACCGAAATACCTGTGGCCAGTTCAACTCTCCAGGAGCAGACCCTTGTACCGCACAACAACAGTGGGTTGTTGGAATGCATAGTACGTAGTCAGGTATTGCTTGATTGGAGGGGTTACATGGAATTGGGTAATATCTCCCAATCGGGAAATCTGTTTTTCCAAATCAAGTGTGTCACAATCAAATCTCAGTTCTTGTTGTGCTCGTTTCGCTTTTATTTGTTTCATTATTCTATTCTGCATTGAATGCAAAGGTTGTGCGTATTTATACCAGCTGTTATCAGCTTACTGGCTGCCAATTATGTAATCGCATTTCCCGTAGAGAGTTCAATAGCTGGAGTCTTCTCTGCTCGAGAGAGAGTATCAACCTGTCAATCGATTGATTGATTTATGTAGTAAAATTATTACGCTATTGAGTCTGAACTAAATGACTCATAAGTTATCATTTTGTTGCCATTCTATCAATAATAATTGTTTTAGAGCCTCTAACTAGATCTCTGTATAATACGAATTGAATAAATTTATTGCAGTATTGGGATATATTCTAAGAAATTCAATAGCCCGCTTGTGATTATTGTAGCTCCATAAATAGCTGACATGATCATTCCTGGTGCTATATAGGAAAGTTGTTTATTAATTAGACGATTTTCTATGCACCAATCTCGGAGAGAATTGATATCCAAAGACATTCTCTCCAAAATCGATATACATACTATTTGTGGCTTTCCGTATGGGAAGAACAATGTAGAATTTCCAGATCATTCTTGAATAAGTTTTGCACATTTACTTTGCTCCATAAAGATTGTATAAAATAGTAGGTTGAGTTTTAAAAGAGACCACAAACTATATTCAATCAACTGCATATATAGATTTTCTATGCGATTATAGATTATAATATTTTTCTAGAAAATATACATACTTTTGTAATGTTGATGATTTATTGGAACAACTAACTGGTAGATTGAAGTACGTTCATCCAATACTATATTTTTTATTTATTTACTATTCTTTGAACACGTAGGCTAAGAAATAGTGACAAACGAAACTTTTACAACTAAAATATAGAAAGTCTATACGCACTTTCGCATTACTTATGCGTATAAACAGACATTCAAATATACGTAGTCGAGTTTTAATTATAGTACAGTCAGGTTCTTTTATTGTGAACATTCAAGGGACTAAATATTGTGTTATAATAGAGAGAATTGATAATAAGAGATTAGATTATGAGATTAGATTCACAATCTAATTAAATAGAGTTAATTAATACAAACCCTATTTATGTTAATATGGGATCATAGGGCTTGTTCATAATAAAAAATCTTCATATTAAACAGGCGAAAAACTGTTCAAGCAGACCTGACTGTATTTATATTTATTAAAATTTTTATCACAATCTAACACATCATAAAATTCCGCTTATATCCAAGTCCTTTCCGATGTCAATGGTATTGTGTGAGTACACATAGATAAAATATTAGTAGTGTACTTATTTCCCTTAATTATTAGTATCTAAATGATTCTAATTTCTAACTAGGGCGTAGTTACTATAAATCGGCCAACACCTTTTCAATATAGAAACCTGTTTTTCTAAGAGTGAATTTTGATGTTAAAGAATGTCCTTTCCAGTGCCTGAAAATTACATTAGAAAAGGTGTCGGCCTATTAATAATTAATTAAGTAATTCCATAATTCAATATATTATATTTGGAATTTCAGCTGTATGGAAGTTAAGAAAGATTTCATCACAAAGCTTCTCCTCAACTTCTTCATTCTTATAATCATAACAATATTCCTTTTGCATTACTTTTTTATTTCAAAAATTGACTATAATTTTTCCGAAATTGCATTTCACAGAATTTCCAATTCATTACAATATGAATCATATTTTCATCAGAACAATACAATACAGAATCATACACAACAAATAAACACGAACCTAACACGAATAATATGTTGGGTTTGCACACACCCAGAAACTAAGAGGTCGGTTATTTTAGCAAACGAGTTATGGGGTCAATATTTTGATAAAACTATTTACGTGACAAGCAATGATTCTCAATTGCAGTCTTTCTCAACTCTAATCTTTCCTGTTGAAAAGGAATCTCGTGAACAACTCTGGAAGAAAACAATGTTTGCATTTCGTCATTTGTACACAGAGTACGGAGATAGTTATGACTGGTTTATGAAGGTAGATGATGATTCGTTTGTAGTCACTGAGAATTTATACAAATTTCTGTCTAATTACAATTCCTCAGAACCTCATTATTTCGGCCGAATTTGGAAGCTAAACAATCAAATTTATTGCTCCGGAGGAGGTGGTTACGTGGTTAGTAGAGCAGCGCTTAAAATATTGATAGAAGGTTTAGATGGTAAATGCAAGGATCAAATGAATGGAATTGTCGAGGATTACGAATTCGGACGGTGTCTAAATAGGATGGGAATTTATCCTGAAGACAGTAGAGATGAAAATGGGCGTTTTCGTTTCAACTGCTTTTCATTCCGATACCATTATCAAACACCCAAAGGACAACTGCCTGATTGGACTTACGAGATGTCTAAATACCCAGTGATGGAAGGCGTAGATTGCTGTGCGGAAGACGTAATATCATTTCACTACATGAATGAGAAGGAAAACATCGAACTGAATGATCTGCTTCATGAAGAACCCGTAAATCTTCTGAAGGGACCGAAACTTGACAAATTCAAGCCTTAACATTAGTGCATATTATATGTAGGTGTAAAGTTTGTATGCTATATTTCAATAATTGTAATAGTTATGCGTTTAATAAGATGCTCAGAGGCATAAAATTACTATTTTAAGTGGGTTATTCTATAAACAGGTATTTTAGTTCCTCAGATGTGATTCGATATGAGTATATTTAACACAATGTTGTGTGTATATTTTCGTTTGTATGTTCCGAATTGATTGAAGAGAATGGAAGGTTTAGGCCTGATTTTCGGCACTCACAACGAGTTTAAGTTTTTGGACCAAAATTCCTACTTCTCACATTTTTAGAGCGTGAAGATTAACTTAATCGCTTCTTTAACTTTTGCTGATATTATCTTTCTAGGTTTTTAATATTGTAAGATCAAATGAACGCATTCAATTTTAGCAATGTCAAAATTTCAGCTTTTACCCAGGTTTCCACACTTTTGAGTCTATAATACATAGTTATTCATGAGTTAAACGTACTACTTTTTTGTTTTAATTGAGTTGTATCACTCTATTGTTTACTTCAATTTATTGCAATAACTAAGAATGTATTACATCTGTTTAACTTCTATTTCGAAGTTATATTATAAATTTACCATTATGGAGCTTCTTGCTAATAATCCGCTAATTAAATACCTGTCAATTATGATACAACATGCTGTTTAGCTTTCCTATTTATTACTTTGAAATAACTCCCATTTCATTGTATATATGAAATATCTAATATTATTTGGCCGTGTGCATTCCTGAATAAATAAGATAATACGAGATGTACAAACATAATTATCCTGTTTCTCTCCACTTTTGATTTCACATTATATATCAGAGGATTAATTAATTAACCACTTCTGCTTACTGCTAAATATAATAAAGATCGAGGTCATTTGAATAGTAAACTGTATTTAAATTAAGCCAGATTATCCTTGCTAAACCCATTTGATTAATTTAGAATAGATCATATAGCTCACTCAATACAAACCAAAGCTATATAAGTGGGTTTGTATAACTCACTATAATCTTCCATGCATCCAGTTAGTCAAGAACATATAATTCAAACTGTAATAGAGTTTATTACAATTGCGAATTACACAACTACCTTGTGTTTAAATTTAGGCTGGTTGGGATATTCCATTAGATATCTATGGTTGTATGTGTTAAGATACAGAGTTTGTAAGCGAGCACCCGATCTCCATCCTATCTACAGCGATGTACAGTTCCTGTCTCGTCAGAGGAAACTCTATAACATGAACACTCACATTGTTAAGTATGTTCTAATAATATTGTATCTTTGCGTTGAGATCAGCACTTTTGTTTGGTTGGGAATATATATTCTGCTTTTTCCTCACTCGGATGCAAAGTTCAAAGCAAAACGAAACCAAATTCAAGCCCTATATACAAACTGCTATATTCATCCACACTTGGCACACTTGTACTCTAACTTTATATACATCATAATGATTAACGTAGAATTTTTCTTTATTTTGCTTCAATTTTCCCTGCTGTGCATACTAACCCGCTATCTAGCCGCTAGGTATCTCAATCATTCATTCAAACGGACTCTGTTCAGCTATTTAATATGGCTAGCTGTACAGAGTATAATAATCGCTTTATGTTCCACCATCTACACTTACATCTTCTCGTTACTGCTACTCCCAATTCTCCTTATTGCGGACTGGTTTGTTCTGCTAAGAGACAGCCGGATACTCTCTCGTGTGCTGAGATCAAATTTGAGAGAGATTAAGTTGCATTCTACAAATAAAGTTCTGTACAAGGAGCAATTTACTGCCTACAAATGCTACCGAATCTTCCATAAATTTCTACTTCTTTCACTTTTCCTTCTCATTGTTGTTATAACACTCTTCTGTTTTCTACATCTATTTGCACTGCTTTTCTACTCATTCTGCTTGCTAGAGTACACTTACGGATTCAAGTATATCCCATACCCGAATATTTCTCTCTCGCATTACTTTCTCAAGTTAGAAGGTCACGATAGAACAATAAATTTAGTTGCAGTCGCTATCTATTCCATTTCAAACAGTTTCCCTCTATTTTGTGCAACTATAGCTCCACTCATAGTAGCCTGTGTTAAGAGGTATCGCAGCCGCCATTTAGTGTACAGATTCAACTACGATAATATCCAACAGCCTCTCCTGAGAGGATACAAATAGAGGCCTATTTTATGTCTCTACAAATATTATTTATTTTGTGTATAGTCGTAGTACCTTATTTAGGATCTCAACCTGAGAGATATGCATGTATAATTAAACTGGTCAGATGTGTAGTAAATTGTTGCTTGTTATCATTTTTGTTGTTTTTAACCTGAGAATTATCAGCATAAATTTAAAGATAAGCAGCATTTACTTAATTGTAAACCTCAAATCTTAATGCCTACTATCCAAATTTTAAACAAAATATCTCACAAGACCAGTACATTATATTTAGATCTGGATGGGTCAGTTAGACTTTGGTCCTCTAGAAACGATCATTCGCTAATTCGACGAAATTTATTTTTCCATTGAGAGTTCAGATTACAGATGACTGGAAAAGTGATTAAGAGGATTTTCACCCTTCTAGAATGCAAGAAGTATAAATTCTGGTCACTTAACGTAAATAGCATTCTGGACCTACGAGGCTCGGTTGACCTGCTCATACCTGCCAACTTATTCAAGACAAATCCCGGGACATTGTATATATTTCTTTTAATTTTTGGATAGTAGACATTAAGACTTGAGGTTTAAAATACTGCTTATCTTTTAATTTTATGCTGATAATTCTCAGGCCAAAAACTCAAAACTGAATACAAGCAAGAATTATATTACACATCTGACCAGTTAAATTATACATGCATATCTCAGGCTAAGATACTAAATAAGGCACTACGACTATATACAAAATAAAATAATATACGTATATTTAGAGACATAAAATAGGCATCTATTTGTATCCTCTCAGGAGAGGCTGTTGGATATTATCGTAGTTGAATCTGTACACTAAATGGCGGCTGCGATACCTCTTAACACAGGCTACTATGAGTGGAGCTACAGTTGCACAAAATAGTGGGAGACTGGTTGAAAAGGAATAGATAGCGAATGCAACTAAATCTATTGTTCTATCGTGATGACCATCGAACTTGAGATAATGCGAGAGAGAAATATTCGGGAGTGGGATATACTTGAATCCGTAAGTGTAGTCTAGCAAGCAGAATGAGTCGAAAAGCAGTGCAAATAATTGCAGAAAACAGAAGAGTGTTATAACAGCGATGAGAAGGAAAAGTGAAAGAAGTATAAATTTATGGAAGATTCGGTAGCATTTATAGGCAGTAAATTGCTCCTTGTACAGAACTTTATTTGTAGAATGCAACTTAATCTCTCTCAAATTTGATCTCAGCACACGAGAGAGTATCCGGCTGTCTCTTAGCAGAACAAACCAGTCCGCAATAAGGAGAAGTGGGAGTAGCAGTAACGAGAAGATGTAAGTGTAGATGGTGGAACATAAAGCGATTATTATACTCTGTACAACTAGCCATATTAAATAGCTGAACAGGGTCCGTTTGAATGAATGATTGAGATACCTAGCGGCTAGATAGCGGGTTAGTATGCACATCAAGGAAAATTGAAGCAAAATAAACAAAAATTCTACGTTAATCATCATGATGTATATAAAGTTAAAGTACAAGTGTGCCAAATGATGATGAATATAGCAGTTTGTATATAGGGCTTGAATTTTGTTTCGTTTTGCATAGAACTTTGCATCCGAGTGAGGAAAAAGCAGAATATATATTCCCAACCAAACAAAAGTGCTGATCTCAACGCAAAGATACAATATTATTAGAACATACTTAACGATGTGAGTTTTAATGTTATAGAGTTTCCTCTGACGAGACAGGAACTGTACATCACTGTAGATAGGATGGAGATCGGGTGCTCGCTTACAAACTCTGTAACTTAACACATACAACCATAGATATCTAATGGAATATCCCAGCCAGCCTAAATTCAAACAGATGGTAGTTGTGTAATTCGCAATTGTAATAAACTCTATTACAGTTTGAATGTATTCTTGACTAACTGTATGCATGGATTATTATAGTGAGTTATACAACCCCAACTTATATAGCTTTGGTTTGTATTGAGTGAGCTATGATCTATTCTAAATTAATCATATGGGTTTAGCAAGGATAATCTGGCTTAATATAAATACAATTTACTATTCAAATGACCTCAAACTTTATTATATTTAGCAGTAAGCAGAAGTGGTTAATTAATCCTCTGATATAATTTGAAATCAAAAGTGGAGATAAACAGGATAATTATGTTTGTACATCTCGTATTATCTTATTTATTCAGGAATGCACACGGCCAAATAATATTAGATATTTCATATATACAATGAAATGGGAGTTATTTCAAAGTAATAAATAGGAAAGCTAAACAGCATGTTGTATCATAATTGACAGGTATTTAATTAGCGGATTATTAGCAAGAAGCTCCATAATGGTAAATTTATAATATAACTTCGAAATAGAAGTTAAACAGATGTAATACATTCTTAGTTATTGCAATAAATTGAAGTAAACAATAGAGTGATACAACTCAATTAAAACAAAAAAGTAGTACGTTTAATTCATGAATAACTATGTATTAGTGACCCAAAAGTGTGGAATCCTGGGTAAAAGCTGAAATTTTGACATTGCTAAAATTGAAAGCGTGCATTTGATCTTACAATATTAAAAACCTAGAAAGATATTTATCAGCAAAAGTTAAAGAAGCGATTAAGTTAATCTTCACGCTCTAAAACGTGAGAAGGAATTCTGGTCCAAAACTTAAACTCGTTGTTGAGTGCCAAAAATCAGGCCTAAACCTTCCATTCTCTTCAATCAATTCGGAACATACAAACGAAAATATACACACAACATTGTGTTAAATATACTCATATCGAATCACATCTGAGGAACTAAAATACCTGTTTATAGAATAACCCACTTAAAATAGTAATTTTATGCCTCTGAGCATCTTATTAAACGCATAACTATTACAATTATTGAAATATAGCATACAAACTTTACACCTACATATAATATGCACTAATGTTAAGGCTTGAATTTGTCAAGTTTCGGTCCCTTCAGAAGATTTACCGGTTCTTCGTGAAGCAGATCATTCAGTTCGATGTTTTCCTTCTCATTCATGTAGTGAAATGATATTACATCTTCCGCACAGCAATCTACGCCTTCCATCACTGGGTATTTAGACATCTCGTAAGTCCAATCAGGCAGTTGTCCTTTGGGTGTTTGATAATGGTAACGGAATGAAAAGCAGTTGAAACGAAAACGCCCATTTTCATCTCTACTGTCTTCAGGATAAATCCCCATTCTATTTAGACACCGTCCGAACTCGTAATCCTCGACAATTCCATTCATTTGATCCTTGCATTTATCATCTAAACCTTCTATCAATATTTTAAGCGCTGCTCTACTAACCACGTAACCACCTCCTCCAGAGCAATAAATTTGATTGTTTAACTTCCAAATTCGGCCGAAATAATGTGGCTCTGAGGAATTGTAATTAGACAGAAATTTGTACAAATTCTCAGTAACTACAAGCGAATCATCATCTGCCTTCATAAACCAGTCATAACTATATCCGTACTCTGTGTACAAATGACGAAATGCATACATTGTTTTCTTCCAGAGTTGTTCACGAGATTCCTTTTCAAAAGGAAAGATTAGAGTTGAGAAAGGCTGCAATTGAGAATCATTGCTTGTCACGTAAATAGTTTACCAAAATATTGACCCCATAACTCGTTTGCTAAAATAACCGACCTTTTAGTTTCTGGTTTTGTACAAACTCTATGGTTTGTACCATAGACTCCTTTAGATAAGGACTGGAACGTCGCGATCTCGGGGTTTTTAACTTGAGTCTGAGAGGCTCCAATTATAAAAATTGAAAAAGCATTAGGTTTCCGGTTTCCAAATGTGATTTTTGGCATATAGAGGTGACTTTTGGCACCCGTCAACAATTTTAGGTTTTCACTCAAAATTTCTCATCCTCGACAAGTTATGACGTCATTGTCACATTTCGAGAACCCTGAAAAGTCACTTAATCGCACATAATTCTCGCACTCTAAGAGATAAATATCTGAAAATTTAATAGAACATGCACTTTAATGATGCGGACACTTTGGTCACACCAGATCGCCACTATGCTAACTCATTATCGCATGATGACGTAATCACTAAAATTTCACATTTTTAAATTTGACTATTTAGGCCTATTTACGCTTTATAATCATTGTTAGAAGTGTATAAACCATGCACCAACCGCATAACGGTTGGTGTGTGGTTGGGTTCTGCCGAAAAGCGACCTAGCAAGCGAGGCGCCCTAGTCTATATTGATATACTGTAGCATCAATCTATATAGATACTAGCGTGCTTGCAAGGAATATTGTTATGATTATAAGAATGACGAAGTTGAGGAGAAGCTTTGTGATGAAATCTTTCTTAACTTCCATACAGCTGAAATTCCAAATATAATATATTGAATTATGGAATTACAGTCAGCTCTGCTTAATTAATAGAGCCACCGGTTAACTTATTTCTCCGCTTAATCGGATCAAAGCAACCTGGTCCCGAGGTGACTCTATTAAGCGGAGTTGACTGCATTTAATTAATATAGACCAACCCCTTTTCTATTGTAATCTTCAGGCACTGGAAAGGATATTCTTTAACATCAAAATTCACTCTTAGAAAAACAGGTTTCTATATTGAAAGGTGTTGGCCGATTTATAGTACCTAGCCCTACCTAGTTAGAATAATTTAGATCCTAATTTAATTGAGGAAAATAAATGCACTACTAATCATTTATCTATGGGTACTCACATAAGACCATTGACATCGGAAAATGACTTCGATATAAGCTGAATTTTATAATGTAATTAGATTGTGATAAAATTTTAACAAATATAAATACTACAGTAGAATCTCGTTAGTACGAACAGGGTTAATACGAATTTCCGGATAAGACGAACAAACAGTTCCACAAAAACAGTACCTACAATGACTATTCATTGCGTATTACTCCGGTTATATGTTGAAGATCAAAAAAAGGCTTTTGAAGAAACTTGGATAGAATCCTTTGGTGCCGAAGATCGAAAAGAAGAAGAATACGAGCGTGATGAGATATTTGAAGACTTGTACTCCATATTCAAAATGGAGTCGAGAACTATGGAAAATATGTCGACAGTATATGAACTATTTTGGAATTTAAACTTCATAATGGGGGATATAATTAATTCTATTCATTCTGAATTGTTTTCAAGATTTCAGAATGATCATAAATCTTTTAAAGGTACAGATCAGTTCATCTATCCTTGCTATTGGAATAATGCCCCGATCAAAGATATGGTATCTTTTTCGGGAGAAGGAAAATATGAGTGTTTGGGAGAATACTCGTTATTTGAATATTGTGAAGTTAAACGCCTCTATGTATTTTCTAGATTTGATCTAAAAATTAGCAAGTGGATCCCTAAGGAATGCCATCCCCTTGTCAAATATTGCTCAGGTTATATCAATCACCCTGACATAATCTGGGGAAAAATGGACAAGAGCAACCAAATACTATTATTAGCTTCTCTACTGAAAGCTCCAGAAAACACCACGTTAAGTACATGGGATAAATTCGTGACAAAATATTTACATCTGTTCATGAATTAATCTACAGAGATCCCAATATTTCTCAAGGAACTGTGAAAGAAATAGTTAACTTCCTCTATTCTCATTATAAAGATTGTTAATTATGAAATCGGATATATTGAAGCGAGATTGAGTAATACAGCAGAGAGAACCATCTCAGTGTTTGTCTTCGCGATTGCCTTCGCGTCTCTCTGGAAAAACAAAAACTAAAAAGCGATTAGAAAACAAATCAAAGACAGAAACTAAAAAGCTAAACTTGCTCCAGTACTTTTTGCAAAAAATTGAAAACAGAAAAATGGTCAGAGGTAAGTGGGATCGTAACAAAATGAGAGATAGTGATCAAAATATCTCAAAGAAATTTGCCAAAGTCTTCTTGGGTGGCGTAGAGCGAGGAGTGGTAACAGGTCAACAGCCAACTATTGAAAATTATTTCAAAATGCGAAGAGGGGGATTATCACCAGTGGTGGATAAAGGGGGGGTCGGATGGGGCGGTCGCCCGGGGCCCGAGCCTAAAGGGGGCCCAATACAAAGCGCAATATTTGTATTGAGAAATGTGTTGCATGAAGTGTTTGAGTAGTGAAGCAATAACATGATAAGGTTAATTAATTTATAACAGTGAACCAATAACAATGATACAATTAATAGACAGCACACCTTAAAAGTAACAAGTCCTGATCTACTTTTTCATTGAATTTTTAGAGTCTAAATATATTCTCCACTTCTCAGTAACGCATTCTATTCCCAAGTCGCAGGTAACTAAAAGAAAAGAAAGTCACCTTCGCGAAAACCAGCTAAACAAGAAACGTCTAAACTTCCTAAACTAGACACATTCTATAACTTACAATCACAATCCCAAGAATTGTCAGCCGAAGACGATGAGCTTTCTACTTCAACATCTTCCTTTGTACCTCTTGGCGATCCATTTGTATATAATTCAAACGAATAGTTGCAGTATGTGACTCCAGTTTTATCGAGTCAGAATATCAATTTCCAGAGGTTGTAGAAGAGCAACACGCTTTTAACTCAGAAAGAAATACAACTTGTGAACAACATTGGGTTGTGGGACGATATATCAGAAGACTTACGAAATCGTTGGACAGCAAAAGGTAATGAAGATTGTAGAAACAATAGTAAGGATCCTGAGGATAATATTCTGTGGTGTCCTCAAAGAAACTCCTGATGCCCGTGGTTGATGTCCGCCCGGGGCCCAATATACCCTTAATCCGTCTCTGATTATCACATGAGAGCATTTTCCTGTCAGCAGATGATGTCATAACAAAAGGACTCAGTACTTCAGTCGGAGATTCAGAAATATTAAACAGCAGCAACTTCGTTGTTCAATTCATCTGTAATAGAAACGAATTAATAAGGAATATGTTCCAAAAACAATGGACTTTATTAGAAGATGAAATCTACACAGTAACTGCAAAAGAGATGAAGGATAAATTCACAAAACAAGTAGCAACTCTCAAAAAGGTACTCGAAAAGTTAATTGAAAATCTTTTAGAGAGGTGCTCTAAATCTGGGAGCGATTGCAGCGAGAGGAAGGCATTAGACTCAGATAGTAACTTTGAGTTAGCTGAAATGGGAAAATCTAGAGAAGTTTGCAGAGAAAGTCCTTTCAAGGCTATGCTAACTTATTTACGGATGTACTTGGATCCAACAGTGAGCTCACAGGAATTTGAATCCTTCTTCAGCAAAATCTTTTCGGTAGATGATGTGAAGATTAAATTATCTGATACTTACATATTATGTGAAAAACAAATTGACCCATATAATGTCCTGGATGAAGATACCTTCAAGAAATTATCAAATACCAAGATGTTTCATTCCGAGAACATATTCAATATCCATGAATACATTACAAACTTTATTTCAGTTTTAAATGAGTACGAGTACAACCTGGAAAGAGATAAGTTTGCAGAAATTATAAAACCAATAAAAGAGGAATACGAAAAAGATGTCATCGGTTGTCCCTCCCAATGTCCCAGTTGTGGTAAACTCTGTGAAAGGGAGCTTCATCCAAACGATTGAAATTGTCAGATTAAAACAGGTCACCAAATTTGCTCTATGGGTGGTACAGTGTGGAATAGTGATAAAGACAAAACTGCAGTACTGTTCATGTGTGACGACTATACGGATAACACTAGAGTTCTAATCCCCGGACAGACCATGAATTGGGGTGAGTTTAAAGAGAAGTGTGGCAACGAATGGGACTGGACCCTCCCCAAAGATGAGAAATACTTGGCGAAGCAACGGAACAATAGAGATAAAATGAAAAATATTTGGAACAAATTCGGGAAAGGAATCTTAAAATATTACTGGGATAAATTTGGAACAGAAATTAAATACATTCCTTATACTTCAGTTGAAGATGTTTACAAAACTCAATTTTCAGTTAAATATAACATTTGCTTTGTTATTGATGGGACTGGTTCCATGTATAGGGAGATTGAAAAAGCTCGAATTTATGTTGGTCAGTTCATCAGCAAGTACAAGGAGAGAGGAACCGAATCTGAATTTAAAGTTGTTATCTATCGTGACCACTGCGATACGAATGTCATTGAAATGTTTCCAAATAACAACCAATTTACTCCACAACACGAGACCATACAAACATTTCTTGAGGGAGTTGAAGCAGATGGAGGAGGGGATTACCCAGAAGCTGTGTTAGACGGGTTAGCAACTGCAGTCACTCGCTGCAATTGGGAAAATATCTTGGGTACAAGAAATGTAATTATTCACATATATGATGCTCCCCCACATGGGAATTTTCCTAATTATGAATCACATAGCCCCCATAGCAATGAAGGAAACTGTTGCTGTTGCAATTATGGGAATCTGTGCCAATTTAATTGGGAAAGAGATGTATGGAGTAATTTTCAAAAGTTTGCAGTTCAGTATCATGGAATAAATACTGGAAGAAGTCTACCTGAGTTTGAAGAGACAATGAAATCCAAACTTGGAGAACTTTGTGGGGATTTTCAGAAGGTAGGCAGTGAAATAGTTAATGATGCAATTCTCCAGATCTTCATTGACTACGAAACTAAATAATTTTACTGAATCTATAGGTTAGAAGGTATTTAGGCACTAGGGTCAGATAACGTAGTATTTATTAATCGCTATATTCGATAGTAATTGAATTGAATAATTTTCGGGCTCTTTTGAGCTAATTACATAGATAAGTGGTGTATATTTCTATTTTTATATATCCTTTATAGTTCCATATGTTTTATAGTTTTGGGTTGGGAATTCTGGAGTCGAAATTGCAGTCCAATTTAATCGACTTTGATTTGTATATCAATGGTTTAGGAAAGTTGAAAACATAGGTATTAAACATGGTCTGACCATATTTGCGTGTTCTCCCAATGCAATAGACATCCGAATTGGTATAAGAACTTCGTAAATTAGCTCTCGTTAAGGCACTGGTTAATGCTGTAGAGTCTACCGCACAGATTGATTTCTTCAATCCGGCCCATTATTAGGAAATGTGAATTTTATATTGATGCGGTAATGAGTGTCGTACTTCTTTAGTTTACTCTCTTCTAACATTTCTGGCAATATCCAGCCCCCACCACGACTACATATCTGCTAATCACGGTGTTAGGGCCAATAGGAATGAGAAGTTGCAGTAGTCGATTGTCTGCAAACATTCCTAGCTGATTATGTCGCTGCAGAGATTGTACCTTGAAGCATTGAAGAATCAGGCCAGAAAGAGCGTTTACATTTCACAAAGATGTAATAACTAGATGAAACTAGGTTGTGTTTGTATCTGATGATTATGTTGCAATATACCAGGTAGAGTACGGAATTATGGGGAGGTGGCAGGTAAGGCGATAATTGTACCACTTGTTAATTGGTCCCTAATATACTAGGTTTTTATACAATACTAATGAAAAGACTCAGCTACGATGAGATATCTTATATGTAGACCGTCTAGAAATAGACCAGGTTTTATTCCCTATGCATTAGTATTACCCATAAAAAGCAGAGCAAGTGGTCTACAGAATTTATAGACGGTCTACAAATTTTTGGCTTATTTGTATGGGCTTTTATAGACCGTCTATTTCTAGACGGTCTACATATAAGGATGCTCCAGCTACGATGGATGATAATACTGGCAGTGGAATGTAACTAAGATGATATAAAACAGATTTCAATTCTGAAATGCTCTGTTAGCTGCCCTGTAGAAAAATCATGGAGAAAATATCCTCAATTATTCAATCAGAATATAGTATTGATGGATGTTACGATACAAGAGTTGGTTAACACTTTTATGTACGTGCTAATGCAATACAATATTTTATAGTGTGATTAAATTTGTGTCGGCCGAATCAAAATTGTAAGTACTGAATCCCAATTAGTAATTCTTACCTAACGTGACGTAATCAACCCAAAAATCCTTAAACATGTGTCAGATTTTATGTTGTATTGGCATCAAAAATTGTGGGAGGATCGGAAAAAGCTGAAAGAGTTAATGAAAAATACGTACTTTTAAGTTAGACGTCATACCCCGTTATTCCGTTTAGAAAACCAATAGATCGTTGTCAGCGTGTAAATTACCTCTGCACGCAAATAACAGTTGTAAATAAGTGATAATCCAAGAGACTTAAATTAAAGCATAAATATATACGGCTTTAATTAATAATCTATAAAATTATCGTATGACTTATCGGCGATATCGTTGTGTGTTGTGATTATAGAATTCCATAATTCCAGAGTCTATTGTTCCAAAACAAAGCATATTTGTTTGTCCTATTGGAGTATGCATAAACACCTTCATATAAAAGTAATATATTGTATCAAACTTTAATCCATTTAAAATTTAAAATTTTCATATAATTTTTCGATCTATCTAATATATTGCGAGTACGCACACCAGTTGAAGGATTTATTCAATACAAGTTGATACTTGTTAATTCAGCTAGTTTCTATGTAATTGTAGTATATTACTATACAATGGATAAAATAAAATAAAATAAAATAAGGAATTTGTTGACTTAACTCAACTCACTGTGGATAACATTGCTAAAATAATTACCTATTTATTAAATTTATTATCTATACATAATTAATGAATGGCAATAAATTCATGACGGTTTAAGATAGAAACAAACTTCAAATTCATCAATCGTTCCTTTGTCCCGTAACAACTTGTAAATGAGCGTAAACACCATGAGGTGTTCATGACATTGCGACAAAATCCCAAATTGCAGCCTGTGCCGAAAGTATTTCGCTTTGGAGCCACTACTAGTTACCCAACCACCAAATGTAGTGCCTCCAAAGGGAAAGGCGTCGGTACAGGTTGCAATTTTGGATCTATGTAATAATTTTGATGATCTTATCAAAAATAAGGTTTTCGTGCTCATATCTATGCTATTAAAACACAATTAATCTTTATACGTATTATGTACATATGTATGTATCCATGTCGATGTCCTTAAAGCCCACGATCTAAGGACAATTTTGTCCTTAAAGCCCTACATCTAGGGATAATTATTGGATACAAGGACAATCACAGGATGTATGTATATGTTTGTTTGCATGTACAGAATTGATTCAAGAAGCCCACAGGGAAGATTTTTTCCATGCAGAAGTATTTTGAATCTGGCACGGAAAAAGTTCCAATCTTGAACGAAAATTCACACCTACCATGGAATTAAGACGTAATTGTCACATTTTTTGATATTGTGAAAATGCACCTAATAACTCACACTCCATGAGAGATAGAAAGGTGAAAAATTAATAGTACCAATATGTCTCCCACCCAAAATCATTAATATGCTGACTCATTGTCAAAATATGACGTCTTCATTATAATACAAAATTACAAAATATTTTTATCCTGAAAAATTAACAGTTTTCTCCTTCGCGAGGCACGAAGTGCCGAGTCCAACACACAACAACCGCTAAGCGGTTGTTGTGTGGAGTGCAACACGTGGCGAAGCGACCGAGCAAGCGTAGCGCATTAGTAGACATTAAATGCAAACCATTTGGGCAATAATGTAATTATTGGGAGTCGCGTGTTTTATATTGTAGAAACACCGAATACGTACTCGTATGATTTATGTAATTAGTTAATTTAATGTATAATTTCATCTAGGAATTCTAGAGATGGTTCATTTAAATCGCGTAAAGAAGATTGGCTTGCTAGGAATACTTATAGTTCTGTTATTTTTCATATATCGTGGGAATCTTACATTGGATCAACTTACGGAATATTCAATATTATTACAATCTGATCCTAAAAGGATAACATTTCAACCAAAAACAACATACAAAAATGACATGTATTTGTTGACAATTCATACTACTTTTGTTGATGATCCTGAAAATGAAAACAGGGTTCGTGTTCAAACAAACTTTTTAAAAATGAGTAACTTTTTGTGTTTCCGTGGAATTGTGAAATTTGTAGTATTGACAAACAGTGAAGTAACTACAGACCTCATAAAAAAACACTATCCAAATGTCATTGCCCAACCAACCCCTCTCTATCCTGTATTTATTACACCCACGTATAAGGACACACATATAATTGCAATGAACCTCAGTAAATCATTATTTTATATGCAAGCTAATGCATGTGATCTATTTGAGACTTCTCTTATACAAACACTCAAGGCTATCAAACAATTATGGATGAAGGGTTTTATAAGGCAAAAGATAATTATTTTTGGTAACAGATTTAATATTGATGTTAAAGAGCCAGTAGAAGATGAGTTTAAAGTTTTGGAATACTTTAAAAAAGCTGAGGAATTTCGCCCTGATGCACAAGACTATGCTATTCTTACAAAAGAAACTATCGAGTTTGATCTATTTTCAGAGATACTCTTCGGTAGGGTAAGATCTGACAATGCGATGGTGGACTTTGGAGTCCATAATGAAGTGGAGTCATTTGATGCTTCTCATTCAATTCATCTTGTGCACCAAAACGACTATAATCAAAAATACGACAATGAGCATATAAACACTGGGGAACATAAATGGAACCATTATGTGACAGAGGGGTTGAGAGATCATTATTCCACTACATGTGCAAGATACTCAACAGAATTTGGGATCAACAATACAGTCAATATATTTGACAAAAAATCTAAATTAGTTTTAAATACTTTATCAGGAGAAGACGATACTTTTTTCAAGGAACACAAGTATTGGATTGATTTTAACGCAGTAAATACAAATGTTACCTACAAAACCGAACCTGACTTAGTAGTTGTAGTGCTTGCATGCAATAAACCAGATTCTTTGAACCGACTTTTGGACTCATTACTAAATGTTGAATATGAAGGGGATAGGATCGACCTTGTCATTTCGTTAGACATTGGATATCTAGGATTCTATGATCTGCCTACTTTAATCCTTATCAAAAAACTATTATGGCCACATGGTAAATTAAAACTGGTCTTGAAGAATGAACACAGAGGTCAACTAAATCAATGGCTAGAAGCTTACAGCAGTGTTGACACTGAAAATATTTCTCCCATTCTCATTCTTGAAGATAGTCTTATGCTTTCTCCCTTTTGGTATGAATACTTGAAAGCGGTGTTGATTAAGAGTAAATCAAGTCAACTTCACGAGAGAATAGCTGGATGGAGTTTAGAGGCACCCTACCCAGGGCAATCTTACCCGGAGCATAGCTCAGTCATGTTGGGTAATATCCGTTGGGTGAGGAGTTTCGTCCCTGAACTCAGCAAATGGGTTTCATTTTTGAAATGGTACAAGGAGGAATCCAGAAATGTTCCTTATTATGCGTTTTCGAAATCTCCTGTATCTTATCTGGACAACAGAGGCAACTGGAGTAATTGGGAACGCAGTGTATGGGCGAGCTGGTACTGGTATTACTTGAACTTACTCACTCCTGAGCAGCAAGATATAGTGTACATTTTTGATAAGAGGGGATCGTTAGCACCGAAAACAAGAATGACCATCCTGAATTGGAATGCAAATGACTGCTATCGGGAAGGCACTTTGGAGAGCGAAGTTAATTTTCAAAACATTGATTTATCAGAGAAAAAACACGATATCAAGATACCAGAAGTAATTCCTACGTTCTCCTTTCAACCTTTCACTAAAATATTTTAATTTATACTAACTTTAATAGATTTATGTTAGTTGTTTATTAGATTAGCTCTAGTTAGTTAGCTCTAGTGAGCTCTAATAGCAAGTTCGCCTATTAGCAAACAAATTTAATATGAATTACGACTGCTAATTACGTAAATTAGACAGACTATGAATTTTTGCATTATTAAAGAACCACGATAATCATTATTACTAATTATGTCAGTCCGGGAAAAACAATTAATTTACACTGAATTCACTATAATTTCCCTGAAGCATCCCTTATCGTTTTATAATTTCCTCTAGAAATGAGTTCATCTAAGCTCGCCAGTCTGTCAGCAACACAACTACGTCATTTGATTCGAGCATGCAAGTACACTGGAGACACGGCCGGTCTCTGCGCTAACAAGATTCAATTCAATGTAGTACTCCTAGAGGCCTCCTTCTCTAACAGATTCAAACTATTCTGTGAATCTAACCCAGTACCTTGTCCATGTCATTATGTCTCTGCTCCCAATGAGGTATCAGCTGGCCCTCTATGCCCTGACTCAGACGTGAGAACAGACGTCAGTAAGTACCGAGTCTTAGAGGATGGAGAACAGACCGGTACTGTATCTACTCTGATGGGTGAAGATGTTAGGAATTACGTTGCATTCTATCTAGGCTGTTCGTATACATTTGAGCATGCGCTAATTAACTCAGGCATTCCACAGAGACATATACAGCTTAACAACAGTGTGGCAATGTACATATCCAATATCCAATGTGTATCTGTGCCTCCTTTTGAGTGCAACATGGTTGTATCAATGCGTTATATCCCATTCGAGTTTCTAAGATTGGCTCATGAAGTGAGCGCTTCTTTTCCTGGTAGCCATGGCGCGCCTGTTTGGATTGGGAGCCCGACTAGAATAGGAATCCGTGAGATATCTGCACCAGACTTCGGAGAGCACACAGCTCCCTCTGAGGGAGACGTCCCTGTGTTCTGGGGCTGCGGAGTCACCACACAGCAGGCACTAGTCTCTGCTAAGCTGGGGAGAGTATTCACTCACTACCCGGGACACATGTTCATCAGTGACCTAGAAGCGAAACCAGAGTTAATAGCTCCTATTGAGATTGTAGCACTGAGAGAACCACCTGATGTGTTTGTGTCCTTCTTATCGAAACGAGCTTGTGACGTCATCAATAGCTTAGAGACTGTTATATCTCAAGACCTGAATATGCGCGGGATTAGGAATTTGATTGTAAAAGGCGATCTCTTGAAATCCTGTCTCTACCTATCCCATTGTGACACTGTAGCAATTATAAGCGAGTTTCCTTGCAACTACGAATTTGATGTGCCTTTTGAGACAGATGGCATTCCAGGTGTGTTTGCTGTTGCCAAGGTATTATCTTATCTCGGCAAGAAAATAACTCTCTTGCACAGTGGAGAGCAAATGAGGAATATTCTACATAAATGTATGGATCTGTTTGAGTGGAGCAAAGCAGGTAATACTATTGAACTGAAGTCTCTTGCTTCGATAGAGGCCTTAATGCCTAGTAGCGATAGTAACAGAGCTCTATTCGACTGCTTATTAACTATAGAACATTCTGGACCAGCTAGAGATGGGAATTTCTACACTATGCATGCACATGATATATCTCAGTACTGCACCAGAATAGCTACTGTGGTTAATGGGATTAAGCTGTTTGATCAGACAGTTTCTGTTGGAGACGGTGGCAATGAATGGGGAATGGGTAAAGTTATGGATAAAGTTATTAAGCACGTTGATAAGGGAGGCATTATAGCCAGTGCAGATGCAGCTGATTTCTTGGTGTCAGCTGGTGTTTCCAACTGGGGAGGTTACGCAATAGCTGCAGGCGTGTTGGCAGCTAGGAACTGTGAAGTGCATAGGAGGTATGCAATGTATGGGATCGGGTACCAGTCCTGGAAACATACTGAAGGTATTCTGTTTTCCACAACTGAACAGAGAGATTTACTAACTCTGATGTGTGAGTTAGGAATTCGTGATGGGATGAGTAAGGAACTGGGACTACGTGTAGATGGCCTGGACATAGGAGTGCATGATAACGTCATCGATCAGATTGCGAAATGTTTACTTCATAGCGATAATATTTGATACCATTTCTTTATTTTCTATTTCATTGACATAACCATCAATTATCGGAAGATAATTAACCATTTATCCTTTTTATCCTTGAATATTATTTTAATTATAGAAAATTATCAAATCTAAAAGGTTCAACGTGAAAAGTTATGACGTGATTTCCATCAACTAATAAAATGCTTTGTGGAACTCTGATATCGAAATAGCTATGTAAACAAACACTTAATTATTAAATCTACTGTGAATGATTTTTCCTTGCATAATAAATAATCATGAGGAAATCTGGTCCAAAGTTCAAGTTTACCTGGCTAGTTAATTAAATTAATTTGGCAATTTAGCAGTAAACTTGTAGAATATGTTTGGAGACCAGCGTTACAGTTACGAGACAAACAACAAGTTTGTTGTTGATGCAAGTACCCAGTAGGGTAGTTAAACATTCCAGCTTGTCCTTGTTGTCCTATGATGCGTAGATAGTGTCCTTCTGGAGAGAATACTTTGATATCGTGAGCTACCCAGTCGCTAATGACAATGACATTATGTTATTGTGTCCGTCCAAACAGGAAAAGTATGGTACAGCAACTTGCATTCCTATCTATCCTCTCATAACTAGTGAGCTAGAATTGTCTAGGATTTCTAGGATTTGTAACTAGGATTGTCTTCGCAGCTTAACACAAAGTCACAAACACTTAATTATTTGAGAATTTAACATCAACAGGTCGAGTCATAGATTGGTCTCGTAGCGAGCCTTGCAAGCTAGATTTGCAGACAGGATTTGGAGTATGTTGTTGCCTGAATCTGCCACATAGAGGTGTTGAGTGGGAGAGATGGCGAGTTGTCGGACGATTTAAACTGTATTTCTAGATCTCTCCTACCCTTATCGCTTTACCATTGAGATCTGGCACTTAACTGGTATAGGTATATGTCCGTGACATAAATATTATCTAGGATGGATTAATATGACATACGGAGACTTCAGATGATGATGGCCGAATTGGTTTAGATAGTCTCCTGTCTGGAGAATATCTGGATTTGGTGTTGCTCTTAGTGTCCTGATTCAAGTTCGATTGAGACACCTTGTGGAAGGTTTAACTCTCCAGGAGCTAATCCATGTTTCCCAACAGCAACAATAGGTTGTTGGAATGCGATGTAGTCTGATATTGCTGGCATAGGAGGAGGAATCTCGAGGCAAACAATCTTTCCCAGATCGGAGAGGTGGTGGTGCAGGCTTGTAGTTCTGCCCGTTTGGATTCCAATTCTGACACTATTTTGTCCTGCATGGAGGAGAGGTCATTTTGGATCATTACGTCTTCAAGCATTCGGCGGGACTCGACTAGCTGCTCCTCCATCTGTTGGCGTGCCACCTGAGTGTGTCCCATTCAGGGCCAGATTAACAGAGGTGGAGATCCCGGAGCAGTTTCCCCGATTGTCCATGGGTTAATCCGGCCCTGGTCCCATTTGTTCCTATGTGTCCCTGAAGAGGGTTAGGAGATGGACTCTTCTCTGCTCGAGAGAGAGCATCAACCTATCTTTTGATTGGTTTATTGCTGTGGCTACGGGTTCGACGAGTGGCACTGGGATTGGCTCAGGGAATTGCGTCGCCTTTTCAGATTATTAGAATTTTATTTGTGTTGGATGGATTATTTTAATTAGTTAGTTTCAGTTCTAAAATGCATCCTATTTATAGTTTCCATTGTATTACTAATCTCAATGCAAACTGCTTAGCGACCCAGTTAATATAAATATAATCAAATGTCTCAGTGGTTTGTGTCGTGTCTCCTCTTCTATGAACTCTGATAGTGTGACACAATATTGGTTGTTGTCTGTTCGTGATGTTACAGTTCTGTGTACTTATGTCATACACGAGATTATTTGTAGATGTGAGGTGTTGTTGTTAATGTTTACTCGTTATATTATAGTTCACTGAAATTTCACTTTAGATGATGAATATGTGATGATATGTGTTATTTTCTCGTTCTATTTTTATCCTGGACACATTTTTCGAAAAGATAAAAATGTTTCTTAAAAAGTGTTCGGGCGGACAGTCTCTAAGCCTGGACGTTTTTTCCCGAAAATTTTATCACTAATCTGTCCCCTTGACGCTAATCACAGTCACTTGCGTGGATTTCATAGACTAGATGAATACACATTAGGGCATTTACACATGATAATGTAATCTTTATATGGAAGTGAAGTAAGAGATTGTGTTACCGGGAATTATATATGTTTTAACTTTCTATTCAATTCGAGCATACATCCATTGTCCAGTTCTCATTACTGAGTATTACAATGGATATAATTCGCTTTGGCTGTATTATACGTTCTCAAGTTATTAAGTACCATAGGCGTAAATTACCTGTGGAAATTTTTAATTTAATTTCGAACGTCAGCCAGTGGCAGTGGCGGCGCGAAGGAGGGTCCCACATCAATAAATTTCTACAGAAAATATATTCATTACAAGTCCATAGAACTGAGTCCATGAGTTAGTGATTGGACAGAGGTCGATAATCAGGCGTTTCGCCGATAAGTGGGACCGCATACTATTTATCGATGTTGTTTATAAAATTGTATGATTTTGTACTGATTCACCACTGAAATTTGCATTTATTGAATCATTTACAACTGTGGGGTTTTCTGAAAAATTGAAAAAGATTACGTCTATGTTAATAACAAATCGCGAATATCCCAAATGTACATAAAGCGAGTTTAGGCCAGGTAAAATAAATTAATTGTTTATCATCCGGGTTTTTCAGAAAATACGGACGGCTGATGGGATTTTAGTTTATTTTTTATTTCCATTAATATGAAAATAACATTATGCATAGCATTCTAACATAATGCTATGCCAAACAATAAATATTAATATTTTATTTAATTAGAAAATCACATAACAATGCACAAATAATGCCCTAAAATACAAGACTAATTAAAAATTGATACATTAGAAGTACTTTACACAAGTCTATAGCTAATATCTGTACGATTATGTTCATAAGATAATTATAAAATATATCCGGACGGGGGGTAAAATTTGGGACGGTGGGGTTGATAAACAAGTTATTTATTTTATATGGCCTTCTCATACATCGTTATTTGTGAAACATACTAGTTTTTGTTTTTTGAGTTGTCTCACTTCATCTGTTTACTTTAATTTATTGCAATAACAAAGAATGTATTAATTAGATCAGTTTAACTTGTATTTCGAAGCTGTATTATATATTTTACCATTATGGAGCTTCTTGTTAATAATCCGCTAATCAAGCCACTGTTGGTTGGAATCTTGTTTCAGCTCGACCGCCCGCGTCAGATATCACACCCGCACGAATATTGTCATTGTTCCCATTATTACACCTACATTTCAAATTAAGGTCACTGTTCGTTGCCAATTTTATGGTAGGATTAACTATTACCACACTCTAAAATAGCCATAATTAGCCATTAACAAAATCAGGAACTATGACAAGTGTGACTGATCCTCAGGAGTACTGTCCATGGGAAAGGCGGTAGGTGGAAGTACGGGATACTGCATGAGTAACTCTGCTAGCATAAGTCCTGCAGTACGACTGGTAACCTAGTAGCGGTATTAGGTTTGCGCGAGGTGCAATAAGAGTGGTCGAGGGTTACCCTCCTGATGAGTCCTTGAGATAGGACGAAACCACTGACTTGACATCCCCATAAGTTGGGGCCAGCTAGAGCGCCTAGTCTTCATACTAGTGCGTGGCCTCATCTCATGACATAAGCATTATTACCCAACGATTGCAACTTTTTATCAATAAGCACTCACAAATTAGACTATTTGTTCATATAATTATTAACTATGTCGTCATCAAATAATGAGATAATGATAATGAGATGCCGCCCGCCCGCATCCTTAGATAGACTTCGTGTGGAGCTGAAACAATATTATCATTAACAGTGGCCTTAAATACCTGTCAATTATGATACAACATGCTGTTTAGCTTTCCTAATTATTACCTTAAAATATTTCCCATTTCTTTGTATTTTTGAAATATTTAATATTAATTGGTCACCAATTTATATTCAACATAAGTTCAAGAAAATACGAGTTTATCCTGTTTCTCTCCACTTTTGATTTCACATTATATCAGAGGATAAATTAACCACTTCTGCTTACTGCTAAATATAATAAAGATTGAGGTCATTTGAATAGTAAATTGTATTTATATTAAGCCAGATTATCCTTGCTAAACCCATTTGATTAATTTAGAATAGATCATAGCTCACTCAATACAAACCAAAGCTATATAAGTTGGGGTTGTATAACTCACTATAATCATCCATGCATCCAGTTAGTCAAGAACATATAATTCGAAGTGTAATAGGGTTTATTACAATTGCTAATTACACAACTACCTTCTGTTTGAATTTAGGCTGGCTGGGATATCCCATTAGATATTTATGGTTGTATGTGTTAAGATACAGAGTTTGTAAGCGAGCACCCGATCTCCATCCTATCTACAGCGATGTACAGTTCCTGTCTCGTCAGAGGAAACTCTATAACATGAAAACTCACATCGTTAAGTATGTTTTAATAATATTGTATCTTTGCGTTGAGATCAGTACTTTTGTTTGGTTGGGAATATATATTCTGCTTTTTCCTCACTCGGATGCAAAGTTCTATGCAAAACGAATTCAAATTCAAGCCCTATATACAAACTGCTATATTTATAAACATTTGGCACACATGTACTTTAATTTTATATACATCATGATGATTAACGTAGAATTTTTGTTTATATCGCTTCAATTTTCCTTGCTGTGCATACTAACCCGCTATCTAGCCGCTAGGTATCTCAATCATTCATTCAAACGGACCCTGTTCAGCTATTTAATATGGCTAGTTGTACTGAGTATAATATTCGCTTTATGTTCCACCATCTACACTTACATCTTCTCGTTACTGCTACTCCCAATTCTCCTTATTGCGGACTGGTTTGTTCTGCTAAGAGACAGCCGGATACTCTCTCGTGTGCTGAGATCAAATTTGAGAGAGATTAAGTTGCATTCTACAAATAAAGTTCTGTACAAGGAGCAATTCACTGCCTTCGAATGTTACAGAATCTTCCATAAATTTCTACTTCTTTCACTTTTCCTTCTCATCGCTGTTATAACACTCTTCTGTTTTCTGCAATTATTTGCACTGCTTTTCGACTCATTCTGCTTGCTAGACTACACTTACGGATTCAAGTATATCCCACTCCCGAATATTTCTCTCTTGCATTATCTCAAGTTCGAAGGTAACAATAGATTTAGTTGCAGTCGCTATCTATTCCATTTCAAACAGTCTCCCACTATTTTGTGCAACTGTAGCTCCACTCATAGTAGCCTGTGTTAAGAGGTATCGCAGCCGCCATTTAGTGTACAGATTCAACTACGATAATATACAACAGCCTCTCCTGAAAGGATACAAATAGATGCCTATTTTATGTCTCTACATATACGTATATTATTTTATTTTGTGTATAATCGTAGTACTTTATTTAGGATCTCAACCTAATAGATATGTATGTATAATTAAACTGGTCAGATGTGTAATATAATTGTTCCTTACATTTAGTTTTGATTGTTTTTGGCCTGAGAATTATCAGCATAAATTTAAAGATAAGCAGCACTTACTTAATTGTAAACTCAAATCTTAATGCCTACTATCCAAATTTAAACAAAATATCTCACAAGACAAGTACATTTATATATTTAGATCTGGATGGGTCAGTTAGACTTTCGTCCTCTAGAAACGATCATTCGCTAATTCGACGAAATTTATTTTTCCATGAGAGTTCAGATTACAGATTACTGGAAAAGTGATTAAGAGGATTTTCACCCTTCTAAAATGCAAGAAGTATAAATTCTGGTAGAAATTTATTGATTTGGGGCCCCTCCTTCGCGCCGCCACTGCCACTGGCTGACGTTCGAAATTGAATTAAAAATTTCCACAGGTAATTTACGCCTATGGTACTTAATAACTTGAGAACGTATAATACAGCCAAAGCGAATTATATCCATTGTAATACTCAGTAATGAGAACTGGACAATGGATGTATGCTCGAATTGAATAGAAAGTTAAAACATATATAATTCCCGGTAACACAATCTCTTACTTCACTTCCATATAAAGATTACATTATCATGTGTAAATGCCCTAATGTGTATTCATCTAGTCTATGAAATCCACGCAAGTGACTGTGATTAGCGTCAAGGGGACAGATTAGTGATAAAATTTTCGGGAAAAAACGTCCAGGCTTAGAGACTGTCCGCCCGAACACTTTTTAAGAAACATTTTTATCTTTTCGAAAAATGTGTCCAGGATAAAAATAGAACGAGAAAATAACACATATCATCACATATTCATCATCTAAAGTGAAATTTCAGTGAACTATAATATAACGAGTAAACATTAACAACAACACCTCACATCTACAAATAATCTCGTGTATGACATAAGTACACAGAACTGTAACATCACGAACAGACAACAACCAATATTGTGTCACACTATCAGAGTTCATAGAAGAGGAGACACGACACAAACCACTGAGACATTTGATTATATTTATATTAACTGGGTCGCTAAGCAGTTTGCATTGAGATTAGTAATACAATGGAAACTATAAATAGGATGCATTTTAGAACTGAAACTAACTAATTAAAATAATCCATCCAACACAAATAAAATTCTAATAATCTAAAAGGCGACGCAATTCCCTGAGCCAATCCCAGTGCCACTCGTCGAACCCGTAGCCACAGCAATAAACCAATCAAAAGATAGGTTGATGCTCTCTCTCGAGCAGAGAAGAGTCCATCTCCTAACCCTCTTCAGGGACACATAGGAACAAATGGGACCAGGGCCGGATTAAAAAAAATGTTTAAATCCCTGTACTGTACAGGGAATCCCTGTAGGTTTGGGAAGTATGATTTCGTCCCCTCAGCTGGCGTTTCTGTTGAAAATTAGTTGAAACAGTGGAGGAAAACAGCTTTTTAATTTGCCAAAAATTTCAAGTTGCATAGTAAAGCTTTCTCAGTAAATTTACATCTCACTTACGTTATTTATTTACTATTTATACGTGATTTTTGCGTATTAATTGCAAAATAAAATAAATGTCTTTTAATTGTTCTCTGGCTGCCCCCCCCCAGATTTTCAGAAAAATTGGAAAGTTCGACGCCTATGTCATTAGTATTGTATAAAAACCTAGTATATTTAGGGACCAATTAACAAGTGGTACAACTATCGCCTTACCTGCCACCTCCCCATAATTCCATACTCTACCTGGTATATTGTAACATAATCATCAGATACAAACACAACCTAGTTTCATCTAGTTATTACATCTTTGTGAAATGTAAAACGCTCTTTCTGGCCTGATTCTTCAATGCTTCAAGGTACAATCTCTGCAGCGACATAATCAGCTAGGAATGTTTGCAGACAATCGACTACTGCAACTTCTCATTCCTATTGGCCCTAATACCGTGATTAGCAGATATGTAGTCGTGGTGGGGGCTGGATAATGCCAGACATGTTAGAAGAGAGTAAACTAAAGAAGTACGACACTCATTACCGCATCAATATAAAATTCACATTTCCTAATAATGGGCCGGATTGAAGAAATCAATCTGTGCGGTAGACTCTACAGCATTAACCAGTGCCTTAACGAGAGCTAATTTACGAAGTTCTTATACCAACTCGGATGTCTATTGCATTGGGAGAACACACAAATATGGTCAGACCATGTTTAATACCTATGTTTTCAACTTTCCTAAACCATTGATATACAAATCAAAGTCGATTAAATTGGACTGCAATTTCGACTCCAGAATTCCCAACCCAAAACTATAAAACATATGGAACTATAAAGGAGATATAAAAATAGAAATATACACCACTTATCTATGTAATTAGCTCAAAAGAGCCCGAAAATTATTCAATTCAATTACTATCGAATATAGCGATTAATAAATACTACGTTATCTGACCCTAGTGCCTAAATACTTTCTAACCTATAGATTTAGTAAAATTATTTAGTTTCGTAGTCAATGAAGATCTGGAGAATTGCATCATTAACTATTTCACTGCCTACCTTCTGAAAATCCCCACAAAGTTCTCCAAGTTTGGATTTCATTGTCTCTTCAAATTCAGGTAGACTTCTCCCAGTATTTATTCCATGATACTGAACTGCAAACTTATGAAAATTACTCCATACATCTCTTTCCCAATTAAATTGGCACAGATTCCCATAATTGCAACAGCAACAGTTTCCTTCATTGCTATGGTGGCTATTTGATTCATAATTAGGAAAATTCCCATGTGGGGGAGCATCATATATGTGAATAATTACATTTCTTGTACCCAAGATATTTTCCCAATTGCAGCGAGTGACTGCAGTTGCTAACCCGTCTAACACAGCCTCTGGGTAATCCCCTCCTCCTTCTGCTCTAACTCCCTCAAGAAATGTTTGTATGGTCTCGTGTTGTGGAGTAAATTGGTTGTTATTTGGAAACATTTCAATGACATTCGTATCGCAGTGGTCACGATAGATAACAACTTTAAATTCAGATTCGGTTCCTCTCTCCTTGTACTTGCTGATGAACTGACCAACAGAAATTCGAGCTTTTTCAATCTCCCTATACATGGAACCAGTGCCATCGATAACAAAGCAAATATTAAATTTAACTGAAAATTGAGTTTTGTAAACATCTTCAACTGAAGTATAAGGAATGTATTTAATTTCTGTTCCAAATTTATCCCAGTAATATTTTAAGATTCCTTTCCCGAATTTGTTCCAAATATTTTTCATTTTATCTCTATTGTTCCGTTGCTTCGCCAAGTATTTCTCATCTTTGGGGAGGGTCCAGTCCCATTCGTTGCCACACTTCTCTTTAAACTCACCCCAATTCATGGTCTGACCGGGGATTAGAACTCTAGTATTATCCGTATAGTCGTCACACATGAACAATACTGCAGTTTTGTCTTTATCACTATTCCACACTGTACCACCCATAGAGCAAATTTGGTGACCTGTTTTAATCTGACAATTTCCATCGTTTGGATGAAGCTCCCTTTCACAGAGTTTACCACAACTGGGACATTGAGAGGGACAACCGATGGCATCTTTTTCGTATTCCTCTTTTATTGGTTTTATAATTTCTGCAAACTTATCTCTTTCCAGGTTGTACTCGTACTCATTTAAAACTGAAATAAAGTTTGTAATGTATTCATGGATATTGAATATGTTCTCGGAATGAAACATCTTGGTATTTGATAATTTCTTGAAGGTTCATCCAGGACATTATATGGGTCATTATGTTTTTCACATAATATGTAAGTATCAGATATTTTGATATTCACTTCATCTACCGAGAAGATATTGCTGAAAAAGGTTTCAAATTCTTGTGAGCTCACTGTTGGATCCAAGTACATCCGTAAATAAGTTAGCATAGCCTTGAAAGGACTTTCTCTGCAAACTTCTCTAGATTTTCCCATTTCAGCTAACTCAAAGTTACTATCTGAGTCTAATGCCTTCTCTCGCTGCAATCGCTCCCAGGTTTATAGCACCTCTCTAAAAGATTTTCAATTAACTTTTCGAGTACATTTTTGAGAGTTGCTACTTGTTTTGTGAATTTATCCTTCATCTCTTTTGCAGTTACTGTGTAGATTTCATCTTCTAATAAAGTCCATTGTTTTTGGAACATATTCCTTATTAATTCGTTTCTATTACAGATGAATTGAACAACGAAGTTGCTGCTGTTTAATATTTCTGAATCTCCGACTGAAGTACTGAGTCCTTTTGTTATGATATCATCTGCTGATAAGAAAATGCTCTCATGTGATAATCCTCCTCTTCGCATTTTGAAATAATTTTCAATGGTTTGCTGTTGACCTGTTACCACTCCTCGCTCTATGCCTCCCAAGAAGTCTTTGGCAAATTTCTTTGAGATATTTTGATCACTATCTCTCATTTTGTTACGATCCCACTTACCTCTGACCATTTTTCTGTTTTCAATTTTTTGCAAAAAGTACTGGAGCAAGTTTAGCTTTTTAGTTTCTGTCTTTAATTTGTTTTCTAATCGATTTTAGTTTTTGTTTCCCAAAGAGACGCAAAGGCAATTGCGAAGACAAACGTTGAGATGGTTCTCTCTGCTGTATTACTCAATCTCGCTTCAATATATCCGATTTCATAATTAACAATCTTGTATAGAGAATAGAGGAAGTTAACTGTTTCTTTCACAGTTCCTTGAGATTTATTGGGATCTCTGTCGATGAATTCATGAACAGATGTAAATATTTTGTTCACGAATTTTTCCCATGTACTTAACGTGGGATTTTCTGGAGCTTTCAGTAGAGAAGCTAATAATAGTATTTGGTTGCTCTTGCCCAGTTTCCCCAAGGTTATGTCAGGGTGATTGATATAACCTGAGCAATATTTGACAAGGGGATGGCATTCCTTAGAGATCCACTTGCTAATTTGTTCCTCATATCTAGAAAATACATAGAGGCGTTTAACTTCACAATATTCAAATAACGAGTATTCTACCAAACACTCATATTTTCCTTTTCCCGAAAAAGATACCATATCTTTGATCGGGGCATTATTCCAATAGCAAAGATAGATGAACTGATCTGTACCTTTAAAAGATTTAGGATCATTCTGAAATCTTGAAAACAATTCAGAATGAATAGAATTAATTATATCCCCCATTATGAAGTTTAAATTCCTAAATAGTTCATATATTGTCGACATATTTTCCATAGTTCTCTACTCCATTTTGAATATGGAGTACAAGTCTTCAAATATCTCATCACGCTCGTATTCTTCTTCTTTTCGATCTTCGGCACCAAAGGATTCTATCCAAGTTTCTTCAAAAGCCTTTTTTTGATCTTCAACATATAACCGGATTAATACGCAATGAATAGTCATTGTAGGTACTGTTTTTGTGGAACTGTTTGTTCGTCTTATCCGGGAATTCGTATTAACCCTGTTCGTACTAACGAGATTCTACTGTAGTATTTATATTTGTTAAAATTTTATCACAATGTAATTACATTATAAAATTCAGCTTATATCGAAGTCATTTTCCGATGTCAATGGTCTTATGTGAGTACCCATAGATAAATGATTAGTAGTGCACTTATTTTCCTCAATTAAATTAGGATCTAAATTATTCTAACTAGGTAGGGCTAGGTACTATAAATCGGCCAACACCTTTCAATATAGAAACCTGTTTTTCTAAGAGTGAATTTTGATGTTAAAGAATATCCTTTCCAGTGCCTGAAGATTACAATAGAAAAGGGGTTGGTCTATATTAATTAAATGCAGTCAACTCCGCTTAATAGAGTCACCTCGGGACCAGGTTGCTTTGATCCGATTAAGCGGAGAAATAAGTTAACCGGTGGCTCTATTAATTAAGCAGAGCTGACTGTAATTCCATAATTCAATATATTATATTTGGAATTTCAGCTGTATGGAAGTTAAGAAAGATTTCATCACAAAGCTTCTCCTCAACTTCGTCATTCTTATAATCAACAATATTCCTTGCAAGCACGCTAGTATCTATATAGATTGATGCTACAGTATATCAATATAGACTAGGGCGCCTCGCTTGCTAGGTCGCTTTTCGGCAGAACCCAACCACACACCAACCGTTATGCGGTTGGTGTATGGTTTATACACTTCTAACAATGATTATAAAGCGTAAATAGGCCTAAATAGTCAAATTTAAAAATGTGAAATTTTAGTGATTACGTCATCATGCGATAATGAGTTAGCATAGTGGCGATCTGGTGTGACCAAAGTGTCCGCATCATTAAAGTGCATGTTCTATTAAATTTTCAGATATTTAACTCTTAGAGTGCGCGAATTATGTGCGATTAAGTGACTTTTCAGGGTTCTCGAAATGTGACAATGACGTCATAACTTATCGAGGTGTGAGAAATTTTGAGTGAAAACCTAAAATTTGCTGACGGGTGCCAAAAGTTACCTCTATATGCCAAAAATCACATTTGGAAACCGGAAACCTAATGCTTTTTCAATTTTTATAATTGGAGCCTCTCAGACTCTAGTTAAAAACCCCGAGATCGCGACGTTCCAGTCCTTATCTAAAGGAGTCTATGGTACAAACCATAGAGTTTGTACACACCCAGAAATTAAAAGGTCGGTTATTTTAGCAAACGAGTTATGGGGTCAATATTTTGGTAAACTATTTACGTGACAAGCAATGATTCTCAATTGCAGCCTTTCTCAACTCTAATCTTTCCTGTTGAAAAGGAATCTCGTGAACAACTCTGGAAGAAAACAATGTTTGCATTTCGTCATATGTACACAGAGTACGGAGATAGTTATGACTGGTTTATGAAGGCAGATGATGATTCGTTTGTAGTTACTGAGAATTTGTACAAATTTCTGTCTAATTACAATTCCTCAGAGCCTCATTATTTCGGCCGAATTTGGAAGTTAAACAATCAAATTTATTGCTCTGGAGGAGGTGGTTACGTCGTTAGTAGAGCAGCGCTTAAAATATTGATAGAAGGTTTAGATGATAAATGCAAGGATCAAATGAATGGAATTGTCGAGGATTACGAATTCGGACGGTGTCTAAATAGAATGGGGATTTATCCTGAAGACAGTAGAGATGAAAATGGGCGTTTTCGTTTCAACTGCTTTTCATTCCGATACCATTATCAAACACCCAAAGGACAACTGCCTGATTGGACTTACGAAATGTCTAAATACCCAGTGATGGAAGGTGTAGATTGCTGTGCGGAAGATGTAATATCATTTCACTACATGAATGAGAATGAAAACATCGAACTGAATGATCTGCTTCATGAAGAACCGGTAAATCTTCTGAAGGGACCGAAACTTGACAAATTCAAGCCTTAACATTAGTGCATATTATATGTAGGTGTAAAGTTTGTATGCTATATTACAATAATTGTGATAGTTATGCGTTTAATAAGATGCTCAGAGGCATAAAATTACTATTTTAAGTGGGTTATTCTATAAACAGGTATTTTAGCTCCTCAGATGTGATTCGATATGAGTATATTTAACACAATGTTGTGTGTGTATATTCGTTTGTATGTTCCGAATTGATTGAAGAGAATGGAAGGTTTTAAACCAAATTTTCGGCACTCATCAAGTTTTTGGACCAAAATTCCTACTCACGTTTTTAGAGCGTGAAGATTAACTTAATCGCTTCTTTAACTTTTGCTGATAAAAATATCTTTCTAGGTTTATAATATTGAGGATGAAATTCACGCATTCCATTTTAGCAATGTCAAAATTTCAGCTTTTACCCAGGGTTCCACACTTTTGAGTCTATAATACATAGTTATTCATGAATTAAACGTACAACTTTTTTGTTTTAATTGAGTTGTATCACTCTATTGTTTACTTCAATTTATTGCAATAACTAAGAATGTATTATATCTGTTTATCTATTTCGAAGTTATATTATATATTTTACCATTATGGAGCTTCTTGCTAATAATCCGCTAATTAAATACCTGTCAATTATGATGCAACATGCTGTTTAGCTTTCCTATTTATTACTTTGAAATAACTCCCATTTCATTGTATATATGAAATATCTAATATTATTTGGCCGTGTGCATTCCTGAATAAATAAGATAATACGAGATGTACAAACATAATTATCCTGTTTCTCTCCACTTTTGATTTCACATTATATCAGAGGATAAATTAACAACTTCTGCTTACTGCTAAATATAATAAAGATTGAGGTCATTTGAATAGTAAATTGTATTTATATTAAGCCAGATTATCCTTGCTAAACCCATATGATTAATTTAGAACAGATCATATAGCTCACTCAATACAAATCAAAGCTATATAAGTTGGGGTTGTATAACTCACTATAATAATCCATGCATACAGTTAGTCAAGAATACATTCAAACTGTAATAGAGTTTATTACAATTGCGAATTACACAACTACCATCTGTTTGAATTTAGGCTGGCTGGGATATTCCATTAGATATTTATGGTTGTATGTGTTAAGTTACAGAGTTTGTAAGCGAGCACCCGATCTCCATCCTATCTACAGCGATGTACAGTTCCTGTCTCGTCAGAGGAAACTCTATAACATGAAAACTCACATCGTTAAGTATGTTCTAATAATATTGTATCTTTGCGTTGAGATCAGCACTTTTGTTTGGTTGGGAATATATATTCTGCTTTTTCCTCACTCGGATGCAAAGTTCTATGCAAAACGAAACAAAATTCAAGCCCTATATACAAACTGCTATATTCATCATCATTTGGCACACTTGTACTTTAACTTTATATACATCATGATGTATAACGTAGAATTTTTGTTTATTTTGCTTCAATTTTCCTTGATGTGCATACTAACCCGCTATCTAGCCGCTAGGTATCTCAATCATTCATTCAAACGGACTCTGTTCAGCTATTTAATATGGCTAGCTGTACAGAGTATAATAATCGCTTTATGTTCCACCATCTACACTTACATCTTCTCGTTACTGCTACTCCCAATTCTCCTTATTGCGGACTGGTTTGTTCTGCTAAGAGACAGCCGGATACTCTCTCGTGTGCTGAGATCAAATTTGAGAGAGATTAAGTTGCATTCTACAAATAAAGTTCTGTACAAGGAGCAATTCACTGCCTTCGAATGTTACAGAATCTTCCATAAATTTCTACTTCTTTCACTTTTCCTTCTCATCGCTGTTATAACACTCTTCTGTTTTCTGCAATTATTTGCACTGCTTTTCGACTCATTCTGCTTGCTAGACTACACTTACGGATTCAAGTATATCCCACTCCCGAATATTTCTCTCTTGCATTATCTCAAGTTCGAAGGTAACAATAGATTTAGTTGCAGTCGCTATCTATTCCATTTCAAACAGTCTCCCACTATTTTGTGCAACTGTAGCTCCACTCATAGTAGCCTGTGTTAAGAGGTATCGCAGCCGCCATTTAGTGTACAGATTCAACTACGATAATATACAACAGCCTCTCCTGAAAGGATACAAATAGATGCCTATTTTATGTCTCTACATATACGTATATTATTTTATTTTGTGTATAATCGTAGTACTTTATTTAGGATCTCAACCTAATAGATATGTATGTATAATTAAACTGGTCAGATGTGTAATATAATTGTTCCTTACATTTAGTTTTGATTGTTTTTGGCCTGAGAATTATCAGCATAAATTTAAAGATAAGCAGCACTTACTTAATTGTAAACTCAAATCTTAATGCCTACTATCCAAATTTAAACAAAATATCTCACAAGACAAGTACATTTATATATTTAGATCTGGATGGGTCAGTTAGACTTTCGTCCTCTAGAAACGATCATTCGCTAATTCGACGAAATTTATTTTTCCATGAGAGTTCAGATTACAGATTACTGGAAAAGTGATTAAGAGGATTTTCACCCTTCTAAAATGCAAGAAGTATAAATTCTGGTAGAAATTTATTGATTTGGGGCCCCTCCTTCGCGCCGCCACTGCCACTGGCTGACGTTCGAAATTGAATTAAAAATTTCCACAGGTAATTTACGCCTATGGTACTTAATAACTTGAGAACGTATAATACAGCCAAAGCGAATTATATCCATTGTAATACTCAGTAATGAGAACTGGACAATGGATGTATGCTCGAATTGAATAGAAAGTTAAAACATATATAATTCCCGGTAACACAATCTCTTACTTCACTTCCATATAAAGATTACATTATCATGTGTAAATGCCCTAATGTGTATTCATCTAGTCTATGAAATCCACGCAAGTGACTGTGATTAGCGTCAAGGGGACAGATTAGTGATAAAATTTTCGGGAAAAAACGTCCAGGCTTAGAGACTGTCCGCCCGAACACTTTTTAAGAAACATTTTTATCTTTTCGAAAAATGTGTCCAGGATAAAAATAGAACGAGAAAATAACACATATCATCACATATTCATCATCTAAAGTGAAATTTCAGTGAACTATAATATAACGAGTAAACATTAACAACAACACCTCACATCTACAAATAATCTCGTGTATGACATAAGTACACAGAACTGTAACATCACGAACAGACAACAACCAATATTGTGTCACACTATCAGAGTTCATAGAAGAGGAGACACGACACAAACCACTGAGACATTTGATTATATTTATATTAACTGGGTCGCTAAGCAGTTTGCATTGAGATTAGTAATACAATGGAAACTATAAATAGGATGCATTTTAGAACTGAAACTAACTAATTAAAATAATCCATCCAACACAAATAAAATTCTAATAATCTGAAAAGGCGACGCAATTCCCTGAGCCAATCCCAGTGCCACTCGTCGAACCCGTAGCCACAGCAATAAACCAATCAAAAGATAGGTTGATGCTCTCTCTCGAGCAGAGAAGAGTCCATCTCCTAACCCTCTTCAGGGACACATAGGAACAAATGGGACCAGGGCCGGATTTAAAAAAAATGTTTAAATCCCTGTAGGTTTGGGAAGTATGATTTCGTCCCCTCAGCTGGCGTTTCTGTTGAAAATTAGTTGAAACAGTGGAGGAAAACAGCTTTTTAATTTGCCAAAAATTTCAAGTTGCATAGTAAAGCTTTCTCAGTAAATTTACATCTCACTTACGTTATTTATTTACTATTTATACGTGATTTTTGCGTATTAATTGCAAAATAAAATAAATGTCTTTTAATTGTTCTCTGGCTGCCCCCCCCAGATTTTCAGAAAAATTGGAAAGTTCGACGCCTATGTCATTAGTATTGTATAAAAACCTAGTATATTTAGGGACCAATTAACAAGTGGTACAATTATCGCCTTACCTGCCACCTCCCCATAATTCCATACTCTACCTGGTATATTGTAACATAATCATCAGATACAAACACAACCTAGTTTCATCTAGTTATTACATCTTTGTGAAATGTAAACGCTCTTTCTGGCCTGATTCTTCAATGCTTCAAGGTACAATCTCTGCAGCGACATAATCAGCTAGGAATGTTTGCAGACAATCGACTACTGCAACTTCTCATTCCTATTGGCCCTAACACCGTGATTAGCAGATATGTAGTCGTGGTGGGGGCTGGATATTGCCAGAAATGTTAGAAGAGAGTAAACTAAAGAAGTACGACACTCATTACCGCATCAATATAAAATTCACATTTCCTAATAATGGGCCGGATTGAAGAAATCAATCTGTGCGGTAGACTCTACAGCATTAACCAGTGCCTTAACGAGAGCTAATTTACGAAGTTCTTATACCAACTCGGATGTCTATTGCATTGGGAGAACACACAAATATGGTCAGACCATGTTTAATACCTATGTTTTCAACTTTCCTAAACCATTGATATACAAATCAAAGTCGATTAAATTGGACTGCAATTTCGACTCCAGAATTCCCAACCCAAAACTATAAAACATATGGAACTATAAAGGAGATATAAAAATAGAAATATACACCACTTATCTATGTAATTAGCTCAAAAGAGCCCGAAAATTATTCAATTCAATTACTATCGAATATAGCGATTAATAAATACTACGTTATCTGACCCTAGTGCCTAAATACTTTCTAACCTATAGATTTAGTAAAATTATTTAGTTTCGTAGTCAATGAAGATCTGGAGAATTGCATCATTAACTATTTCACTGCCTACCTTCTGAAAATCCCCACAAAGTTCTCCAAGTTTGGATTTCATTGTCTCTTCAAACTCAGGTAGACTTCTTCCAGTATTTATTCCATGATACTGAACTGCAAACTTTTGAAAATTACTCCATACATCTCTTTCCCAATTAAATTGGCACAGATTCCCATAATTGCAACAGCAACAGTTTCCTTCATTGCTATGGGGGCTATGTGATTCATAATTAGGAAAATTCCCATGTGGGGGAGCATCATATATGTGAATAATTACATTTCTTGTACCCAAGATATTTTCCCAATTGCAGCGAGTGACTGCAGTTGCTAACCCGTCTAACACAGCTTCTGGGTAATCCCCTCCTCCTTCTGCTCTAACTCCCTCAAGAAATGTTTGTATGGTCTCGTGTTGTGGAGTAAATTGGTTGTTATTTGGAAACATTTCAATGACATTCGTATCGCAGTGGTCACGATAGATAACAACTTTAAATTCAGATTCGGTTCCTCTCTCCTTGTACTTGCTGATGAACTGACCAACAGAAATTCGAGCTTTTTCAATCTCCCTACGCATGGAACCAGTCCCATCGATAACAAAGCAAATGTTATATTTAACTGAAAATTGAGTTGTGTAAACATCTTCAACTGAAGTATAAGGAATGTATTTAATTTCTGTTCCAAATTTATCCCAGTAATATTTTAAGATTCCTTTCCCGAATTTGTTCCAAATATTTTTCATTTTATCTCTATTGTTCCGTTGCTTCGCCAAGTATTTCTCATCTTTGGGGAGGGTCCAGTCCCATTCGTTGCCACACTTCTCTTTAAACTCACCCCAATTCATGGTCTGTCCGGGGATTAGAACTCTAGTGTTATCCGTATAGTCGTCACACATGAACAGTACAGCAGTTTTGTCTTTATCACTATTCCACACTGTACCACCCATAGAGCAAATTTGGTGACCTGTTTTGATCTGACAATTTCCATCGTTTGGATGAAGCTCCCTTTCACAGAGTTTACCACAACTGGGACATTGAGAGGGACAACCGATGGCATCTTTTTCGTATTCCTCTTTTATTGGTATAATAATTTCTGCAAACTTATCTCTTTCCAGGTTGAACTGGTACTCAGTTAAAACTGAAATAAAGTTTGCAATGTATTCATGGATATTGAATATGTTTTCGGAATGAAACATCTTGGTATTTGATAACTTCTTGAAGGTATCTTCATCCAGGACATTATATGGGTCAATTTGTTTTTCACATAATATGTAAGTATCAGAAATTTTGATATTCATTTCATCCACCAAGAAGATTTTGCTGAAAAAGGTTTCAAATTCCTGTGAGCTTACTGTGGGATCCAAGTACATCCGTAAATAAGTTAGCATTGCCTTGAAAGGACTTTCTCTGCAAACTTCTCTAGATTTTCCCATTTCAGCTAACTCAAAGTTACTATCTGAGTCTAATGCCTTCCTCTCGCTGCAATCGCTCCCAGATTTAGAGCACCTCTCTAAAAGATTTTCAATTAACTTTTCGAGTACATTTTTGAGAGTTGCTACTTGTTTTGTGAATTTATCCTTCATCTCTTTTGCAGTTACTGTGTAGATTTCATCTTCTAATATAGTCCATTGTTTTTGGAACATATTCCTTATTAATTCGTTTCTATTACAGATGAATTGAACAACGAAGTTGCTGCTGTTTAATATTTCTGAATCTCCGACTGAAGTACTGAGTCCTTTTGTTATGATATCATCTGCTGATAAGAAAATGCTCTCATGTGATAATCCCCCTCTTCGCATTTTGAAATAATTTTCAATGGTTTGCTGTTGACCTGTTACCACTCTTCGCTCTACGCCACCCAAGAAGTCTTTGGCAAATTTCTTTGAGATATTTTGATCACTATCTCTCATTTTGTTACGATCCCACTTACCTCGGACCATTTTTCTGTTTTCAATTTTTTGCAAAAAGTACTGGAGCAAGTTTAGCTTTTTAGTTTCTGTCTTTGATTTGTTTTCTAATCGCTTTTTTGTTTTTGTTTCCCAAAGAGACGCGAAGGCAATCGCGAAGACAAACACTGAGATGGTTCTCTCTGCTGTATTACTCAATCTCGCTTCAATATATTCGATTTCATAATTAACAATCTTGTATAGAGAATAGAGGAAGTTAACTATTTCTTTCACAGTTCCTTGAGAAATATTGGGATCTTTGTCGATGAATTCATGAACTGATGTAAATATTTTGTTCACGAATTTATCCCATGTACTTAACGTGGTGTTTTCTGGAGCTTTCAGTAGAGAAGCTAATAATAGTATTTGGTTGCTCTTGTCCATTTTTCCCCAGATTATGTCAGGGTGATTGATATAACCTGAGCAATATTTGACAAGGGGATGGCATTCCTTAGGGATCCACTTGCTAATTTTTAGATCATAACTAATATAACTATAAATTACAAAATTGTGTTTAACTTCAACATATTCAAATAGCGAGTATTTTCCCAAACACTCATATTTTCCTTTCCCCGAAAAAGATACCATATCTTTGATCGGGGCATTATTCCAATAGCATGGATAGATGAACTGATCTGTGCCTTTAAAAGATTTAGGATCATTCTGAAATCTTGAAAACAATTCAGAATGAATAGAATTAATTATATCACCCATTATGAAGTTTAAATTCCGAAATAGTTCATATATTGTTGACTTATTTTCCATAGTTCTCGACTCCATTTTGAATATGGAGTACAAGTCTTCAAATATCTCATCACGCTCGTATTCTTCTTCTTTTCGATCTTCGGCACCAAAGCATTCTATCCAAGTTTCTTCAAATGCCTTTTTTTGATCTTCAACATTTAATTCCAAATATTTGTCAACGTTTTTAATGATCGCCTCTTGAAACTTTTTCATGCTCACAGACAGCTTAATTTCCGTTAGGACAGCTTTAATTTGGTATTTGAGTTTATCTTCATGATTTTTTCTTTCTATATAAATGAGTCTAGATAAATTAGACTTATGTTCATCACAAACATGATTCATTTTCTTAAGACGTGTGTCATTTCTACACCTGTTGTTAAATTCTGTCAAACAGTCATCTTGATGCTTATTGTAGTCATCGTCAAACTTGGCCATAACCTTTGTCAGTAAAGTATTAGGATGCAACAAGGTTTCGATTTCATTGATTTCAAGGAGCAGTTTCTCTGTATTTTTTTGAAACATTTCTTGGTTACTGTAGATATTCTTTTTCACAATTTCAGATACTAGAGTTCTAAGTAAGTTACTACATATCATTTCTTCTACATTTTTATACTTTACTATATCTTGATACTTTATTATTGTATCCCAAATAGTACCAGACATGTCCATCCACTCGCTCATGGTGTTAAAAGGTGCTCTGTCATCTATTGCCATGCAATCCAGCTGTTGAATTATAGCAAGTCTTAAATCTGCACACTTATCAGCGAATGTAATGGTGGGAGAGAGTTTAATCACTTTAGAATCGAAGAGCTTTGAACCCGGTTTGTTCATTTGTTCTGAATTGAAGGCAGAAGGTAATATGAATAGGTTATCTCTCGATACTTGTATCAAATCTGATATCTTTCCTTCTGTATCCGTCAACTCAGATTCTTTGTTTAGTTTCTCCAACAGAATATTAATAGAATCCAGGTGTTTGGATGGATCTGGGTCTGCTTGTTGATTCAGTACAAAGAATATCTTGGGAGCAGCTACCTTCCTCACTTTCAGTTTGTTCAGAGAGTAAGCACATATCTGTAGCAGGTTCTGCATCTCACTGCCTATGTCGCCTTTAACATTGATGATAACAACTTGTGAGACAGAGAGACAGAATAAGACCATCGTCCTGTCAAAATGGATCATAGATGTGTCTTTAATATTTCCTCTCTCAATGGCATCTAATCCCTCTGTGTCTAGAATTAGGAAGTGGTCTGTGAGGTTAACAGGTCGACTTAACCTAGAGAGCGAGCCGTACACTCCTCTCGTGCATCTACCAGCGCTAGTCAGGAATTTACAACCAAAGCAATAGTTTAGCAAAGTTGATTTTCCAGAGCTCTGAGGTCCAAATATGCTCACTACTATAGGGGCCTGTTTCAACTTTACCTTTTGCCCTTTGTTAATTTTGCCCAACTCTTTGAGTTGTTTCACATAAAATGTGGATAGTAGTTCATCAATGTCTTTATTAAAGAACCTTAAGTTATCGCCATCGATTAATTCGAACGCTTCCCCCCTCTCAACGTGATTGCTGTAATTTGAAGCAAACATCTCATTATAATATTTTCGATCTTTTTCACTTAAATTTCCATATTTATTTGATAGTAATGCTTCCCTCCAAAGAATTTCAATTGTATATTTATCGTTTTTCTGTTCAATAACGCTATCTTGTTTAATATTTTTAGTTCGTTGGACAATTCGTTTTGATAGGTGGGAGAGCTCTTGTGATAACTTCCACAGAATTAATGTTGAATTGTCTTTCTTTAAAATTTCGTTGAAATATAGAACTACATCTCCCATTGGTGCATTCTTGAGCATTTCGCCCAGTTTCCCGTTTTTAATATTCAGGTCATCAATTGTTTTCTGATCTGTTTCATTAGAAGCTTTATGATAACAACTCATGTAGTCTACGAATAGAGGGTAATAATTCAGGAAAGAGAAGTCAATAACACTGGAAGATTGAACTACTTTACTGATGTGGTCTGTTATCTTTTTAATTATTTCTTTGTCTGACTGTATTTCCATATAACTTTCAGGATCCAGAGCACCCATAATATTCTCTAGAAAGTCACTTCCAATTAAGTTCTTAGAATGCAAATGTAATATTTCATAACCAATTTCTTTCAGAGACTTTTTCACTGAATGAATTTGTATGTCTTGCTTAGTTAGGTCTGGAACAAAAATTACTTTTACTGTTATGCCCCTAGTATATTTAGTCTCTAGCTTGACTTCATCATATTTGCAATCTCTAACAAAGAAGTAAAGATGAGAAATCGAAAGAGTTATATCATATACTTGCTTTTCAAATAATGAACGATTTGTCGAATAATCAGAATAACTGACATGAATCAAAGCAATATCCAAGTGTTGACAGATGACTCGGATAATCTCTAAGTTAGAAATTCCATGACAGTCAATGTATGCCCATTTGGTAGACTCACCATTAGATTTATCCTTCATCTCTCCAAAGAGGTTCTTAGTCATCTGGATGTCAATCGAGTTGAAATGAAATGCGCTGTTTTGTGGATTTCCCTTCTCGAAATCAGTGTCAAATATTAAATCGAGTAGATGGGATTTTCCGATAGAATTCCACCCAGCTCTTCCTAATCCAAAGGATACAAGCCCATTGAAAGGTTGCAAGGAATACCATAGCTCTTTGCAAATCGAAAATTTATTTTCTTTGTATTTTGAAGTCGAAGATGATTTAAGTAACGGGTAGTAAAATGGAACTGAATTACTGAATGAGTAATGTTCAATACAGAAACCCCTTAGCACTGGGTCTGACAATTGGAAAATAATATGGAACACATCGTGAGTAGTAAGTGTGATCTTACTTGAAGTGGCGATCATTTGTGTGATATCTTCAAGTGGGAGACTGCACTTAAGGTAATAGAAAGACAATGGTAATAGCTGAAGAAAAGCATCTTTTGGTTTTTGTTCATTTTTGGTAGCGTTTCTAATCATGGCTTCGAATGACTCTGAAATTATCATTCTATAAGTTTGAAATGAAAGTTGATCTTTTCCGAAGTTGGTCACAATTTTATGAATCTGATCAAATTGCTTGAGTGTATGATGTTTTCTTACTACTTCGTTTGGAGAATATTGTTTGAGATAGTCACGTATCACTGTCTCTATCTTGTTCAATTTTATGCTTAGTTGTTCTATGTTCTCGAAACTGCTTTGTTTAATACGAAGAATATCATCAATTGTTAACTTCATATCAACTTTGTAGAAGGACTTCGATTCAGCAAACTTACTAAAATAGTCCTTCACTGTCGTATATTGATCGTGATTCCGTTCGAGTAGAATGCAACACAATTGATCTTGTAATTTTAAATTATTAGATTTGACCATCTCTCGCAATTTGGTGAATTTAATTTCAGGAAAGTTTTTCTTAATAATAACCAAAGTTTTATTTCCCTCTTCACTCGTAAATGTTAAAAATGTGCTTTCTACAAACTTCTGCACTTTTTGATTTGACAACTTTAAAATGCTTGCAATATCTGCAATTTTATATCCATCGTTATATTTATCCTTTATTGCCTCTTTTTGATTTTCATTTAATGGTTTTGATTCGAAGTATGCTGAAACTAAACCTTCGTCTATGTCACAAAGTAATGCAATGTCTTCTTGACTATCAATTTCTGGGTTTTCCTTTATGCATTTTTCTATATTTTTAATATCGTCAGGGCTAAGGGTAATAACTGGTTTTCGTTTGTAATGTTTTAGAGTTGATATTATTGCCTTAGCTTTTTCTTGGGATACTTTTAACTTTTTCGCTAAAATAACTGGTTTCTCGACAAACTTTTCACCTTGGTCAAGGATAAAATCTATATCAGATTGTTTAAGTCCTATTGATAAAAGATTTGATTGTAATTCATTGTCTTTGGAAGTAGGTGAAGCACTGGAAGAGGAAGAGGTAATAAATTGTTCGCTTTGCTCGCCGCATTGATCTGTGGGAGATATTTCCGTGGTTGTATTAAAGCTAACATTTACTTCGTGCATTTTACTTCCTATTTGATCTTTGTCTTTAAGGTTTTTCTGTTTGATAGAAGGTGAAGCACTTGAAGAGGAAGAGATAATAAATTGTTCACTTTGCTCGCCGCATTGATCAGTTGGAGATATTTCCGTGGTTGTGATAAAGCTAACATTTTCTTCGTGCATTTTACTTCCTATTTGATCTTTGTCTTTAAGGATTTTCTGTCTGATAGAAGGAGAATCACTTGAAGAGGAAGAGATAATAAATTGTTCGCTTTGCTCGCCGCATTGATCTGTGGGAGATATTTCCGTGGTTGTGATAAAGCTAACATTTTCTTCGTGCATTTTACTTCCTATTTGATCTTTGTCTTTAAGGTTTTTCTGTTTGATAGAAGGTGAAGCACTTGAAGAGGAAGAGATAATAAATTGTTCACTTTGCTCGCCGCATTGATCAGTTGGAGATATTTCCGTGGTTGTGATAAAGCTAACATTTTCTTCGTGCATTTTACTTCCTATTTGATCTTTGTCTTTAAGGATTTTCTGTCTGATAGAAGGAGAAGCACTTGAAGAGGAAGAGATAATAAATTGTTCACTTTGCTCGCCGCATTGATCAGTTGGAGATATTTCCGTGGTTGTGATAAAGCTAACATTTTCTTCGTGCATCTTACTTCCTATTTGATCTTTGTCTTTAAGGATTTTCTGTTTGATCGAAGGTGAAGCACTGGAAGAGGAAGAGGTAATAAATTGTTCGCTTTGCTCGCCGCATTGATCAGTTGGAGATATTTCCGTGGTTGTGATAAAGCTAACATTTTCTTCGTGCATCTTACTTCCTATTTGATCTTTGTCTTTAAGGATTTTCTGTTTGATCGAAGGTGAAGCACTGGAAGAGGAAGAGGTAATAAATTGTTCGCTTTGCTCGCCGCATTGATCAGTTGGAGATATTTCCGTGCTTGTGATAAAGCTAACATTTTCTTCGTGCATTTTACTTCCTATTTGATCTTTGTCTTTAAGGATTTTCTGTTTGATAGAAGGTGAAGCACTGGAAGAGGAAGAGATAATAAATTGTTCGCTTTGCTCGCCGCATTGATCAGTTGGAGATATTTCCGTGGTTGTGATAAAGCTAACATTTTCTTCGTGCATCTTACTTCCTATTTGATCTTTGTCTTTAAGGATTTTCTGTTTGATCGAAGGTGAAGCACTGGAAGAGGAAGAGATAATAAATTGTTCGCTTTGCTCGCCGCATTGATCAGTTGGAGATATTTCCGTGCTTGTGATAAAGCTAACATTAACTTCGTGCATCTTACTTCCTATTTGATCTTTGTCTTTAAGGATTTTCTGTCTGATAGAAGGAGAATCACTTGAAGAAGAAACGGTAATTAATTTATCCAACTCGCTGACGCTGAGTTGATGTTCCTTGGTAATGGTAACAGAAGAATCTGAAGAATAATTGACTGTAGACTCATCATTTTGTGTGCTGAGTTTAGTTTGAAGGTCTATTACACTTGTTTCATCATTTCTTCCTTCAAAACCCTGTTCAAGGACCATTGGGTCCGTATTTTGTTCAAATGCAGGATCTCTTTCCAAAGTAGTCAATGTATTTACGGTGTCACTGTCAATAGGATCTTCTGTTTTGTATTGTTGATCCTCCTTAGTTTTACCTGGGTCAGTTTGAAATCCTTCATTTTTACAAGCCATAGCTAATATTTTTGAAATTACAGTATACATACAACCATGGCCTACTTAATATACGGCTAAATATGTCACCAAGAAGGCCATGAAACGAGTAGGCCAGTTTCTAATTTTAATTATAAGCTAAACTATGCCTCATATAAAGTCATATTGTTATTATTTGCATTGTATATGGGGTAATCAACCATCGCGAATCCAATTGAACCACTATTGAGAATCAGATATTTGGTTAAGCTGTTAAGGCGCCATTTAATGATGACACCACAAATATACAAAATATACAATTTGAGACTAAAGAACTACGAGAAAATGAAGATAATTTGCTAATATACTGATAACTGCCAACCGTACAGGGATTTTGACCATTTTGGCTGGACAGTACAGGGATTTTTAAATTTGTACATGGATTTTTAGCTAGGGAAAATTTATTGATTGTGAGTCTATTAAAATACCTAAACATGTCTACACCATCTAAATACAGCATTTTGTTTTGTGTAAATAATCTGTTCCTATTCGACGCTAACAGGGATTCCCTGTACAGTCTATATAAACTAATTTTTTCACCTCTACAAGAAAGATTTTTGGGGTGTACAGGGATTTTGGTAAATGTACAGGGTGATATAGGAGCCTCGTACAGGGATATGTCTCAAATAGGTTGGCAGGTATGTATACTTAGTTACATTTTCAGAATATAGAATGAGAATGAGAATGAATATATATATAAACCAGCAATTATATACGTTTTATGGACGAAAATAGTAAGTTGTAACTCGTATAATACTTGTATTTTTAGCATGTGGTAGCTTTATAATTTTTAAATTTTTAGATTGTCGCCATTTTGTGATTTAGTAGCCTTTGGGCTATGAAATATACCCCTATTTAGTATTCCTGCTATAAAATTATTAGAAAGTAGCAAGAAAATGAAATTTATGACATTTGAAATCTTTTAAATTTACTATAGATTGTCACTGTCCAGTGGCGTGTCCAGGATTATCGTGAGGGAGGTGCTTTGGAGCGAGCTTAGCGAGCGATGGTAAGGGGGTGTCTGGGGGGCAAGCCCCCCAGAAATCTTTTGAATCTTAGACGCTCAAACATCGATGTACAGCTATTCTTGTCACATAGTAGGAGGAGTGTAACATTGTGCAGTTGGACCAAATTCTAAATAATAACATATTCCTTTTGAAAACCAGTTATGAGGGGGGTGTTTGAACACCCAAATCCCCCCCCTGGATACGCCACTGCCGTCATCATTAAATGGCGCCTTAACAGCTTAACCACAAATCTCAGAATCTCAAAAGTGGTTCCATTGGACTCGTGATGGTTGATTACCCCATATACAATACAAATAATAACAATATGAAGCATAGTTTAGCTTATAATTAAAATTAGAAACTGGCCTTCTCGTTTCATGGCCTTCTCGGTGACATATTTAGCCGTATATTAAGTAGGCCATGATACAACATAATGTTTACAAAGTAAACAATGTAATGTAGTCACATTGTAGTGTACACTTTTAGCAAAGGTGGTTTCGGTTAACCGTTGCTAATATCGGTTAACTTTAGGGATTTCATCCACCAGTTAACTACAGTGGAACTCGCTTAGTACGTACTCGGCTTAAGACGTACTCTCGGATATTACGTACTGTTCGCTAATAACCGATTTTCTCTCCTATCTGATCCATTATAAATGATTCGGTTAATACGTACTCGGATAAGACGTACCAATTTATATTCCCAAGTAAACAAAATGTAAGTATTTTAATTCGGTTAGTACGTACTCTAGAAAAGTATCAGCAGAACTCAGTTATTATTTGGTTTAAGTGAGTAGGTGACAACTAAAATACTTTAACCATATCTTTAGGTGTGTTGTTTACTTGTATACCATACATCGTATTCATATCATTGAACAAGTCAGTATTTCAACTTGTGGAATATCCATACGGATAAGACGTACCTCGGTTAGTACGTACTTTTTCTTGTCTCCCCCAAGGTGGTACGTCTTAACCGAGTTCTACTAGTTCTACTAGAATACAGTATACTGTATTCTGTAAAATATTACTATTGAGTTAGGATAGTTCACCAAAGACAAAAAATCTCGCGATCTTTAATTCAGCATGAAAGTTACGTTGTACTATTCGTTCATTGCAGTAACAATCACAATCCGTGACCGCCAAAATATGAAATTGATTGCTGCTAAGTATCAGTAAATTGTTGTCCAACAAAATGTCAAGAAGTTCTACTCAAAATTATGGAATAATTATCCCTTCTTGTTCAGAGCAGTGAGCGCTCCTCAATTTTTGATCTGCGCTCCTTATCTCAAAACGAGCACTCATTTTTCGCTCCTTTTGTATCTATCAAGATAGCAATTTGTACATTCACATAATGTATGGTCAGGTCCCGAGTGATTAATTTTTGCATTCGAGAAATGTTAAATAATTATGTTGTTGACTAATTATCTTGGTTTTATGGCTTCAATCAAATATACGCCAAAGATCAACTTTATGAATATTGTTTGTAATAAATAGGAGCACACTCCCAAAGATTCTCATTCAATTTGGTAAAAATTTTGATTAATTGAGTCCAAGTTTGGTTATTCCGGGCAATTTTTATGTTTTAATTGGTGCAATATTTGCATAATCAAATCAAAATTTTCAATTAGTCGGATTAATATTTGTTTAATTGTGTAAAAGTACTTGCGTAAATGTATTTAGTAACTCGTATACACATATGCACGTACGTATTCATCTTCCAGTAGTGAACCGTACCTCCTCAACGGTTTACAGATTGACCAATGTAGCCAACTTCACTATCTTAAGAGAAGCATTGCAAACAGGTGTTGAGCTGGAAAAAAAAAGTAATGTTTGAATACCTATATGAGTGATAATTTATAGCGTGATAAATTTAGCAGAGGAGATTAGTGGAGGTTGCTGTATTGCTAAAATATTAGTATTTGCTCCATATTTATTAAGACGGGAATGCAAAAGTCTGTTTATGATCATCGTATATGTTCAAGATATGTAACAAACAGACCTGCGATTTTCTTATTTGAATTGGTAACATACCAAACCTTAAAAAAACTTAATCTACAAATAATTAAAGATGCATCCCTAATTAGACTAAACGAATGATAAATATTAATATTTACAATGTTAAGGAGAACTAGTATTTTCAACCAATTGAAGTTATGAAACCAAATACCAACCGTTTTGCGGTTACTCGGCTGAGTTTATTCTTGAAACAACCTAGCAACCAAAGCTCGAAAATAATAAATAATAATAATACCTACTGTTCAAATTTAAAGTATCTTTGATAATTTGTGTTCAATGAATCAGAGGGTGCTGCAGGTGTAGAAAAATCAATGAGTTAACTAAACCTAATACAATTCATTTTAAGAACTGTATTGAGAGAAAAGAGCATACTGACAAACCTAAGATATCCGACTACCAGTTATGTATAGTCCTATTTTCTCAATATTTAACTATTTTGCTATTTGGGTTATTTTTATGAAAACTCTTATTGGAAGTTAGTAAAAATTACCAATGAAAGGGGAACAAAATTAACTCCTTTGAGTTAGTGGTTTGTATGGAAGTATTAACCAATAATATGCAGTGATGTTAACTAAATGTTGGAACAATTTGAGGAATACATTGCGAAATCGACTAAAAGTTTTTGCCAAACGTATGTTAGCTATTCTGAAATTTATGGTGATAATTCAATTTATCTAGAAATTTCAGAAGTGGGGGAGCGGTAGTGAATTTGCCCTGGAATACTTTCCACGCTTCTGACAGATGTCTGAAAAGTATTCCAGGGAAAAATTATCGCTGTTCCTTGCACAACACCACTGCTTGTAAGGTCCTTAAGGTCCTTGGTTATAAATGCTAAATATAATATTATTGGGAAAATTTATAATTACTATCAGCTACGTTATAATAGTTCTAATTAATCAAATAATTATGATTGAGGAGTTTATGAATAAGTACATTCAGTACTTTAGTTGTCTACCAGTCCGTACCAATAATTAATATAATTAGTATTCATAGAAAGGAAGTAACTCCACCTTAAACATGTGTGGAATTTGAACTTTGCTAAGAAGACAACCCAATACTATTCAAATTGAGGATTTTCTGTTGGTTATTATATTTCAAGAGAACGCCCTAAATAATTGAACCATTGATTAAAATGAAATATTATAAAATATTATGATCACATAGAATTTCTTTCATTAACTATTCTTGCAACTTATCTATCGTAATTTTGATGTTACTCAATTTCATTCAGTTGCATGCTAGTAACGTGTGAAAATTGGGTAAATCAGAACTCAACTATTATGCATATTTATCTGAATGGGGAAAGTATCTTAATAGTTTATAGACTAGACTAGAAGATATTTAAGATTAATGCTGAAATAAATTACAATCTATTTCGCATGTTCCTTAACCAATTATGTGTAGTCATGTAGTTTAACTCTATTCGAGAATAATTAATGCATCGTGATATATTTAATTTAAGATTTTTGTTCCTAATTGAGGACATCACATCAGCAGGGACGTCGCCACGGGGGGGGCATAGGGGGGGCAATGCCCCCCCTGGTAGAAATCCTCGCCCCGGGGCAATGCCCCCCCTGGTAAAATTTCGTGCCCCGGGACATACCCCCCTGCTAAATTATTGCCAAATAACGTTGTATGTGTATTATTATTATTATTAATATTATTATTATTATTATGTATACAAGCGCGCTTCGCTTGCTTTCGCTGCGCGGCTGCAGAAAGCACCCTTCTGGTGCCTCATATATCCCAACCAACAAATAACAGAAGTAACATTTGTAAATTCCTTATAACGTCTACATCTAAACAACAAATATATACACATGGGTTGTTAACAACATCATATTTGGAATCAGCTTACTTAATTACTCCATATATAGTCGTTGGAAGTAAGCGGCCACGACCCTTCAAAACATGTAAATTACAAATAATTGATTGGATTTATTATTTTTCTCTCGCCCAATTAAATTGCAGTTTCAGATTGGCATTCTATAATGCACTCTTAACAAATGTTAGAGACACTAAATCAATTTATACTAATTGAATGCTAGCTGCTAATCCATACAGTGCCACGATCGAATTTAATTGGTTAAAGGTTTTGTTACCTTTTGAGATTGAAGATGTTAATATTTTTCTTAGATAATAGAACTTGTTTCTAGATACGTAGTTACCCACCTCCCTGCCAAATTTCAAGTCTGTAGCTCTTACCCAGTTTCTCAATCAATTCCGAACAAACAAACAACAACAACAAAAAAAAACCATTTAGATTTAATATATAAAATAGAAACTTGATAATTTCATATTATAATCGACTCTCGTTGATACTAATTTTGTGAGGGGGGGGGGGAGGGGGGGCATGCCCCCCCTGGTAATTTTTCCGCCCCCCCTAGATGAAAAATCCTGGCGACGTCCCTGCACATCAGGCTAAAAATTTTAGCACTGAGGATTTTAGATGTACTTTTAGTCCTAGATGAATACTTGATTCAGGAACCTTAACATCAAATCTACCACTCATTTGTTAAATTGAATGAATCTTATTAAGATGTACGTATGTTATGTATGCAAACAACCAATGAAATACAAATTATGAACATTAACTGAATACGTATTAGAATTTGTAAATTCGAAATTAGTGTCCTTTTACTGTGCTGACTATAGTATAGTATAGTGGGCCAGTTCTAATCTTACTACTTTAGTATATTTTCCTTCCACATCCCATCCACAGAACAGAGTTTTATTAACTAAGAACTGAAATTTTCAGGACAGGTGTCTCATGGGTTACAGATGTTTGTCCCGACAGTACGGTGGTAATTGGGAACGGACGGGCTAAGGTCTAGGACTCTAGGTGGTCGGGGTTACCCTCTTGATGAGTTCCTGTAATGGGACGAAACCACTCACACTATAAGTAGTCCATCGTGGGTCTGAGACCGTAACGTTCTGGCTCACTATATTAGATTATTACGTCATCATGATATTGCATAATTTGAAAAATATTTTATTTCAAAATCTTTAATAGTTTCTCTTTACTAGGCACGATGTGCCGAGTGTAATACACAATGACCGCAAAGCGATTGTTGTGTGGTTGCCACACGTCGCGAAGCGACCTAGCAAGCGTAGCGTGTAGTGTTAAACAAATTATTAATCATGTACAAATAACGTTCATAACAATCAATTAATCAACAAATTTAACAATATGGAAAGGAATGACGACTGCCTTAGAGAAAGAACCCCACCAATTGATTGATTTTCTTATCTCTTCACCGAATACTCTTTTAATTTCTTTGTACAAAGGCTCTTCACTTAATGCAAATCATGAGATACGCTAGGTGTACATTTAAATATATTTCCTAAAATAATACAAGTTTGTTAAATTATGAATTTGATTAATATATATTTGATACATAACTAGAAATTAGTTTTGAAATAATGAGCTATTTTTATCAGTTTGTGTAAAGTAGATCTAACCTACATCATTTATGGAATGATCATATAATATTACTCACCAGTCCTTGGCTCCAGAATATGCCTAACTGGATGCCATTAACTTCAATTAAATCTATATATATAATAAATTGATCATCTACTAAGATAAGTGATTGTATACAGTTGCATCTGTATGTATTTGGTGGGCCAACTTTGTATTATATAGGATTATTGAAAGGATATGTGTTTAGTCAGAATTGTAATTAAATGCGCCTAAGGCACGATGCCTAAAAAAAGGATGGCATTGTAGTGAACCCTAATTTTTTCAGGCCTCATTCCATATTGGGAATGCAATTTTTTGTCTATGGGAGTGTTTAATTTCGCATACCTTTGAGTAACAATAGTCAAATACTCTCTGGGATCCTTAATAATCCCTGCTAGAATCGATAACTCATTGATTAGTAATGATTGAAATTTTTTCAATTCCTTTACAGCTATAATTTCTTATTAGCTTCACTACCCTGTTGCAAGACACTTAACAAGCTGCTGTTAGCCTCATATTCGCCCAGGTTAATACTCATTAATAATAGTAAATTCTCATGATAATATACTAATTAAAAAATGTAAATATAGAAAGAATGGCAACTGTCTTACCTAAAGAGCCAGCTCCTCAACCAAGTGAGTAGTTTTAACTTTATATGTTTTAATAACTTCTAAATATATCCATTCAGTATAATAGTATATCGAAAAAATATAATAATTTAGAATAATAATTATTTATTAATAAATTGCTCCTCAATATTTGGAGCACGTTCCTTTGGAGCTCCTTACGTATGATCGTATCTACAAGAATAGCAATTACATTTACATAATGTAAGATCGGAGCAGTGGCGTCGTGCTCTATGGGCCCGGGGGGGCCCGGGGCCCCCCCAAAATTTCCTGTGCCCCCCCTTTTTTAATGGCTTGTCCCGAAAAACATTGATCTGGTCACTAACTACGACACTCTGTGCCCCCCAGAATGTGTTCAAGCACGACGCCACTGGGTCGGAGCCTCTGTAGTTCATTTGCTTCCTAGAGAATCTCAAATTGGCATTTTCAGAAAATATTTGTTTTATTTGACTATATATTTTTGTTTTATTGAGGTTTCATGCAAAAATTATGCAATCTATAGAAATACCTAAATATTAAAATAAAAAAACCCCTCACAGACGGGATGGGAGTGTGCTCCTTCTGATTGCACTTCCCCAATGTTTAATTTAACTAGAATTTCAATATTAAAATTACATTATGGGTTTGTCTATTCCATAGAAAATTCGTTCCGGCTTAATGTATACCAGTAATCAGTCCACGGTTGCCGTGGGAATGGAATTCCGTTCCCATTCCCATCCCATTCCCTTAGGAAAAACCCAAACCCATGTCCATTGAATTGATCTACACTCTAAATTTAGTCCTGAACTAATTTGTTAAATGAACAATTTATGACCGGAATCAATTTGCAGCCGGAACAAATATGTCAAAACAAAACAAAACCAACAAAGAAACAAACAAATGAACATAAGTCGTTGATACTTTTCTTAGATATTCTAAGTTGTTTATAGATGGGTATTTCCAACACCCATGCAAATTTTAAGTCTGTACCTCTTAGCAATTCCTCAATCAATTCCGGACAAAAAAATTATTGAGTATACATATACAAGATAAACCTTTGTATTTGGCAGGTTAATTATCTACGTATATGAGAAATTGGATAACTAATTTAAAGTTTGCTAACTAATAATAAATATTACAATAATAGAAACCATAATTATAAACAATTGAAGCCACACATGGTAAATCGCCTACATCTCCCGCGGGAGATGTAGGCGATTCGAGTTCGACAACATCTCCCGATTGACAACATCTCGCATAACATACAGTAAAGTCAATTTATCAAAATAGCGATCCTTTCAGTTTCGATCGTTTTCCGACAGATCACTCAACCGCTATTAGGATAATTTTGAATTTCCACCAATTTGCAAATAACAACACCAACATTCATATTAGAAATTAATAAATGCCAAATTCTGGTTTAAGATATATGTTGCAGTGTAAACGCGTACACGGTATAAATGCGTCACACCGGTACGCGTTTACACTGCAACATTTCTATTAAATAAATACAATGCAACCTCTATAAGTGGGAGAGCATGGGACGGGAAAAATTTGAATTGCTCCCCATTCCCCAGTTATAATTTTCAATTGGATAAACACTACATATTGTCATATTATACAATAGTATACAGTGGAGTCTCCGAATAACGGACACATTGGGGGCATTAATTTTGTCCGTTGTAGAGAGATGTCCACTTCTCGGAGTCTGGTCCTTAACTATTACATGTATAGAAAATTCATTCCGTTCCACGAGGTTTGTCCGTTGTAGAGGGGTTGTCTGCTTCTCGGAGTGTCTGTTTTGGGAGACTCTACTGTATACATATGATTATCAGTTTATCATACGAATTAAAGCTCTTTAACGCTTCCACATGACAATTTGGAATCTGGTTCTCAACTTAATGCCGGAAGCTATCCTCTTTAACAGTTAAATATGCATTTGGGATAGCTGTTAATTCTATTGGCTGATTGCTAGGAAAGTTCACCTCAACCGAAGTCCACTCCTATGTGGGATTCTCCAGTCCAGGAGCTGAGAGTCCGACTATTCTAGTTCCTTGGTTAGTTGTGCTCGTGATGAGTGGAATTTCGCCGCCTTCATAGTGTTTGGATTGGCGGTCGTTTTCTCTGGCTAGATTCCTCAATCCTTCAGAGAGTTCCTTCGATCTTTCCACATGTTCAGTGTGGCTCAGCGTCTGGTCCCATTTCTACAAGCTGCCTCTCTGTCATGATAAGTTGGGCCGAGAACTTGGTTGACGAGTTCTCTCGTTGTTACAATAAAATGAAACTTTGGATATGATCTCCGGCCATGACTCTTTCGGGAGCTTACGGTCGAGAGTTAAACATCTCGCCACTAGCTTGGCGAGTCCGATAATCCGGGGAGGAGTGCCGTTTTTCGATCCCTAGCCTTTCGCACAACGCTCTGATCTCTACCCCATCGATGTTATGAGCTAGGTCCGTCAATAGTCCTTTGGACACGCCATGTCCCAGAAAAATCAAATCATGCTGAAACTCGCGCACCAACGAAGTTTCGGATTGGTTCTGCAACGTAACGAGCTCCATATAATGTGTGAAGTTTTCGACGATACATAAGAAGTAACGGTCGGGCCATGGGATGGTTGCGATGTCCATAGCTACCAGGTCGCCGGGGAAAATTCCGTCCATTTTGAACTCTTGGATGGTTGGATGGGAACTTTCTCTTGGTTCGCTGGTTTCGCCTTTGTCATACAGGCACAGCGCAGTTCTGATAACACACGTATAAATCCTGGGGCATTCCAAACCAAAAGTAACTCCTCCTAAGATTCTGTAATGCATACCTGCCAACCGTACAGGGATTCCCTGTACAGTACAGGGATTCCCTGTACAGTACAGGGATTTTAACAATTTTTCCTGTTCTGTGCAGGCCTACAGGGATTTATTCCATTTGTACAGGGATTTTAATTCACTAATTATGAGTCAAATAATGCCTAGAAATGTCTACACTCTACAGTGGTGATAGTAAATTCTGCCATGCATTCATTTACCAAATAAAAGCACAACTGGTTATATCTATCTGTATATTAAAAGCGGAATTGTTGTGGATGTGTGTGTGTGTTTGTCCAGAATTGATTGGAAAGACTACGAGTCCCAGAAAGCTGAAAATTTGTATACAGGGGTAATTTTGTACTGCGACAACGATCTATTGGTTTTTGAAACAAAATAATGGGATTATGACGTCACAGTTTCGAAAAACAGATATTTTGTACTAGCTTCCAAATTTTGCTCAGATCTGTAGAAAATTCAAAGCATTAGACGTACACTAAATTTCTACACCTGATAGCAGTTGACGAATTCCCATTTTTCTTCTGATTGTGACACAGTTAATTAATTAGTCCCTACACTAATCAACCATAAATAGCGTATCGTACCAACACAGGTATAGCAAAGTGCAAGTGTAATAATCCAGTTTTAGCCAATTAAATTCGAGGGTTTGTTAGTATGGATTATCAGATTTCATCAATTAGTATAAATAGATTGTGCATAATAGAAATATTTTCTGAGGCTCAAATTTGATTGATTGAAAATAAATTCATTTAACCAATCAATCATTTGTCTATTTTATTGCATGTTTTTCTTTTAGTATTATTTTGATTCGAGCTTTCTTATCGTGCACACTGAAATTTATTGAGCTATTAAAACTCATTATTAATGTGATTTCTTTTGGGGAGGGAAAGACCGTGAAGCGGCCGTTAATTGTATCGCGTAGTGCCTAACACGAATGAACTAAAGTCGCGAAGCGACTTTTGTGAGAGAGTGATCCGTCGCAAAGCGACCGAGACCGAAGGGCTCGTATTATTAAATCTCGATTGTTGTTTGTTTGTGTGTGTGTTTGTTTGTCCGGATTGTATTAAAGTGATTGGGGGAATAGAAACCGCAATTAATATTGGGATATAAACTAACTTTCAAATGTTATAATAGGTAAACAAATGTTATAATAGGTAAACAAGTACATATGCTGAACACGAATTTCGCGTTTATAAATTTCTCATATTAATATTTGTTGTTGTTGTTTACACAAAAAGGTAAACAAATTAATGAAATTCAAAATCAACCTAGAAGTTAGCTTTCAACGGGAATTATAGGTAAACAAGTATGCTGAAGACGATTTTCACGTTTAAAATTTCCTAATATGAATATTTGTTATTGTTATTTACACTAAATAGATTAACAATTTAATGAAAATTCAAAATCAACCTAGAAGTTAGCTTTCAACGGGTATTATAAGTAAACAAGTGTGTTGAACACGAATTTCGCATTTATAAAATTCTAATATGAGTATTTGTTGTTGTTGTTGTTTACACAAATAGGTAAACAAATTAATGAAAATTCAAAATCATAACGTCCCTTTTACCATTTCCATGGTAGAAAGTGTGAGGAGTAAGGCCGCACAGCGGCCGTTAAATTGAGGTGCCTAGCACCAATCTGTCGCAAAGCGACCGAGACCGAAGGGTTCGTATTCATTAAAGCGTACAGGAATTCCTTGTTCAGTATATAAGTCAATGTTTTCTTCCTTTACAAAACGATAATTTTAATATTTGAGTGTATAGTAATTCTCTGGACTAGCGAGCGCAGCGAGCGAGAAAAAATTTTGGGAGGTGTACAGGGATTTTGGCCAATGTACAAGAGAAAATTGGAGCCCTGTACAGGGATATTACTTATATAAGTTGGCAGGTATGGTAATGTTATTTTCTTCCCAAAGTGTCTGGCGGCGTGAACCAACCTCAGAACACCTTCTCTAACATCACTGAGTACTACTTTGCGATATTTGAAAACAGTGCTCCATCTTTATTCTTAGGCTTTTCGTAACGTGGCAAGTTGGCCAGACGAGACCTCTTGGAATTTGTTAAGTTCTCAAGTGCACTTCTATTAACTGCATCGTCTCTTTGCATCTTTTCGAGATTCATTTGGGCTTCGAGGTCGTCTTTCATACGTATTGTGACTATTTTGTCTTCAAATACTGATTCGTCAACAAACACCTGAGTCAACGTTCTTGTCCCAGTCCGGAAAAGCTAACATTATGTGCTAGTTGATGAGTTTGAGGCGGAGTGATTCTAATGTCTTCTCGAATTTGTCAGACTATATCCAGTTCACTCCCTTCCTCGTCAGGTCGTAGAGTGGAGAGGCTAACTAGTAACTACCTCGGGAACTTGGACAACTTTTCCGTTGCAAAAATCAATGGTCTCCTTCCTTTCTAGATAGAAAATGTTCAATAAAATCCACCTCTCCGCGGATAAACTGACACTTGCGCAATTTTACGAAAATGTTGGCACGGTGTAGACCCTAGAATACTACGCGCAAATCTTCCATCTGCTGCTCAAAGTCACTCGGATAATTATGCACTCGTTAATGTATGACTCCGTCAGTTTGAGCCCTTGCATCGTGTTGTCCATTAGCCGTTGGAATGTGGCCTGAGTAAGCCAAACGGCATGACCACATATCGAAGAGGCATCTGGGTTAAATGCCGTATTCTCTATGTCTTCTTCCCTATCTGGAACGCACCAGTAAGCTGCAGAGATGTTAATTCCGAGAAATATCGAAATCCATGCAATACAGTCTTGTCTATTTACCAATGGAGCTCATTTCTCCTCCTTCCAAAGCTGTGAAAAAGTCTTTTATTCGCTGCCCTCTAAGACCATACTGCGAAACCGTGTGGTGGATTCGAGTTTGTCGATATGCGGATCCAAAGCGTTGCATCAGACCTTGAATGCAACCTCGATTGATTCTTATTTAATTGCGACTAGCGATATGTCCCTCTCATATTCGTTCCCGCAGACATAGTAGCTTCATAATTTCCTACATATGTTCCTGCAAGACATAGCTTCTACCCTTTCGTTTGGTTTCAACGGAGGAATGGAGATATTCATCGGTGCAGCCCTAGGGAAAGCGTGATTCTTTATATTTGTGTGGCATAGAAACGCTAAGTGTATATGCGATATCGATGCAACCGAGGTTTATATACGTATTTATGTATGTCGATTTTGTCAAATAGTCGATTTTAGAAAATCAACATCCAAAATGTCGATTTTGTAAAATCAACATACAAACTTAAGTTGAATTTGTAAAATAGTTGATTTTATAAAATCGACATTTTTAATTAGTTGATTTTATAAAATCGACATTTTTAATTAGTTGATTTTGTAAAAAGAACATTTCAGAATGTCGATTTTATAAAATCAACATTTTTAAATAGTTGATTTTGTAAAATCGACATTTCAGAATGTTGATTTTACAAAATCAACATTTTTTATTAGTTGATTTTGTAAAATCGACATTCTGAAATGTTGATTTTGTAAATCGACATTTCTGAAATGTTGATTAACAGAACTAGAAGGGACACTAATTGACCCATAATCAATTTAGGAAATTTCTATAAACTACAAGTTTTATATCTTGCTGACTATAAAGATTTTAGCCGTTAAAAGCAAACTTCTAGGTTGATTTTGAACTTTGATTAATTGTTTACCTATTTGTGTAAACAACAACAACAAATATTCATATTATAAATTTCAAAATGCGAAATTCGTGTTCAGCATACTTGTTTAACTATAATACCCGTTGAAAGCTAACTTCTATGTTGATTTTGAATTTTCATTATTTGTTTACCTATTTGTGTAAACAACAACTACAAATATTCATATTATAAATTTCAAAATGCGAAAATCGAAATCACCATGTTTGTTTACCTATTACAACATTTGGAACTTAGTCTCTATCTTAATTATAAATGCGGTTTCTATTCCCCCATCACTCTAATACATTCCGGGCAAACAAACAAACAAACACACACACACACACAACAATAGAGTTTTAATAAATAGATATACGTAGATAAATATAGTTTCTCAGAAATTAATTGTAGTAAAATAGGAGCGCACTCCTCAAAGATGGAGCACAGCTCCACTTCCGCCCAAATCCACAATCGGAGCCGCTCTTTTAATATGCTCGAATGATCACGATGATTAAATTTAGCGCTGGCGCTAGATTCTAATTAAAAATCAAATTAAAATTTCTAATTTCTAATTAAAAAGCTGGCACTGGTGGTAGCGCTGACCAGCGCAACAATAATAAATATTTGTTAAAGATGGTTGAGGTGATATGTTGGGAGAATATTTTGACAAACCTGTTGATAAGTATTTTCACGAATCGTCCCAGATAACTACACAACATAATTATGAAGTACAGTCTACTCCGCTTAATAGAGCCACAGGTTAATCAGGTCAACCGCTAGTCATTTTCTCAAGGAACATAACCAAGGCAATAGAAGTTAATGGGTAAGATATTAAGTTAACTGGGTAAAACTCCGCTTAATAAGGTCAAATTGTGCTTACTTGGCCAAAAGCTTTCCTATTTGGCCAAATTTCCGAATTTTGGAATATAATCTGGCTTGAGTGGTGTAAAATATGGTTACTTTTACAAAATTAAACTTTTAGGGTTAAGTCATTGCTTAGATAAATAGTTCGTGTTCTCCTTTGTATGTTACCGTTATTTTTGTATATTTTTTGTAGTGCATCATATTATACAGTAATATAATTTTTCAGTTAATTTGGTTCTCCGCTTAATCGGGTCAAACTACCTTCGGACCAAAGTGATTTTGTTGACTGTACATTCAAACGGGCAAAAATTATCAATGCTGGAATATATCACTTTTTAGCTCTTATTATATAATTGAGATGGGATTCTATATAATATTATATTATAATATATATAGATCTATTTAGTGAGCCAGGAGGAAACTAGACTGAAATTTTGTTCATACGAACACGGTTATTAATAATTAAACGGTTAATTAATACTAACAAATGTGGAAAGCGATTGGGGAAATAAAGAGATTCTCAATAAAAGCTCGGATTCTTTTAATATGAACATTCAAGGGACAAAAAATATGGTCATAAAAGAAAACCTTCATAATAAGAGAACTCAACTTAAAATACAAAAGGGCTTGTTCATGATGAAAACAATCCTTTACGTAGAGCAGACGAAAAATTGTTCACAATAAGTGGACTTGGTTGTTGTACTAAGGGGCTGTTCAAACGTTACGCTACCAAGTTGGAGTGTTCAATATGTGACAGATCGTACATTTTGTATTATAAAATGGTAAAAAAACTTTTTATAGGGATTACATAGCGCACTGTCTACCTTCGTGATTTTTGCGTTTACGTAACGTTTGAACGGCCCCTGATGATTAAAGATAAATCATTTACAAATGCTCTTATTTGCTAAAAAGGTTTCTGATTTTAACATCATTTATTTCAAAATAGTACTATGTTGTTGTGCAAATAATATACGGTAGAACCTCGTTAATACGAACAATTTACTGGACTTAATTTCTAATAGGAAAATTGTTTGCAAAACAACTGGATAAAGATTCTCTATTTTATTCGAAAATAATTCACAAGATTAATGTGATTCACCCTGATTTAATTTCCACTATTCATGAGAAATTGAGTAATAGATCCCCACTATTACTTAAGCTGACAAGTCAAAAATATATAGCGCTGACCAACATCGATAGTATCACATCCTTACGAGATGCATTACAAATAGCCGTTGAGCTAGAAATGACCGTCATGTTTGAATACCTATTTGCTTGTTTTAGTGTAATAAATTCATCAGACGAGGTTAGTGCCGATAGCGAAATTACCAAGATTACAGGACTATTTGCTCCTTATATATCTGAATTAAGGCGGGAATATAAAAGACAATTTATGATCATCTGTTTACAAGAGATGCAACATATGTGCATGGCCTGCGATATGCTTATTTCAATTGGTGGCATACCAAACCTGCAAAAAGTTGAATTTCCATCTACAATCGGAACTTGTGAAGAAAAGGCGGACTTAGTAAGACTTAATTTGGAATCACTTACTATGTTTGCAAAAAATGAAGAACCATATTCTGATGAATCTGATGTTAACCGAAGCATTAAAATAATTCAACCCGAAATAGAAGAAGGTTTTCAGTATATCAGCATTTCACAGCTATACGCTGCAATTAGTAAAGGTTTTGAAAATATCCATCAACAAATTGGGAATTCAATGTTCTATGTTAAGACCGGGATGACACCAATGAAGCAAGCTTATACAGATTTGAGTTCTTGTTTAAAAGATATTCAAACAATTCAAGAACAAGGAGAAGGTGAATTAGGTGGGAAACTTTTCGACGATATCATCAAAGAGTTTTTAGAATGGATTAAAAATGTAGTTGTACCAGTGGAGCATGAAATAGTTGAAATCAAAAAAAAAATAATAGAACTTTGTGAGAAGATTTTAGAAGAAGTAGGAGATTTAGAACAATTGGTTCCAGATATTTTGGAATTAATTAATCTGACTGAGACATTTGAACAATTATCGAAAATTCCATTACCATTCGACAAAAAAGATTTTATCAAAGAACAATTTATCGACCCTTCGCACTTTGCAAGATTCTTAATGATGATACTCAATTATACAATGTTAATGAAGCAAGCAGGAATAGAAGTAAAAGCCAAGGCAGAATCCGATTTATTTGCAGCTTACTTCTCTCGTCCCTCACATCCACGCCCTAACAATTGTGTATACCATCCAATAACAATAGAAATAGTTGAGCTAACCAATACAGCTTACCATGTGCTTCTAAAGATATTAGAAGGAACGATCATAGCTGTCCCCGATGAATTAAATGAATCTTATCAAATAACTCAGCGATACAATAACATTAAGTTCTACCCAATTATGTCCATCTTAATTTACCCGTTAGGAGAAATTCTAAGTTATTTTCAACTGAGCACTGAGGAGGAAGGAAGAAAGTTGACCGCAGGTTTTCCATTCATTCCAAACACAAATGATCCATATACTTTTAATCCACTTGATAAGTTCCATGATGTTGTTTTGACATTAACGAAGCTCTACAAACAGAGTCTGGAGTTGGAGAAACATATTTTCAGTGATTTAAAATCGTGTGTCGGAATGTGGATCGATAATGAACAGGATCGGGAACCAATTGCAGATCGAGTGGCATACATGCTCAAGCACGTCATTGAAAGCATAAGGATACTCTATTTAGGTTTTACGAATAGTCTCGCGCCTAGTAAATCTGAACCTGAACTTAAAAAAGGTAAAAGCAAAGCAAATCCACCAAAACACACCGAAAATGTTAATAAATACTATCTCAATGTTGAATTCGAAGGTCATGTTATCTACAGTATGGCTACTGATAATGATCCAACATTTGAAACCAGGGGTTTTTGGGGGCATCAGTTTATGTTTGAGGAAGAAAAGGATCCTGATTTCACAGATGAACTTCATTCACAAAATACTCTCAAAAATAAGTATGGTCAGTTTCGAAGAGAGTTTGTCCCAGATAGATTCTACAAGGGCGTGAAATGTACTTCTGCTAAGTTGGTGTTGCCTTGTTATGAGTCAGAGGATACCATAAATAAGGAGAAATTCCATGCAATTCAAGGAGCACTTCAAGAAGATTTTAAGGATACAGATTTCTGTTTCTTATCCATTGAAATTGACGGTATTAAAAGTGAATTTAGATTTCCACAACTAAATTATGCAATAACGAGGCAAATTGGGATTGATCCAATCTACATTGTATTTAATACCGATCAATTCAAAGTTAAAAGGGCAAATCTAACATACGATAAGGATGGTAAAGTTGTTGATTTTATAACTGCTTGTTTAACTTGCAGTGATAACTTTGGCGCATATCCTCATATATTAGATAGTCGTATGCCAAAGAGCGGTGGCTATCTACAATGGGTAGATCCCTTTCAAGTAAATAACGGCTTACTAAAGAACACGAATCGAATTAATGCAAAATCTGGCGCGGGGCAATCTTCTTCGGATTTTTACACTACTTACAAGAGGAGGTGTGATGCGATTAAAGTTGAGATAGATAAAATCCTGAAAAATTACACAGATGATCATTTAGCAGAGGTAATTAACATTTTTCTGAAAGATTACCCACAGTCGAAATTAATTATATTAGCGCTGATGGCTAATATACCACCACCAGATATTAACAGGTTATCTTATCTGTGTACGAGATACCTAAATTGCATGGAACTGATCGCTGCTAACTGTATTGCCGCCCCGTTCCAATGTTTCTACCATATTCCCTTGAATGCACCGAAAGATGAAAAATACTTTACTGCTGAAAACCTTAGACCTGAAGGTGTACTGTCTGGAATTGAGTTTTTCAAAGATCAAGATTGGTATTTGGATTTCTGGGTTGGAGGATTTGACTATGATGCGCTCACGCTATTTATGTCCGGAAGCTTAATGATCCCTGTAACTGTGGATCTTGGGAAACCATAGATTATCAAAAGACAAATAGTGTCTTTGTAGTGTGTTAGGTTATTAGAATTAGATTAGTTTTCCCTTAATAGTTGCAAGACATGAATTTAATGTTTGCCCTCCCTCTAGCTAGAACTAGTCGTTAGGACTACTAGAAAAGTAGAACTGATGTATTAAACATTATGGTGTTAGTATAAAGAATATAGTGTGTGATTACAAATATTATTTTCATTAATTTGGGATTCCTCAATGAATAGAAAAGCGTTCGTTATAGTATATAAATGCCCAAAGGATTTTTGTCAGGATCTTTATTAAACAAACAAATCAGCGGTCCACAGCTTATTTACACCTCTGCTATCGAAGTTTAATGTCACTCTATTCTAGGGCATTATAATTGCATGATCAATAATCGCGATTCTTTTCCGATCATAGTTTACAAGAGGATCTAATTGGAGGTCGCGATCGCTTTAACTCCTAAATTTCGATCCTTAATCCCGATCTTTTGAAAAGGTGATAAATAATTTAATAAATGTTGATTGAGTCTCAGTATGGAGGTTCACTTAGGATATGAAAGCTTCTGTGAAGAGGATTGTAGTTGGTTATCCATTTTATCTCAACTACATTTATTCGGACAAAATTATCCAATTAGAAATTTTTTTAATTCTGTTTATTTACAATACGCAATAAGAAAAGATGGCAAAACTATCGTGATCGGATCGGCGATCATTTGTAAAAATAAGATCCGGGATTTAAATCGGCGATACATTTCCCAGTAATGATCGGGTCGAGATCAGGATAAAAAAATTTCGATTGACTAAGGCCCTACTCTATTCCAGTTGGGGTTCACTGGTCTACAATATCCTGCTTGCAATTACTCAAAGAACCCGGATAGCAGTTTTGAACATATGAGGAATAATTTATTGATTTCTGCAATCTAAATTAATATAAGCAATCAAAAATATCTAATGATAAATTACACTATAACATAAGAAACATATAACTTCTAAACTAAATTTAAGGTTTTCTTATTGATTTATTATATACTTGTACAGTGGATGCCGGTAATAAGCTCATCGTCGGGAACTGCACTTAATGTGCTTATGACAGATACGTATGTTCTTATAACCGGACATAAATAATATAGGGTATATGGCAACCGTTTTCCAACATAGTGTTCTTATATCCGTTATGTTCTTATAACCGGTGTGCATATATCCGACATTTACTGTACTACTATGTGTTTCATTGATTAATTATTTTTAACATTACATTCCACGAGTGCAATTGAGTAGATAGATATATTTGATGAACTCAGGTGTTCAATTTCAAAGACCCATAAGATACGCTGGTGGGATTGCAAATTCCTTACCCAGGTAACGTTGTATAATTAAACACTATAGTACAGTTAAATCGGCTTAATTGGGATAGTGGCTAATCGAGTCAAACTACCTATAACCAGAGTGTTCAATTCAGCTGAGTCGACTACAGTGGTGTTCGCCTAATACAGTAGAACTTGCATAATCCGACCATTGTACACTCTGGAATTCAACCGATCCGATATTTAAATGATTGTTATATAGTGGAATGTACTGCATAATCCTTTTGGTAATGAAACATTTTTTCATATCCCAACGTGTGTCGAAATAGGCTGGTTCTACTGTAGCAATATGGCTCTATCAACAAGTCAATTCAGTCCCAAATCAAACGTTTATCTTAATTCTGTTCTTCTAATAGCAAGTTCGCCTAACAGCAAGCAAAATCGTGCAAAATGCAACTTGCGAATACCACTGTGTTGTGTTTAGATTTCATTAAAATTTATACTAAAGTATAATATTGCTTTAATTTCTAACTGTAGGAACAAGCCTTGAAATATATGAACTTCATTAAATTTGAGGAAACTGCAGCAGTTGAAAAATCAGTGGGTTAACTGGAACTCATAAAATGAGCGACTTAAAGAACTGGATCGAGAGAAAAGAGCATGTGGACGAACTAATATATTCAAACATCTAGACTATGTATAGCCTCCTATTCTTCCTACTTGTGCTGAATATTTGTATGTGAATTGATTTGCAATAAAAATAATGTTACTCTTTGGCAGAGTTCCACCCGGGCTGAATTTTGTAACCGAAGCCCGGCCCGCTTTAGCGCTTTAAGTCCTTCGAAATTTTTGGGAAAATAGAATTGTCAAAGTTGGGTTTATAGAGTAAAAACAAAGAACTAAAGTCTGCTACGTTGTAATATGTAGTTTCCATTAAGTAAGTATTATGTCTGGAAAGTTTATGAATGGTACATCCAAATCTCTAGTCCTTAAATTGAATTGGTCGTCAACTCGTGTACAAATGAGATTTTTTTTAATGCTAATTGGTATTCCTAGCTAGAAAGTAACTCCACCTTGAACATGTTTGGAATTTGAACTTTACTCATGAAGACAACCCAAGACTAACCAAATTGAGGATCTTATGTGTGTTATTAAATTTCAGTAGAACGCACTACATATGGCCAGTTAAAATAAATTAATTGTTTATCATCCATATATTTTCAGAAAATACGGACTTTTTCTTTTTTATACGGACGTTTTTTATTTTTTATTTATTTCAATTAATATGTAAATAACATTATCCTATCATTCCTATGCAAAACAATAAATATAAATATTTATTGATTAGAAAATGCTTAAATAATTAAGGTGATTTAAGTAATGCTCTTAAATACAAGACTTATTAAAAATTGATACATTAGGAGTACTTTACACAAATTTATCACTAATATTTCGTACGTATATTATATATCATAAGATATTAAAAATAAATTGGACGGACGGGGATGATAAACAATTTATTTATTTTATATGGCCTAAGGCCCTAAGTAATTTATTATAATTTTGTAATCAGATAGAATTTCCTTAACTATTCTGGGAACTATTCTCAAACTGATTAAATAAGTACGTAATACTATGCAAAACAACCTAAGAAAACACTAATCATTAAAAGTGAATGGAAAAACTAAATACACACTACCTCGAGCATAAGGATTAATATTTCTAACCAATACTTATTTTTAACGCTAAAATAAAGCCCTTTGTGATTCAAATAAATTTACTGTAACTAAGGACAGATTTAGCGGTATGAGAAACTCTATGGCAGCGACCTCTATCCACCAACAAAAAACACTTAATAACATTTCAAAAATCTATTGGGCCGCTTGGCCTATTTTGAGTTTATTAACTATTCCAATTACAAAATATAAGTTAAGCGTCGTGAACATGTGGCAAATCTTTTGATAATGTCATAAATTGATGATGTCTAGGTATTCCAGACCCGGACTGTCTGGATTTAGAGCAATTTGTCGGTGTCCGGGTTTGGAGAAATTTGATTCTGTAAACAAAGTGCACAATAATATAAATTACTATTGTTATATGTTATTATTCCCTAGTTCCTAGTTAGTAAATATTTTATGTTTCAGTATTTATCTATGCTAGTTCGGCTCTTATAAATTTTGTTATGTCTCGTTTTAATCTTTTCATCTAAACATCAGTTCTGTATTTAACCAAAAAGTAATATAATAAGTATTTGCATTTTTGGTTTTAATTACAAAAAAAATTACGCCTTAGTAGTACTGTAAATATTAAGCAGTGACGTTTCCAGGGGGGCAGTTGCCCCCAGTTTTTTGGCTTGCCTCCCAAGTTTTTTATCTGGGTTTATAAGATTCCCAAAAATTGTTCTGAGTGGAATGCCCCCAACCTCTACATATAATTTTATTTCTCAGCTATAATGTAAGTAGATCGGTGTTCGTCTAATATCAATCTGGCTCCATTCGCCTGGGAGTAAATGCAGTGGGGATTAGTAATATAATTATCCCCCACTTTTTCTTTTTTAAATATTTATTAAAGAACTTTTTAAATATTTATTAAAGAACTAACCAAATCCCAGGAAGCAAGCCAATAATTTCCTGGAAACATTTCCATAGGGCCTGAACATCTATAAATTTCGCTCGCTTGCAAAGCTCGCTCGGTTGTATTCAAGATTACATGCTACAACAAAATAATCTGTAAAGAAACTGTTTCACTGCTACAACCAATACCAAAAAATATTTTGTTCCTCCCAATCTAGGATATGTGTTTCCATCACTGTCCATTTGCAAGTTGCTTTATTTCAAAAAGCAAGCATTAATGTTAATTAAGTTCTTATTATGGCAAGTTCGCCTATTCGCAAGGAAATTTCATTAAAAATTCGAACTACTATTTCGCCAACACCACTGTATATTACAAACTGCGTAGTTCAAAAATTACAAAATTCGTTAAATCAGCTTTTGGCAACGAATATTGTGCCCAAAAATTTAGGTTTGTTCCCAAGTTTCAGATAGATTAAAAAAATACAATGCATTTTAGTTACAGTAAATATGAATATTAATACTCAATTTTGTCCGGGTTTGGCCCTATCAGATCTGGCAACCGGCTAGGGTATGTCAGAACGATTAATTTGCTGAATCCTAATGAAAAAATTTCAGTCTGCTAAGATTGGGGGGATCCCCCTCAACGCCCTTGGTGATCGTAATTTATTGTGCGAATTAGTGTTGTAAGGTCGGAAAATTTCCGGAAATTTCCCAAAAATAGCTAAATTTCCGGAGATTTTACAAGGAAAAATTATTATATATACCTAGTTTTTTTAATTTTGATGAACCATATCTCTAATATATACATGTAGAGTTGATACTATGCGCTTAACGCCGCTTGTTATTTCCCTCATGACAGTCTAACTTAAATAGCACAAAAATTTTGGCACTTCAAAATAAAGATCCTAAGCATAATTTGAAATATGTAATCTTCCAGAAATTTCCGGAAATTTTCGGAAATTTCCAATGAAAACAAATTTTTTGGAAATTTTACAACACTAGTGCGAATTATCGTGTTTTAAAATAATATCTTGTTAATTATTTAATAACTCAAAGATTATTTAAGTTAAGCATCTAAAATGTATTTATTTAAAGGCGGGAATGCAAAAGTCTGTTCATGATCATCGTATATGTTCAAGATATGCAACAACCTGACCTGCGATTTGCTTATTTTCAATTGGTGACAAACCAAATCTGCAAAAATTTAAACTTCCATCTACAAATAATTGAAAATGCATCCCTAATTAGACTAAACGAATGATAAAGGTTAATCTTTACATTGTTTAGGATAACTTATATTTTAAACAAATTAAAGTTATGAAACGAAATACCAACCGTTTTTCGGTTACTCGGCTGAGTTTTGTCTTGAAACAACTGTAATAATGTATTACTAATCAGGGCAACTGTAGACTAGCCAGCCGGACTGCTGCTAGTGGGGTTTCGTTCCATTCCAGGAACTCATCAGGAGGGGTGCGCACCCCCCCCCCCCAAATTTTTTTATCCTATTATAAAATTTCATTCTATTTTGAATTGTTGTCCCATTTTGTTGAACACTTGGCCGAGAATATTTAATGAAAAAAACTCATCCAAAATTTGCACCCCCCCAAACTACACCCATCCAAAATTTGCACCCCCCCAAATTTTAGTGGCTAGATCCACCCCTGAGGGTGACCCTCGACCACATGACTCACCTCATCAGTGGGTGGTCACGCTTCCTTATTGCCACAGTGTCTACTTAACGACCACTGGTGCCTACTGCCGGTATACGGCGTCTCCACACAACACTCGTACCGGCCCCGATACTACAGAATATTACGACACATAGTCATAGTCTGCCCCAGGATTTCATCCAGACTAAATTTCCCGCCTGCCTAGATTTAGTTTGAGCTCGCTCGCACCCGCCTAAATTACTCATTTTGTATTAAGTCTACGGGAGCATCTCTCGATTTTCTCGCGCCTAGAAAAATTTCCTTCCAAATTTACGCGCCTCCAGACGCGTTGCATACGCCTGGATGATGAAACCTTGGTCTGCCCGTACTGCCACCTACAGTCTTTCCAAAGGACTGTACTCCTGAAGGTCAGGTGATACTCATAACATCCGTAGATTCAGAAGATACAACATAATCTGAAATCTCATTTATATAAAACAAATATTATTTTATTATGATTAATTAATCTGTGGAAGTGTATAAGTAGACATATTGCTCTGCTCAACCTTAATATTTCCTTGAAATCGTTCCAAATTACCACTTGATCTCCGCTTCCTTTAACTCCTCAGTCGAAGGGCACAAAATGTACTAGTTTATAATTAGAATTGATAGATTAAATATCGTTAGTTATGCTGTTTGTCGCAAAAGCTAAGATAATTCCTGACAAAGACAGTTATTTAAGCTAAGTCATTGTATACAGTTGCATCTGTATGTATATTTTGGCGTGACAGGTCAACCATTGTATTCTATAGGATTATTGAAAGGATACGTATTTAGCCAGGATTGTAATTAAATGCTCCTAAGGCATGATGCATGAAAAAAGGATGGCATTGTAGTGACCTAATTTTTTGAGGCCTGTTTCGTAGGATTCTGACCCGCAAGTCGCAATTTCATTTTTGTGTAATCTGTGTTCTATCCCTAGTATCTCGGTTACTTATAAAAAGCTACTTTCTAATATTTTACTTACCCTAATGGTACAATTCTAGAATCTTACACCCCCCATTTTTTCTAAGTAACCATAATACCTGTTATTCTCGTGTATAGCACTCGTTAAAAGAAGCAAAATGAGACAAAAAGAATCTAAATCGGTCCACTTTTGACTGAATTACAGTTAATTTTCGTTTATAAGCCAAAGTCAATGGAGAAATGTTGTTACATTAAAAGAAGCCAATTATGCATCAAAACAATGTTATGCGATATGCATACTGCATTCTTGTTACCTTTTTGAAGTAATACAATTCTAACTCAGTTACGTAATAAGCGAAATTCTCACAGAGCAACAGTGATTCACTGTAATGTAATTGTATGTTGCGATAGTTCATACCAATATTATTGAAAAAGAACTGCCTTGGAATGTATTAAATGAGTACATGCAGATAGTATTACAGATAGATAACAAACAATTTTGAGGATAATATTTCGTAATTGTATGTTCACTAGAAGAGTAGTAGAATAAATCCTACGGATGTTAAAATTTAGGATGGATGGAGATGATAAACAAGTATTTAATATGCATTAATGCATATTAAACTTAATTTACCTCTCTAAATAACTTAATTTACCTCTCTAAATAATGTTGTTCTTTGTTAACATGCTAGTATCTTTAAGATTTAGCAAATGCATAGTAACCGCGTACGTTCGTACGGTACGAAATAATACTTTGTGAACAATCAACAATATATACAAGTATTTCTATATTTCAAATAATAATTCATAAACAAGGATCTTATCTATTATAGTTCTATTATAGTTTCTACTAAGAATCGACACTAAATCTTGATAAATTTACCTAACTTATTCTTCGATAAAAAATAAGAATCAAGTGCTAAAAGATAAGCAGCTATACTATCATTAACTAAGTACGTACATAGTGCTTAAGTACGGTACGAAAGGATAATCTGCGTACTAAGTTCGTACCGTAGCGTACAGTACGCCGTACTAGGTTACTATGAGCAAATCTGAAGTGAACTCAACTACAGTGAAACCCCGATATCCGAACTTCGATTATCCGAAATCCCGATTATCCGAACATTTTGTCTGGCCCTTGATAATCGGGGTTGCACTGTATATCTAGGTGTTAATATTAATTTTGATGAGAGCAGGGGTTTATCCACAAATTTATTGGCCAACAAATCTTGCCAAACACCCGGATGCGGAACCTAGTTAAGAGTCACACTGTAACCAACCTCTCAAACGATGCTGGGCCCTTTAGGTGCTGACAGGCCCTAGGTAAACCCTGGATGAGAGAGTACAGTAACAATTCATTTTGATAAGCATAGAGAATATATGAACTACACATAACTTTGGAGCAATGCAAATATACTAATGGAATAAAGTTAAATCATTATTATAATATCATACAGAATACTTGCTTTAGACTACAGGGTATTGATTTCTAATTTCTATTACTAAATTATTGAAAATGTTTTCATTATGCCTCTTCTTCCAACAGTATTCGGCTAAGTAGGTATCCAGTAATTCAGGATTGGTTGTCATAGAATTCCTCATTTTCTTCTTAGCCTGTCCCCAGGTACTCTCAATCGTTTGAGTATGTATATCTGTCCCCGGAACTACGAAATGGATGCTATGGTTCACCGTCAAATGAGTAAAGTTAGCTGGAGGAATTAGATTATATGATGCCCATTCATCACTTAAGATTGTTGTTCCTGGTTTTATATACCGCTCAATTATGGGAATCAAGGTAGCAGCTGATCGATCATCCACTGAAATCATAAAAGCCTCTTTGGAATCTCTGTCAATTCCTCCAAAGACCCATTTTCCAGATAGTTGTCTACCGCGATGGTATTTCCTCCTTCCGAATTTGCTTTCATCAATCTCTACTATATGTCCAGGACCACCAATTGGTTCTGGGTTAGCGAGGTATCTTTCAACACAGAGATCACGTAAGAAGTTTTTCCAATCGGTGATGGTAGCTGTTGCCCATCCCAAATTCTTGTGTAAAAATTTGGTGTCTTGTAGGCCTTCTGCCCAAAAATATAAAAACTCTACAAGTTCTGTTAATGACAAGTTTGATCCTTCAAAAAATGATCCTACTCGTCGATGTGCAAACTTTTTGCAGTTTTTCTTAGGACATCTCCAGCCCACCCCATCAATGACTTTTGTGAAAATTCCCTCGCGCATATCTGTGCCGCACTTACAAATCATACCTCTCGCTAAGAGTCCGTGAACTCTCAACCAATCGGTACACGTATCTTCATTGATAGTGATTTGTAAGAATAGTTCCTTCAAGTTCATTTCCTCAATGTATGGAAAAGTAGAGGGTAACATAATTGGGGTAAATATAGGCGTCGCCATAATAAAGTGAAGAGATTCAAGTTGTCGAGTCGAGTACAAAAGTATAATTTGGGTAATACATTTTTTTTAATTTATAGCAAATATGATAACATAAATTGGCTTTAAATATTGTGCATGAATGAAAATGCTATTTGTGAAGTATAAACTACTAATTTTAGTTAATGGATGAGCTAACTTTCACAATGTTCCTTTTAATTAACTATATAATTTCTATAGCATGCTGCATTATAATTCATTCAAAAAGTCTAATTACATGGCTATAGATTGTTTTCACACATAAGTTAATATGGTAGGGATTTATATTTACGAGTTGTATGGATCATTGCATACATAATTGTACAATAGAAGTTTGCAGTAATAACCATATCTAAGTGTTTAATTGGAAACTTTAAAATTATTTTCTGTCAAAATTGATGTGATTTGGGTTAAGATGTTTTAAAAAATATCCTATTCGCATTGGTTAGGGCAATCTTGATCCTTTAAAATATGAAAGCTCTCCAATAATATATCTGTAAATACTTGTATTTACAGAGCAAAGCATCGTAAACAATCTAGGCCAAAAAACTAATGTTGTCTCATATATTTAACATAATTATTTTCTTTCGGATTGTTCCAAGTACTCTTCCAGTTCTAACTTTACTGCTTTGTTTTAATTGTCAAGAACTGATTGAGCAACTGGATAAGTGCTACAGAATCGAAATTTAATAGTTGGTAATTGGAATATTAAATATAGAACTAAGTTAGATATACACAAATTTAAATACCTACTTAAGAAAATTCTAGATTTGTCCTATTAGCAGTTTGATTTCAATTCGTTTAAATTGATTATAGTGTCTCTTCAGTTGTTATTGTGCAGGATAGAATGCCTGACTCAGACTGTAATATAATTGGCTGAGAGTAAATTAATCCATCCAATTAGTTATTTGATAATCAATTATTCTCAATCAAATAACAGCCTAAAGTTAATTTATTAAGGATCGACAGCAGAAAAAAATTCGGAATTCCCAAATAAACTAGTGAGAGCTAGCAGAAATGTTCTATTTGTAGTTCGTACAAGAAGTTAGATAAATATAATATAAATTAATAATTGTTTGAGGAACTAAATATCAATTCTTATTGTTATTGGCATAGTACATAGTATAAAAACTCAATTTATAATATTGGGAAAATTCCAAAAATGATCAAGTTTTTTAAAATTTCCAAATATACTCAACAATACTCAACTAATTTGTAAATATACTCAAGTTTTTCCAAATATACTCAAGTTTTACCGGATTATTCCAAATATACTCAAGTTTTATTGGATTATTGAAACTAGTATGGAGATCCCCAACCACAAAAAATATTTATTAGTACAATCTGCTCGTCTGCTCTACGCGCAGTTAGATTATTGTTCGTTGTCAAGCTATTATTGGAATAAATTATCTAGTATACAGGGGAGGGTCCAGGGTAGCGTCACCTCCTGGTGAGGAAAAATAGATTTCAAGTGAAACTTGAAATCTTTTGGAATTATGAACAAATAAGGACCATCGAATAATAAATATTACTGTTTATATTGATTTCCAAGTAAAGAATCAGATAAAATATATATTGTAATGGGGGGGGGGGGTAGTGCCCAAGAATCCAGAGCATTAGAAGAGCTCCATTTTTCAGGAGCGGAAGGTGGAGCGCGCGCCTTTGAAATTTGAGGAGCGAAAGCTGGAGTGCCGCTGGATTTTTTCGGGACGTGCTCACTGGAGCTCACTCCTTTTTTAAATATCACTATTCCAATATAAAATTACCTGAATAATAGAGTTATCACGAAGATTGGATAATTTGAGCATGCAAAACATACAATTGCCTTATATAAACTAGGGCACGTGTAATTTGGTACGTAATTATTTTATTGATAATGTAATAAAAAAAATCCAAAATTGCAGCCTGTGCCGACGCATGTTCCTTTGGTGGCACTATATTTTGGTGGTGGTTTATTGATAGTGCCTCCAAAGGAACATGCTGTCGGCACAGGCTGCAATTTTGGATTTTTTTTTTCGCCATGTCATCATCACTATGAAGGTGTTAAATTATTTCAGAAAGGTGTTTCAGAAGGCAACGACCCTTTAGAGTGGTGGAAGTTTCCATTCAGCTCACTTCATTAAAGAGATATTCTAGTTTCAGTAGAATATAATCTGTAATGACTCAGCATTTTTTAAGTGGGTGTTGGGTCATCAACCAACATTAACTAACCCATTTTAAATATCGAATTAACAAAATTGTAAAAACACATTTTTTTAACGATGTCATCATCACCTCAAGGTGTCAAGACCCACTTGTATAGGTGGCACGTGTCATAAGGACCAATTGATATATTGAAAGTTTGTTTCTATCTTCTATGATCTCTGAGATTTATGATATTTAATTAATTAGTATAAATAATTATTAATATTATTTATAATATGACACCAATTTCAATGTCAACATACAATTATTAAGTTCAATTATTTTGTCATAAATAATTAATTAATTAATTTATCTATCAAATTTCAATTCCGCACACTCGATAACCTCTAATATACAAATTGGAAGCTTCTATATAAGTTAAATACAAACTGAATTATTTATAATTAATTACGTCAGTATATTAACAGTGCAATTATATTCTCGCAGAAGTAAATATAATCACATAATATGTCGTTGTTATGAAATATATAATCTTAATTTTCAATTGCAAAATAGAAGCCAGCTTGAATTCACAAGTTAAATCAATATAATTATAGCAAGTTGAATCACTAGAGTAGCATTTAACAAGTTAAATCAATATAATTATTACAAGTTGAAACAATGGAATTAGATTTAACACTTTACTGAAACTGAAGTGTGAGTAAACAAAGAAATTTCAACCCCCATTAATGGCAGGAATAAAACCTTTTTTGAAGGTTTTCTTCTCCCATCAGACGCAGAATTTTATGGGGAATCCAAATATGAAATAAAATTTTCGGGTTTAGTAAAACATATTTTGAGTTATGGACCAGACAAAATCTGAAAGGTGTTAAAGATGTGTCAAAAATTTCTTAATAAAAAATCGTAACCCCAGGTGCAAATTAGACGGTCCCACCGCACCTACATGCCAAGTTTCAGCCCATCAACTATAGAGCTCTGGCCAGGGTACCGTCTACGGAGAAAAAAAATAAAATAAAAAAAATCCAAAATTGCAGCCTGTGCCGACGCATGTTCCTTTGGTGGCACTATATTTTGGTGGTGGTTTATTGATAGTGCCTCCAAAGGAACATGCTGTCGGCACTAGCTGCAATTTTGGATTTTTTTTCGCCTAGTCATCATCACTATGAAGGTGTTAAATTATTTCAGAAAGGTGTTTCAGTATGCAACGACCCTTAGAGTGGTGGAAGTTTCCATTTAACTCACTTCATTTGAGAGATATTCAAGTTTCAGTAGAATATAATCTGTTATGACTCAGCATTTTTAAAGTGCGTGTTGGGTATTCACCCAACTCCAACCAACCCATGCGAATTATTTAATTCACAAAATTGTAAAAATACATTTTTTTGACGATGTCATCATCACCTCAAGGTGTCAAGACCCACTTGTATAGGTGGTACCTGGCATAAGGACCAATTGATAAATTGAAAGTTTGTTTCTATCTTGTATCATCTCTGAGATTAATGAAATTTAGCTAATTAGTATAAATATTTATTAATAAATTAATAATTTAACATCATTATTATGTACAGCAAAATAAATAAAGTTCAATTATTTGCACTTATTATTAATTTAAATCGAATTTCACTATCATATTTGAATTCAGCGCACTCGATAACCCCAATAATCCAATTGGAACCGTCTATAAGTTAAATACAAAAGGAATTAATTATAATAAATTACGTCAGTACATTAATTGTGCAAGAATATTCTCGCGAAATAAATATAATCACTTTATCTGTCGTTGTTGTGGAATGTAAAATGTTAACGGTTCTATCATAAACCATCTTTAGTTTAATGCCATTCATTACTTATTGATAATAAATTAAATTATTAGTTCTTTATTTTAGCAATGTTATCCACGGTGAGTTGAGTAAAGTCAACAAATTCCTTATATAAATTACTTTAATTTAATCCATTGTATAGTAATACTAGAATTAAATAGAAGCCAGCTGGAATTTATAAGTTAAATCAATATAATTATCGCAAGTTGAATCACTAGAGTAGGATTTAACAAGTTAAATCAATATAATTATCGCAAGTTGAATCACTAGAGTAGGATTTAACAAGTTAAATCAATATAATTATTACAAGTTGAAACAATAGAATTAGATTTAACACTTTACTGAAATTGAAGTGTGAGTAAACAAAGAAATTTCAACCCCCATTTATGGCAGAAATTGACCCCTTTATTGGAAAATTTATTCTCCCATCAGACGCAGAATTTTATGGCGAATCCAAATATGAAATAAAATTTGGGGGTTTAGTAAAACATATTTTGAGTTATGGACCAGACAAATTTGTAAAGGTGTTAAAGATGTGTCAAAAATTTGTTAACGAAAAATCGTAACCCCAGGTGCAAATTAGACGGTCCCATCGCACCTACATGCCAAGTTTCAGCCCATCAACAATTAAGCTCTGGCCAGGGCACCGTCTACGGAGAAAAAAAAAATAATAAAAAAAATCCAAAATTGCACCCTGTGCCGACGCATGTTCCTTTGGTGGCACTATATTTTGTTGGTTGTTTATTGATAGTGCCTCCAAAGGAACATGCTGTCGGCGCAGGCTGCAATTTTGGATTTTTTTTCGCCAAGTCATCAACGCCCAAGGTGTGAAGAAGCATTTGTTAATTGGTCCGAGTCACAAGGAACGGTAGATAAATTTGAAGTTTGTTTCTATCTTAAACCATCTTGAGTTTGATGCCATTCATTCATTATGTATTGATAATAAATTATATTATTAGTTATTTATCTTAGCATTGTTATCCACGGTTGAGTTGAATTAAGTCAACAAATTCCTTATATTATATTATTTTATTTAATCCATTGTATGGTAAATTAAATAGAAGCCAGCTGCAATTTATAAGTTAAATCAATTTAATTATCGCGAGTTGAATCAATAGAGTAAGATTTAACAAGTTAAATCAATATAATTATTACAAGTTGAAACAATGGAATTAGATTTAACAGTTATACTGAAACTGAAGTGTGAGTAAACAAAGAAATTTCAACCCCCATTTATGGCAGAAATAAAACTCTTTATTGAAAGTTTTCTTCTCCCATCAGACGCGGAATTTTATGGTGAATCCAAATGTGAAATAAAATTTGGGGGTTTAGTAAAACATATTTTGTGTTATGGACCAGACAAATTTTGAAAGGTGTTAAAGATGTGTCAAAAATTTCTTAATCAAAAATCGTTACCCCAGGTGCAAATTAGACGGTCCCATCGCACCTACATGCAAAGTTTAAGCCCATCAACTATAAAGCTCTGGCCAGGGCACCGTCTACGGAGAAAAAATAATAAAAATAATAATAATAATCCAAAATTGCAGCCTGTGCCGACGCATGATCCTTTGGTGGCACTATATTTTGTTGTTGGTTTATTGATAGTGCCTCCAAAGGAACATGCTGTCGGCACAGGCTGCAATTTTGGATTTTTTTTTTCGCCATGTCATCATCACTATGAAGGTGTTAAATTATTTCAGAAAGGTGTTTCAGAAGGCAACGACCCTTTAGAGTGGTGGAAGTTTCCATTCAGCTCACTTCATTAAAGAGATATTCAAGTTTCAGTAGAATATAATCTGTAATGACTCAACATTTTTTAAGTGGGTGTTGGGTCATCAACCAACATTAACTAACCCATTTTAAATGTCGAATTAACAAAATTGTAAAAATACATTTTTTTAACGATGTCATCATCACCTCAAGGTGTCAAGACCTACTTGTATAGGTGGCACGTGTCACAAGGACCAATTGATATATTGAAAGTTTGTTTCTATCTTCTATGATCTCTGAGATTTATGATATTTAATTAATTAGTATAAATAATTATTAATATTATTTATAATATGACACCAATTTCAATGTCAACATACAATTATTAAGTTCAATTATTTTGTCATAAATAATTAATTAATTAATTTATCTATCAAATTTCAATTCCGCACACTCGATAACCTCTAATATACAAATTGGAAGCTTCTATATAAGTTAAATACAAACTGAATTATTTATAATTAATTACGTCAGTATATTAACAGTGCAATTATATTCTCGCAGAAGTAAATATAATCACATAATATGTCGTTGTTATGAAATATATAATCTTAATTTTCAATTGCAAAATAGAAGCCAGCTTGAATTCACAAGTTAAATCAATATAATTATAGCAAGTTGAATCACTAGAGTAGGATTTAACAAGTTAAATCAATATAATTATTACAAGTTGAAACAATAGAATTAGATTTAACACTTTACTGAAATTGAAGTGTCAGTAAACAAAGAAATTTCAACCCCCATTTATGGCAGAAATTGACCCCTTTATTGAAAAATTTCTTCTCCCATCAGACGCAGAATTTTATGGCGAATCCAAATGTGAAATAAAATTTTGGGGTTTAGTAAAACATTTTTTGAGTTATGGACCAGACAAATTTTGAAAGGTGTTAAAGATGTGTCAAAAATTTGTTAATACAAAATCGTAACCCCAGGTGCAAATTAGACGTCGACTCCGAATCTACATGCCAAGTTTCAGCCCTCTATGTATACAGGTGTGGCCAGGGCACCTGCTACGGAGAAATAATAATATAAATAAAGGCAGTGATTCTAATACTGGGCCACTATACTATAGTATAGTCGGCACAGTAATAATAATAAAGGCAGTGATTCTAATACTGGGCCACTATACTATAGTATAGTCGGCACAGTAATAAAGGCAGTGAGATTAGAACTGGGCCACTATACTATAGTATAGTCGGCACAGTAATAAAGGCAGTGATTCCAATACTGGGCCACTATACTATAGTATAGTCGGCACAGTAATAAAGGCAGTGATTATAATACTGGGCCACTATACTATAGTATAGTCGGCACAGTAATAACTAAGTTACCATGGGGTTTCCGCAGTTTTTAATTAAGCGCGAATCAGAATTAATTAACTAGATAAACATCTTTGTTTATTTAGCATATTTTGGTGCAAAAGAAATTAAGGAGCGCAAAGTGAGCGCGCTCCTTTTTTTATCGGAGGGCGAAAACAGGAGCGCCGCTCTTTTTTATGGTTAGGAGCGCGCTCCAAAAAATAATAAGGAGCGCTTACTGCTCTGCGAGAATCCAATAACCCTATCTGCTACGTAAATCAATCAGGATACTAATTTAGATAGTGAGGAGTTACCATTTGTTGAATGTGTTATTATTTAAAAAGAATTTTAAATTAGTTAAGTAATGTGTAATGTGATTTCGCTGAAAAATTAAAGTGTACAGCATATACAGTTGGATGTGAAATTTAAAATTTCAAGATATTGTCAATGTGATCACAACAAATCAATGACTAAGAGATTATATTTGATAAAGTTAACACAAATTGAAATTCCATTCATGTTACTAGGTACATTGAAATGTTTAAAGTAGTGAATAGTAATTGAATTTTATAATTTATACTTAAATTATAAACATAATATTTTCGCAAGAACATGAGATATATTTACGAATATTATGGACCATAATTATACTGCACCCCTAGTGGATCAAAATTGTTTGTTATCTATCTGTAATACTATCTGCATGTACTCATTTAATACATTCCAAGGCAGTTCTTTTTCAATAATATTGGTATGAACTATCGCAACATACAATTACAGTGAATCACTGTTGCTCTGTGAGAATTTCGCTTATTACGTAACTGAGTTAGAATTGTATTACTTCAAAAAGGTAACAAGAATGCAGTATGCATATCGCATAACATTGTTTTGGGAAGTCCGACAACTCGCATCACGACAACTCGCATCACGACAACTGGCAACGGACAACTCGCATCACCGACAACTGGCATCACGACAACTGGCATCACGACAACTCGCATCACGACAACTCGCATCTAATTTGATTGGTCAATTTAATTACATTATTTTCAAACAAGTGAATGATCAACTTCTCATTATAATAAGACTAATAACTTAAAATATAATAGGAATATAAGGCATACTGTAATCTAAATATAGTTATAATATTGCTTATATCATGAATACTAATTGTGTTGAATGCTAGTTAATTTAGTAAACTAAAAATAAAATAATATTCTATAAAAGGCTACTGTCGCTATTTAAATTGCTACTTTGATCTGCCCTTATATTTGAATGTGTGATATATGTGTTCACGATCAAATGAATTATTACAAAGTTAAATTTCTACAATGCAATTCTTTTGAATTCCAGTTCTAATTGGTTAGAGATTCATTCTTACAGTATTCTATATTATTACTGTGCCGACTATACTATAGCTATAGTGGCCCAGTTCTAATCTTACTGCCTTGGTTATTATTTGTTACTACTGCTACTAAATTCGACTCCGGGTAACCTATGAAAAATTATTCCCTGATACAATAACTTATTAATTAACACATGCTGTAATCGGGAAACGATTGATAATTATGTGATGATTATATAATAATTTATAAATAAAGAAGAAAACTAACAAACAATACGAATAATTAAACACTAAAATTACTAACACTAAGAACTAAATTACAATAATATTAAGAATAAACCCATTAAGTAAGTTGAAGGTGCAGCTACCGCATCTGACCACTGTCCAACTTCTTTGGTAGCTGCACCTTCAGTGTCAGAGGAGGAGAGTGGAGGTATATGGCATTGGCGATGTGAAAGGATGGAGGATATGTAAAACGACATACATACCCAAGGGACGGAGATCGTGAAGCGCACGAATGAGCATCTCCATGCACCTGACGAGCAGGCTGTGAGTTGCTGTGAAGTGAAGGTAGGCATGAAGAGGAAAGCGAGGGACTCCCAGGATAGCTCGCACCATATAGTGGGCGATTGTCTTCAGACGGTAACCGAGGGCACTGCTGCTAAACTGCCAAAGCTGGACAGCCTCAAGCGCACCATTCAGCGCCAGCGAGTGCGACAGCAAGCAGCCCCAGTGCAACCCGCCACTCTGGAGCAGCTAACTCTACCGGAAGAGTACAAGCGGTCTTCCAAAGGCGAGCAGTTCCTCCTGTACGACTCGGGTCCGGAGTCACAGAGGATCCTCATCTTCGGAACTCAGCGGAACCTGGAGATGCTGCAGCTGTCCACTGTCTGGTTGGCAGACGGCACTTTCAAGACAGCTCCTTCGCTCTTCACGCAGGTCTACGTGATACACGCACTGCGCGGAGGTCCTGACCTGATGCAGGACGGTCACCTGTTGCCGAGTCTATTCGTGCTCCTGCCCAACAAGACCGAGGCTACGTACACGAGAATGTGGGAACAGGTCCAGCTGCTTTGTCCGCAAGCAGACCCCGCCAAGATGCTGATGGACTTTGAGTTGGCAGCAATTAAGAGCTTTGAGCGAACGTGGCCTAGTGCTGTGGTGAAGGGCTGCTTCTTTCACCTCACCCAGAACCTGTGGCGCAAGGTACAGGCTGCCGGACTGCAGACTGAGTACTGCCAGGACCAGGAGCTCGCTATGCGCATCCGGCTGATACCAGCTCTGGCGTTTGCTGCTCCCCACGAAGTGCCCGCCTTGTTGAATGAAGTGGCAGCGCAGCTTCCCTCGCCCGCAGCAGACAGTCTCATTGAGTACTTCGAGAGGACCTATGTCGGACGGACACTCCCAGGTGGCACGTACCAACAGCCGCTGTTCCCTGTAGCGATGTGGAGCCACCACTTCGACACGGTTTTCTGTCTACCTCGTACAACCAACGCAGTAGAAGCTTGGCATCGCAGCTTCAACGCAACAGTAGGGTGTCATCATCCCAACATATGGAAGTTCATCTCTGCACTCAAGCGCGAGCAGGGACTGGTCGAACTCAGGCAGGCCAAGTACATCGCTGGAGCTCGACCCACCAAGCGCAAGGCTGCGCAAGCTAATGAACTGGCTCTGGTGAATCTGGCCAGGCTTTTCTACATCGCCCCGTCATGAAACCTTAAGAAGTGCAACAATAATAATAGAGGAAGCTAAGTTGCGTAATACAAGTATAATGTAATAAACTTATTACAATCGAACCCCTTTAGTGTACACTGGCTATGAACACCTCGACATAATGAACAATAACTCTGGTCCCTGAGGTGTTTACAATAGAGAGTGTTAACTGTGTATGTAATACGTGAGGCTGCTTCACGTATTACCAAAAGTATAATCTTTCTTACAGAAGATATATGAGCACTTCATTCTAGGTCGCTTCGCGATAAATCGTCCGACTACTATAAGGACTCAATTTTCTTACTTATTTTAACTTAACAAAAACAGCATACGTACTTCGTTATCTTATTTGCTAATGTTCAACAATAACTTCCTACTTACCTACAACGTACTTTTATTCTAATTACAAATAACATTTGGAAGTTAGTCTGCAATCTAACCCTATCACTTTGTTACAGTCCGGACAAACAAATATATTGGTGTCAATACTAATTTAAATTATCGATTTATTATGACAGCTAACATATATATTAATGTTATAATAATATTTTCCCCCGACATGGATAAAATAATTCACCTTTAATTTGATATTTTCCGTCTTATGTTTAGCTCGTAACAGCAACTGCTGTTTACAGCTACCAACAACTAAGAGCTAAGCAAAAGCAGGCAAACTATATAGTTTTTTTATGTGATAACCATAAGCCCAACATACACGATGTTTGAAATGTTGCATACAACAAAGTTACACCGTGTATGGTGGGCAGTTATAATACTCAAATATAGATTAAAATATTGTTAATAACAAAAAGATTATCTTAAGCCCACCATACACGGTGCAGCAATTATGCATTAAAGATTAAAATAGAACACTTTTCTATTTCTATGCAACAAGTTTCACCCCAATGGATGGCTACACATGCTAATCCTTAAATATTTTTGTCTAAAAATGAACTGTTAATTAACAGGTTCCTATCAGCCCTGAAATTATTCGTTATTTGCAAGGAGAATTAATTTACAGTAGAACAGGTGAACACGAAGATTATTTCGTTGCCTTGATAGCCGTTTCTATACAATTAAGATATAATTAATTACAGACAAGGCGAACAGATTTTGACGTCTCTGGTGTTCGTACTAACGAGGTTCGACTGTAGTAAACAACTTAGTTAATAATGTAATAACATACTCACCATAATAAGAGGTAATCAGTCAGTGCCGATGCTAAAGCGGTGTGCGACACCTCTTAAGAATTCCATTCGGGGGCGATGCAGATAGCTCCTGACCAGATCCCTCAAAGCCAGCTCATTAGCTTGCGCAGCCTTGCGCTTGGTGGGTCGAGCTCCAGCGATGTACTTGGCCTGCCTGAGTTCGACCAGTCCCTGCTCGCGCTTGAGTGCAGAGATGAACTTCCATATGTTGGGATGATGACACCCTACTGTTGCGTTGAAGCTGCGATGCCAAGCTTCTACTGCGTTGGTTGTACGAGGTAGACAGAAAACCGTGTCGAAGTGGTGGCTCCACATCGCTACAGGGAACAGCGGCTGTTGGTACGTGCCACCTGGGAGTGTCCGTCCGACATAGGTCCTCTCGAAGTACTCAATGAGACTGTCTGCTGCGGGCGAGGGAAGCTGCGCTGCCACTTCATTCAACAAGGCGGGCACTTCGTGGGGAGCAGCAAACGCCAGAGCTGGTATCAGCCGGATGCGCATAGCGAGCTCCTGGTCCTGGCAGTACTCAGTCTGCAGTCCGGCAGCCTGTACCTTGCGCCACAGGTTCTGGGTGAGGTGAAAGAAGCAGCCCTTCACCACAGCACTAGGCCACGTTCGCTCAAAGCTCTTAATTGCTGCCAACTCAAAGTCCATCAGCATCTTGGCGGGGTCTGCTTGCGGACAAAGCAGCTGGACCTGTTCCCACATTCTCGTGTACGTAGCCTCGGTCTTGTTGGGCAGGAGCACGAATAGACTCGGCAACAGGTGACCGTCCTGCATCAGGTCAGGACCTCCGCGCAGTGCGTGTATCACGTAGACCTGCGTGAAGAGCGAAGGAGCTGTCTTGAAAGTGCCGTCTGCCAACCAGACAGTGGACAGCTGCAGCATCTCCAGGTTCCGCTGAGTTCCGAAGATGAGGATCCTCTGTGACTCCGGACCCGAGTCGTACAGGAGGAACTGCTCGCCTTTGGAAGACCGCTTGTACTCTTCCGGTAGAGTTAGCTGCTCCAGAGTGGCGGGTTGCACTGGGGCTGCTTGCTGTCGCACTCGCTGGCGCTGAATGGTGCGCTTGAGGCTGTCCAGCTTTGGCAGTTTAGCAGCAGTGCCCTCGGTTACCGTCTGAAGACAATCGCCCACTATATGGTGCGAGCTATCCTGGGAGTCCCTCGCTTTCCTCTTCATGCCTACCTTCACTTCACAGCAACTCACAGCCTGCTCGTCAGGTGCATGGAGATGCTCATTCGTGCGCTTCACGATCTCCGTCCCTTGGGTATGTATGAGCGCTTTACATAATCCTCTCCTTTCACAAAGCCAATGCGTAATACCTCCTACTCTCCTCTGCTTCCCGTAACTAAACCCCCCCTCCGTCAACTTCTCAGCACCTCGCTGAGACCTGATCAGCCGGAACGGCTGATCAGGTTGGGCCATAAAAAAGTTTTGAATACAACAAAAATTACAAAATAGAATAGAATAGAAATTTATTAAAGAAATAAAAAGAAATTGATACAATTTGGCCAGGATCTATTTTATACGAATTACGGCAAATAGTTGGAACAGGTGACTTGCATCCTGTTGAATAAGATAAAAGTTCCGACGATTACGATATAGGAACAATAAAGGTGTAAGTATTTGGCTTCTGAAATTAAATTTACTTTCCCGAAATTAGAAAAACATCTGTCAGTATTTAGGACTTTGATCAGTATAAACTATGATTTTATCTTTTATAAATAGAATGATAGATTCTTAGGGGGCTCTGCAGTTTAATGTTTCCATTAATTAATTTGATTCAATTAAATTTATTATATTAAAAAGTTTTAGTTAATTAAGTTAATGTAATTAAATTGACCAATCAAATTAGATGCGAGTTGTCGTGATGCGAGTTGTCGTGATGCGAGTTGTCGTGATGCCAGTTGTCGGTGATGCGAGTTGTCGTGATGCGAGTTGTCGTGATGCCAGTTGTCGGTGATGCGAGTTGTCCGTTGCCAGTTGTCGTGATGCGAGTTGTCGTGATGCGAGTTGTCGGTATCCGATTGTTTTGATGCATAATTGGCTTCTTTTAATGTAACAACATTTCTCCATTGACTTTGGCTTATAAACGAAAATTAACTGTAATTCAGTCAAAAGTGGACCGATTTAGATTCTTTTTGTCTCATTTTGCTTCTTTTAACGAGTGCTATACACGAGAATAACAGGTATTATGGTTACTTAGAAAAAATGGGGGGTGTAAGATTCTAGAATTGTACCATTTTCAGATGGTATTTCTAATCAATATTTATTTAGAGCCTGAGGAAGAAGAATGGAACCTTGAAATACCTCGAGATTCCAATTGACACAAAAATCAATGACATTATTGGCTTCTACCACAATGTCACTCACCCCGGAATCAATACTACTCTTGACGGGATTCGAAACAAATACGATTGGAGTGCATTTACAACGTCATCGGGGAATTTGTAAGCTATCTTTTCGCATTAATTTCAATAGAATTCATTTTTAATTAGTGTTCGTCATTTAGATCAAAACTTGCCACACCTGCCAGAATTCTGCCGCTCTGTTACCTCAGCCTCAGCGCGAACTCCAGCCCATCGCCCCTCCAGAGGAACCGTGGTATCATTGCGGCATAGATCTTGTCTGCAATATGTCCCGCACAGCATTTGGATTTCAGCATATTTTGGTAATCGTATGCTACTTGAGCAAATTTGTAATCGCCAGACCCCTCAAATCCAAGACATCAAGGGAAATATTGGACTGTCTAGACTCTACAGGATATCTATCTATCATTTGGTGTACCCAAAATCCTCCAACATGATCAAGGAACTGAATTCTCAAGCAAGGTATATTATAATGCAGTTTTGATGCTTTCCAAATTGTGAATATTATCGTTAGTTATTAATATATTCTCTACTAAATAATATAATTTATAGAATGAATAACTATGTACTACCTTCATGAACAAATAATGTGTTTATTTACAAATGCATACAAATACTTCGACATAAGTACAATTTCATTGGATTTGTGAGAGTGGTGGCGTGTACTTGAGTAGCTGTCTTAAATTCATTTTTAAAACATACTGTTCCTTCAGGAATTTCAGGATTTCCACAAGAAATTAAATGTCGACACCCGAAGAACCACTGCCTACCACCCGCAGAGTAACGGACTTGTCGAAGCTCACAATAAAATTTTGTAAACGTAAGTTCTGTAATTAACTAATAATTCTTAAAAATTAAATAACCAATAAATTATTTACTTACTCAATTTATTGAATGTTGAGATTATATTCCCAATTCATTACTAAATACAATAATTATAATAATCAGGGAATTAAAGGTTCACAAACGAACTTATTGATCTTGAACTGGACGAACTGAATGAACTGAACGAACGCTGGACTACTGGTATTGAATTTAATGTGAACGTAAACAAACTGAACGTGCGTCAATTTGAGATGGGTTTATTCAGTCCATTCGTGAATACATTAAAATCATTTTCTAGAATTCCTTACATATTTCAAGTGTATTGTGTTTATTGTTGTTTCCGAGATAACATCTTACGAAACATAATGAGTCGGTGATGCTATCATGTGATGTCTAATAATAGTAACCTTAGGTATTTGAATGTGTGTTATTGTTATTGCGAAAGTTCTGGTTCAATTACGCACCTTCGAACTTCTTATTGTGCAATTCATTGAGTGTACTGCTTTAGGTCAGAATTTTAAGAAGGAGATCAGGTTATCGTACACAATATCAAGAAAGCAAAGAGACTCCCGGGAACAAAAAGAAGCAAATAAATACTTAGGCCCATATTCAGTAGAGAAAGTAACACCAAGCCACCTCCTAGCACGAAAAGATCCCAACAGCACAAAAGTAACAAAATTACCTCTCCATCTCTCTCGAAAATATTTCCCTCGCAAACAACCGGTAAGTTAACTTTAGTTGATTCTTTACCCTCTTACGAATGGCTCATTCCTATTACATTTTAGGTTACACCAACGAAGAATCAATCACCCGACGTCACATCAACCGGATTTTCTATTTCGCATGCAATTGGTAAGTATTTTCAATTGTTTACTGCTATTATTAAAAATGCGTTATTAACAAGCACGGATATGAATCAGACACTGGCAGGGTTGTAAATAAATCATTTTAGATTTCAAATCATTTCAAATAAAATAAAATAAAATAAAATAATTAGCCACTCAAAATTATCTTAAATCAAATCAAATATTTGAAATATTTGATTTGATTAACAACACTAGTCATGATATTTCTACATACTATTCGAACTAGTTCAATCCTAAAATTTTAAACACACTTTATTTGATTTCATTTAGAACCATTTGAGGAGACCCTGACTTTAGGAGCAACTGAAGAAATCTATGAAATCCCTGAACAACGAGGAACAGAAGAAAGTATTGATGCTACACTAACAACCATAAAACCTCAAGTATTAACAGCCCTTAAGGGTGCTCTGTACTGATATTTTCACACCCGACGACCTAATGTTTTTATTGCGTTTTTGGATAGTACTAATATATCTAAGATATCCCTGAAAATATTAGAGTTCTACTATGTATATATCCTTAGTTATGAACTAGACAATGTCAATATAGGCCTAATCCATACTAGCCAAAGAATTAAAAAAAAAAATTATGTTAGTTTTTAGCCCGAAACATGTCAATTATAAAATATACCTGAGTCAATACTCAATGTTTTAAAAGATCTCGAAATATGCTTTTTCTTTAATCTACTCTATGTTATTGTCATTTTTGTGAAATTGGTCAAAAAAACCCACTATTTTTCATTAAAAGTATACTAATAGAATTTTTTTGTATTATAATGCCTAAACTCAGGTCTTTTAAAACATGCGCCTACTTATACTGAGCATTTTAAAAAAAAGTTTGACTTTCTAGAATAAAAACTCTATTTTTTAGATTTTTCTGCCTAAAGTGTCTTTTTGGAAAATTTTTGGAATTTAGAAATGACGTAATAGCATCTTTTTTTCTGCAAAATAATTAAAATAAAGACTGTTTCTGTGACGAAATAGTGTTCTAATAATATGTTCAAATTTTCAAAAAGATTCAACAATTTTGAAAAATTTCCATATTTGGGAGATTACGTCACATTTTATTAAAAAACACCATCTCTATTGAAAATTAATAAGAAAAAAAATCATAGAAGTCTATCTCTACATCATCTAGAGTATTCCTAGTAATAAATTTTGCGATTCTGAGATTCACCGTATTTGCCCGAATATCAATACTGAGCACCCTTAACAACCGTACCTATCTAACCCCACTACATAAAACGCTCGCCATTAAAGCTGAATCACTAACATCACTAAAATCACTATACAATTACCATCCATCGACTGAACTAGATTTTACGACCAAAGAATCGATCGCCATTGCTACCGCTAATTGGTACAACGAATATCGCAATAGCCATCCCTGTAACGATCCAATACAAATCAGAAAAGACTATGATTATCCACTCGCAGTTCTGTTACCTGTTGTGATTCAGTTAATATCACCTAAGCATCAACTAGAAGAGATAATTACCATCGAGACCAATCCATCACCATCTAACCATCTGAATACCATCTCACAGATTGCATCACTACCAATAGCATATCCTATTTGGGGGGGGAGCACAATGACATCATGCAATCCAATACCTGCTCAGTGGACAACATCCTAGCCATCTTAAGTTGTAAGAAAGCAAACATACTCGATGCACTGAACTTAATCGGAACCTCACCAACTGACACCAAATTCTACCATCTGTTCAAACTGGCTGCTACTAATAAATTCGAAGAACTGCGAGATTATATCGCCAAACAACTCGGGCTGGATATTCAATATGATTCAACTGGTTTGATGCAATCATACAATTTTTTTGGATCAGAAGGCAACATCATTCAATTCCTAAGAGCAGAAGACCTATGCAACGACAGATACATTATCAACTTCAAATGCCACCACTGCACCAACATCTTTAACACCACCAATATGATAGGAAATATTGGCAGCATATTCACTGCACTAATCTGGAGTCTTCTATGAACCGAAAACTAATTCCAACTAAATGTAACCTGTGGATCAAGTTATGCAATCTGTGAGAGGTTATCTGGGCATTTTCAAACCATTCCTATACTGCTAACAATTGAAATCGGACACATTCTACCACGAAGCAAACAAGTATTAATATCTGACATCGACCTACAATTTACCATCAGTCATCAACAACTGACATTACATTATAAACTAGCTGGCTTTTCCATCTTCGTTAGCAACCACTTTACTCTATCCTATGTGACAACGGACAATTTTATAAATATGACGGCATGAGAAACCCGACTGTCGAACTATGTCGAACTACGTGTATATCAATTCAATAATCATAGCTATGCGATAATCATATTGTGGAAAACCGAGATAGGCTCGATAATACAATCATAATTGATATAATATATTCAATGCGGGTCAAAATCCTACGGATAACTATCGTAGGATTTTGACCCGCACCATGGATTTGCTATTACAATTTTGTATTGCGGGTCAGAATCCTACGCGGGTCAGAATCCTATACAACAGGCCTCATTCCATATTGGTAATACAAATTTTTGTCTATGGGAGTGTTTAATTTCGCATACCTTTGAGCAACAATAGTCAAATACTCTCTGGAATCCTTAATAAACACTGCTAGAATCGATAACCTATTGATTAGTAATGATTGAAATTTTTTCAATTCCTTCACAGCTATAATTTCTTATTAGCTTCACTACCCTGTTGCAAGACACTTAACAAGCTGCTGTTAGCCTCATATTCGCCCAGGTTAATACTCATTAATAATATTAAATTCTCATGATAATTTACTAAATTATAAAATGTAAATATAGAAAGAATGGCAACTGTCTTACCTAAAGAGCCAGCTCCTGAACCAAGTGAGTAGTTTTAACTTTATATGTTTTAATAACTTCTAAATATATCCATTCAGTATAATATATCGAAAAAATAGAATAATTTGGAATAATAATTATTTATTAATAAATTGCTCCTCAATTTTTGGAGCACGTTCCTTTGGAGCTCCTTTCGTATGATCGTATCTACCAGAATAGCATTTACATTTACATACATTTTTTTATTTGATTATATATTTTATTTTATTGAGGCTTCATGCAAAAATTATGCAATCTATAGAAATGCATAAATATTAAAATAAATATATATATGTTATAGGAGATGTTGTCGAACTCGAATCGCCTCATCTCCCGCGGGAGATGTAGGCGATTTACCATTTGTGGCTTCAATTGTTTAAAATTATGGTTTATATTATTATAATATTTATTATTATAGTTAGCAAACATTAAATTAGTTATCTAATTTATCATATACGTAGATAATTAACCTGCCAAATACAGAGGTTTATCTTGTATATTTATACTCAATAATTTTTTTGTCCGGAATTGATTGAGGAATTGCTAAGAGGCACATACTTAAAATTTGCATGGGTGTTGGAAATACCCATCTATAAACAACTTAGAATATCTAAGAAAAGTATCAACAACTTTTGTTCATTTGTTTGTTTCTTTGTTGGTTTTGTTTTGTTTTGACATATTTGTTCCGGCTGCAATTTGATTCCGGTCATAAATTGTTCATTTAACAATTAGTTCAGGACTAAATTTAGAGTGTAGATCAATTCCATGGCCATGGGTTTCTCTATTCCATAGCAAATTCGTTCCCGCTTAATTTATACCAGTAATCACACTTAGTCGGTTTCTTTATGCAGCACATAAGTTGCACTTTTTCAAACCATGCTTACAAAATAGTGAAAATACAAATATTTTTCATGTAAATAGGGTTAGAACTTAGAACCAGATATATTTCTGGGAATTGAATCCCGTGGTTTCTTTCTAAATCCCAAGGTCCAATACTTCATTGGTTAATAGTCTTCCTGTCTTAATTAATTGACTTAATTAAATTAACAACAGTTATAACATTGAATAAGTATTCAAAATTTCAATTGTATGATCACTAAACCGCCACGCGTCTCGTTTATTCATTGAAATTTGTTTATTATTAGTTGTTTCAACTTAACAACAAACATTATCATATTTTCCAGTAAACAAGTTCTATTCAGCAAATGCATTAACCAGTATTCACTAACAAGCCAAAGTATTTCAATAATAGGAATTTTAATGCACACACAGTACTCGTATAGTAACTTATTAACGGCAGTCTAAACTACTCTGAAATGTCTATGAATATCTTTTTATTGATATACAATACAAAAATTTTTGATTTCAATTCAATTTAGCAAATATCAATGAAGTGGCATATGTATTTCTGCCACGTGCCACTTGTGGCCTAAGTGGCACAAATGGAAATATGCTGTATCACAGTATAAAATATTCGGATTGATTTGAAATTATGCACCTATTGTAATTTAACCATATGGAATTCAAATCTGCTATCAGAATTAAAATATTCTCATGGCAACTTATTGATCACAAATTAATTATTTAATTAGCTAATTATATATTTTATGAGTTTAAAGCCTCCATAAAAATGTAAAATCAAAAATTTTGAAGTTTTATATTACTTCACATATCGTTTCATGTAAATAGCCATTTTGTAGCATCTACTAATGTTATTATGCTGGTGTAACTATAACCTCAAATGTCTAAATACAATTTATTGTTGTTCAAATACATTTGGCCTGTATTTGTCGAAAACTAGTCTTTAGGTGAAGTACATATAATACAGTGGAGTTTGCTTATTAGCAACTCCCCTATTAGCAATATTGCTTTATTAGCAACCGATTTTCAGATCCTAAGCGTGATAATACTGTTAATTTCATTTCCATATTAGCAACTTCGCCCATTAGTAACCAGATGTAGTGCCAAACACGGGTTGCTATTAAGCGAACTCCACTGTATATGACAACTTGTTTGCCTATTTTGTCACAAAGTGTCAATGATAACAATAAATGCAGTGAACTCCTGTTGTAACAAAGTCGGATATAACGAAATAACAGCTGTTAACGAAATGGAGATTTTCCCCCAAGCACTAAATGCATTAATTATTATCCAGATATAACGAAGGAATTACAGATCCCAAGTACTTCGTTATAACGTTAGTTTAAGGATGCACCAGATCCGACCGGATCTAAAAAAGTGGATACGGTGCCAGGGCCGGATCACCCAATAGGCTAAGTAGGCTGCAGCCTAGGGGCCCGTCGATTCTGGGGGCCCGATATAATCTGCTCGTCGTAAGTTTTTACATTAATTAATACATTGTTGATCTATCAAAACGTAATTATTGGCCTACTAATAAGTAATTAAATTACAATCTATATATTAAAAGCACGATTGTTTCTTTGTTTGTGTGTGTTTGTGTTTGCCGGGTGTATTAAAGTGATGGGGGAATCGAAACCGCATTTATAATTGAGATAGACACTAACTTCAAAATTTTATAATAGGTAAACAAGTATGCTGATTTCAAATTTCGCAGTTACAAATTTCTAATTTCAATAATTGTTGTTGTTGTTGTTGTTAGTGTTGTTGTTTACACAAATAGGTGAACAAATTAATTAAAATTCAAAATCGACCCAGAAGTAGGCTTTCATTGGGTTTTACGTAACATATTGTGAGTATGCAAAATGCTTGAAGGGATGTATATGACTAAGACAATTATTAACAAACTATGTAATTTATTGTTTGATCAGGAGTAAGGCCGCGTAGCGCCAGTTAACTTGAGACCGAAGGGATCGTGATCATACAATTAAATATACTAGTTATTTTGTGATCCATATTTTGATTGAAGGGGGGAGGGGGCCCCTAATTTTACCCAGCCTATGATCCCAGAGACCCATGATTCGGCCATGTACGGTGCATCTCTTCACTATATTCATATTATAAATTTGCAAATGAGAAATTCTTTTTCATACTTAGTGTTTGAGAACTAAGCTGGTATAATAAAGACGACTATGTTTAATATTAATCCAGTAAATATCATACATACCTTGTATAAATAATCCGAGAAAGATAGTATCTTAATCCGAAATCCCGGAACTATAAGCCTTATTTCTAAGGTTAATTCAGTTAGTAAGTACAAACAGATAATACGTATTTACTACTTACCAGAGGCCGAGGGTACATGATTTTCATTTATACTGAACTTAAGCAAAGTTTTCAAATTCAATTATGATGGTACTAGTGGGGTCAAAAATTAAGATTCCGTGACCAACCTCTGGCTAGTTAAGTTTTATGCCTGATTCTGATACTTTAGGATATATCTCGCGATTTAAGCTCCCATGCCGGTCTGGAAGGTTTGGGCAAACTTTTTATAGCGACAAATTCAAAAGGGCCTCCGGAAATCATTTTGAAAAATTAAGGCCGCTCTCTGAACATTTCATAAATTGAGATTATACTGTTTTTGAACCGTATACAATAAGTACTAGCTGCACTGAAAATTTCAATACAATCGGGACTATCTATCTGTATATTAAAAGCGGATTTGTTGTCTGTGTGTTCGTGTGTGTGTTTGTCCAGAATTGATTGGAAAGACTACGAGTCCCAGAAAGCTGAAAATTTGTATCCTAGGGTAATTTTATACTGCGACAACGATCTATTGGTTTTTGAAACAAAATAACGGGATTGTGACGTCATAGTTGCGAAAAACAGATATTTTGTACTAGCTTCCCAATTTTGCTCCGATCTGTAAAAATTCAAAGCATTAGACGTACACTAAATTTCTACACCTGATAGCAGTTCACGAATTCCCATTTTTCTTCTGATTAATTAATTAGTCCCTACACTAATCAACCATAAATAGTGTATCGTACCAACACAGGTATAGCAAAGTGCAAGTGTGTGTTTGTGTGTGTGTTTGTCCAGAATTAATAGGAAAGACTACGAGTCCTAGAAAGCTAAAAATTGGCATGTAGGGATAATTTTACACGCTGACAACGATCTATTGGTTTTCTAAGCGAAATAACGGGATTATGACGTCATAAACGCACATATTTGGGGATAACTCATTCAGTTTTTATTCGATTCGCCCACAATTTTCGATAATTACACAACATACCATGAGACACACGTATACCAATTTATGGGAATGTGACGTCACGTAGGATCTAATTTGGATTCAGCTCTTACACTTTTGGTTCAATCGACAAATAATTTGTCACATTATGAAACAGAATGTATTGCATGTCTCTAGATATTTTTAGAATTTTCGCTTTAAATCTGAGCCAGGCAATAGCAAAAATGTAACCTCTAATTGCTGCATCATTGTACATATTGAGGTTTGATGATTTAATCTTCACCTACAATATTTCCTAAATTGCATACTTGGTTAATCCAGTTTGGCTTCCATCAGTTTAATTCTATTCGTGATGTATTTAGATTACGTCAATCACATAAGTATCCCATAATATTTACTATCAATCTGATTTGTTTGGTTAACAAGAATGCGCTTAGCCTTAGAGTTCTAATGCATTGTTTATTTATTACACCTACATATTGGCTTCTATATAAGAATATCAATGGAACCTAGGATTTCTACTAGAAATGAAATTAATTAAGTAATCTAGGATTTCCTAACGATGAAATTTATTATGTTAATTATTGCTATCAATTAAATTAAATAATTAACTAACCCAGCTCCTGCAAAAATAATTGTTTATTGAGATGTAGAACTTTATTACTATTTATAAATAAAATATTTTGCAACCCTAGATTTACCTCTCCATAATAATGGTTTAATGGTGAGAATAAGACCGCGAAGCGGTCTTATTCTCATCTTTAAACAGGGCCGTAGCCACCAAAATCAAAGTGGTCAGGTTAATTTGACCAACCTGACCGAGTGGTGCCATATTGGGAAATTAATCAAACCAAAAGTGGTCAGGTTGAAACCTGACCAACCTGACCAGTGGCTACGGCCCTGTTAAACCATTATTATGGAGAGATTACACCCAAAGTGAGTAATTACTTTGCAATTCAATTTACTGAAATAATTAATTGCGTATAATTTACCAACCACAGGTCTCAATTTATTTGAACTAACAAGCTGAACCTTTTAATATAGCTGAACGAGCTATCCTTAATAATTATTGAGCTATTAATTAACTAATAATTAATAACTATTGAGCAATGAGAATAACTTACTCAACATAATTCCCCAAAAAATTACAGTAATCACAACCCAAAATGAATTTTAGGTACGCATTATTAAGTAATGGTGTATAATTCACTAACCACAGGTGAACTCATTGGTAATATTATAGCTTTTTGGGAAGGGAAAGGCCGCGAAGCGGCCGTTAATTGTATCGCGTAGTGCCTAACCACTGGCGCCCAACTTGCCATTCTGGGATGGGGCCCCCATCTCGAGATTTTTCCTGGGATGGGAATGTATGGATTCCCATCCCGAGAATCTATCGAATGGAGGAAATCTGCGATTACTTACAAACACAATTAAGGAGATGGAATGTCGATTTCAGGAAATCAACTATGGCAACATTTAATCTATTACTATTTATAAATATACTATAAGATGCTATCTATCCAAATCCGAAAGAAAAATTTAATTCTGACATTTCTTTAACCTTTTGACGCCACTAGAGGTCAAAATCGCAGACATTTTGTAAAAAATAATCCGCAAAATTTCCTGGGAGTGACCTTTGAATACCTTAGCATATCTCAAAATGCATTAGTCGTGGAGCGAAATCTTTCCCTAAAAAATGATCCTTATTAGTTGTTCTTGTGATTATGCCGTGTCGATTTTCAACTTTAATACAAAGTTATAGAGTTAATAATTATATAATGCAAAATTCTCATAAAATCGAGTTATTATTTGAAAATCTATAGAATAAAGAATTTAATCTATAACGTAAATTCTGTGCGGCATAATTACTTCTAATAATATAGTAGAGTTAAACTTGCACTTATAATAGAACTTCCGCCAAATAGAGTAAATAGCTAGAATTTATATTACGAGTATGGATTCATTATTAGGCTATTTTAAACTATTGATATCTAATTTAAATTTTAAATTTAGAGAATTGTGGTTATGCTGTTATATATAACATAGGCGTAGCACGCGGTCCGGCTGGTCCGGCAATGGCCGGACCAGTTTTAATTTATTCTACTATATTATATAGGAGGGTCCGGTTATGGCCGGACCACTTTAACTGTTTGGCCGGAGAGTTTTCAGAGCCGTGCGACGCCCGTGTTTTCCTATTAAATATTAGCACAAATCAAGTGAGTCCCCATCCCGACATTTTGGAAACTTGGGCGCCACTGCTAACACGAACGAACAAAAGTCGCGAAGCGACTTTTGTGAGAGAGTGATCCGCCGAGAAGCGACCGAGACCGAAGGGCTCGTACTTTAATGTAGTAACCTTTTGAAAGCATAGTAAAAGCACGCCTTTTAGAAAATTGTCGTATTCTCCAGCCGTTTATTGTCCTTTTGAAATTTATCAGTCGATGAAGCTGGCACGAGGCCGGTCGAATGAGACCCATAACTTGGCTTAGGGGGAACACTGCCTATTTATGTATTCAACAACAACAAATATTCATATTATAAATTTCAAAATGCGAAATTCGAAATCAGCATGCTTGTTTACCTATTATAACATTTGGAACTTAGTCTATATCTTAAATTGTAAATGCGGTTTCTATTCCCCCATCACTCTAATACATTCCGGACAAACAAACAAACAAACACACACACACACACACACACACACTTCTAGAATACCCGGACGGGCAACTCGCAAAGTGCTGAATAAAAACTGGAGGCTGAGAGTCTCCAATTTAAAAAATTTTAAAGCATTAGGTTTCCGGTTTCCAAATGTTATTTTTGGCACCCGTCAATAATTTTAGGTTTTCACTCAAAATTTCTCACACCTCGACAAGTTATGACGTCATTATCACATTTCGAGAATCCTGAAAGTCACTTAATCGCACATAATTCGCGCACTCTAAGAGATAAAATCTAAAAATTTAATAGAACATGCATCACGTTATATCACGTTTTTGGCTCTTATATATAATTGAGATGGGATTCTATATAATATTGTATTATATTATATAGATCTATTTAGTGAGCCAGGAGGAAACTAGACTGAAATTTTGTTCATACGAACACGGTTATTAATAATTAAACGGTTAATTAATACTAACAAATGTGGAAAGCGATTGGGGAAATAAAGATATTCTCAATAAAAGCTCGGATTCTTTTAATATGAACATTCAAGGGACAAAAAATATGGTCATAAAAGAAAACCTTCATAATAAGAGAACTCAACTTAAAATACAAAAGGGCTTGTTCATGATGAAAACAATCCTTTACGTAGAGCAGACGAAAAATTGTTCACAATAAGTGGACTTGGTTCTTGTACTAAGGGGCTGTTCAAACGTTACGTTTTCCAAGTGGGAGTGTTCAATGTGTGACAGATCGTACATTTTGTATTATAAAATGGTTAAAAAACTTTATATAGGGATTACATAGCGCACTGTCTACCTTCGTGATTTTTTGCGTTACGTAACGTTTGAACGGCCCCTGATGATCGATTAAAGATAATTCATTTACAAATGCTCTTATTTGCTAAAAGAAAATTCTGATTTCTTACATGATTTATTTCAAAATAGTACTATGTTGTTGTGCAAATAATATACAGTAGAACCTCGTTAGTACGAACAATTTACTGGACTTAATTTCTAATAGGAAAATTGTTTGCAAAACAACTGGATAAAGATTCTCTATTTTATTCGAAAATAATTCACAAGATTAATGTGATTCACCCTGATTTAATTTCCACTATTCATGAGAAATTGAGTAATAGATCCCCACTATTACTTAAGCTGACAAGTCAAAAATATATAGCGCTGACCAACATCGATAGTATCCCATCCTTACGAGATGCATTACAAATAGCCGTTGAGCTAGAAATGACCGTCATGTTTGAATACCTATTTGCTTGTTTTAGTGTAATAAATTCATCAGACGAGGTTAGTGCCGATAGCGAAATTACCAAGATTACAGGACTATTTGCTCCTTATATATCTGAATTAAGGCGGGAATATAAAAGACAATTTATGATCATCTGTTTACAAGAGATGCAACATATGTGCATGGCCTGCGATATGCTTATTTCAATTGGTGGCATACCAAACCTGCAAAAAGTTGAATTTCCATCTACAATCGGAACTTGTGAGGAAAAGGCGGACTTAGTAAGACTTAATTTGGAATCACTTACTATGTTTGCAAAAAATGAAGAACCATATTCTGATGAATCTGATGTTAACCGAAGCATTAATATAATTCAACCCGAAATAGAAGAAGGTTTTCAGTATATCAGCATTTCACAGCTATACGTTGCAATTAGTAAAGGTTTTGAAAATATCCATCAACAAATTGGGAATTCAATGTTCTATGTTAAGACCGGGATGTCACCAATGAAGCAAGCTTATACAGATTTGAGTTCTTGTTTAAAAGATATTCAAACAATTCAAGAACAAGGAGAAGGTGAATTAGGTGGGAAACTTTTCGACGATATCATCAAAGAGTTTTTAGAATGGATTAAAAATGTAGTTGTACCAGGGGAGCATGAAATAGTTGAAATCAAAAAAAAAATAATAGAACTTTGTGAGAAGATTTTAGAAGAAGTTGGAGATTTAGAACAATTGGTTCCAGATATTTTGGAATTAATTAACCTGACTGAGAGATTTGAACAATTATCGAAAATTCCATTACCATTCGACAAAAAAGATTTTATCAAAGAACAATTTATCGACCCTTCGCACTTTGCAAGATTCTTAATGATGATACTCAATTATACAATGTTAATGAAGCAAGCAGGAATAGAAGTAAAAGCCAAGGCAGAATCCGATTTATTTGCAGCTTACTTCTCTCGTCCCTCACATCCACGCCCTAACAATTGTGTATACCATCCAATAACAATAGAAATAGTTGAGCTAACCAATACAGCTTACCATGTGCTTCTAAAGATATTAGAAGGAACGATCATAGCTGTCCCCGATGAATTAAATGAATCTTATCAAATAACTCAGCGATACAATAACATTAAGTTCTACCCAATTATGTCCATCTTAATTTACCCGTTAGGAGAAATTCTAAGTTATTTTCAACTGAGCACTGAGGAGGAAGGAAGAAAGTTGACCGCAGGTTTTCCATTCATTCCAAACACAAATGATCCATATACTTTTAATCCACTTGATAAGTTCCATGATGTTGTTTTGACATTAACGAAGCTCTACAAACAGAGTCTGGAGTTGGAGAAACATATTTTCAGTGATTTAAAATCGTGTGTCGGAATGTGGATCGATAATGAACAGGATCGGGAACCAATTGCAGATCGAGTGGCATACATGCTCAAGCACGTCATTGAAAGCATAAGGATACTCTATTTAGGTTTTACGAATAGTCTCGCGCCTAGTAAATCTGAACCTGAACTTAAAAAAGGTAAAAGCAAAGCAAATCCACCAAAACACACCGAAAATGTTAATAAATACTATCTCAATGTTGAATTCGAAGGTCATGTTATCTACAGTATGGCTACTGATAATGATCCAACATTTGAAACCAGGGGTTTTTGGGGGCATCAGTTTATGTTTGAGGAAGAAAAGGATCCTGATTTCACAGATGAACTTCATTCACAAAATACTCTCAAAAATAAGTATGGTCAGTTTCGAAGAGAGTTTGTCCCAGATAGATTCTACAAGGGCGTGAAATGTACTTCTGCTAAGTTGGTGTTGCCTTGTTATGAGTCAGAGGATACCATAAATAAGGAGAAATTCCATGCAATTCAAGGAGCACTTCAAGAAGATTTTAAGGATACAGATTTCTGTTTCTTATCCATTGAAATTGACGGTATTAAAAGTGAATTTAGATTTCCACAACTAAATTATGCAATAACGAGGCAAATTGGGATTGATCCAATCTACATTGTATTTAATACCGATCAATTCAAAGTTAAAAGGGCAAATCTAACATACGATAAGGATGGTAAAGTTGTTGATTTTATAACTGCTTGTTTAACTTGCAGTGATAACTTTGGCGCATATCCTCATATATTAGATAGTCGTATGCCAAAGAGCGGTGGCTATCTACAATGGGTAGATCCCTTTCAAGTAAATAACGGCTTACTAAAGAACACGAATCGAATTAATGCAAAATCTGGCGCGGGGCAATCTTCTTCGGATTTTTACACTACTTACAAGAGGAGGTGTGATGCGATTAAAGTTGAGATAGATAAAATCCTGAAAAATTACACAGATGATCATTTAGCAGAGGTAATTAACATTTTTCTGAAAGATTACCCACAGTCGAAATTAATTATATTAGCGCTGATGGCTAATATACCACCACCAGATATTAACAGGTTATCTTATCTGTGTACGAGATACCTAAATTGCATGGAACTGATCGCTGCTAACTGTATTGCCGCCCCGTTCCAATGTTTCTACCATATTCCCTTGAATGCACCGAAAGATGAACAATACTTTACTGCTGAAAACCTTAGACCTGAAGGTGTACTGTCTGGAATTGAGTTTTTCAAAGATCAAGATTGGTATTTGGATTTCTGGGTTGGAGGAATTGACTATGATGCGCTCACGCTATTTATGTCCGGAAGCTTAATGATCCCTGTAACTGTGGATCTTGGGAAACCATAGATTATCAAAAGACAAATAGTGTCTTTGTAGTGTGTTAGATTATTAGAATTAGATTAGTTTTCTCTTAGTTGCAAGACATGAATTTAATGTTTGCCCTACCTTAGTTAGAACTAGTCGTTAGGACTACTAGAAAAGTAGAACTGTGTATTATACATTATGTTTTTAGTATATAGAATATAGTGTGTGATTTACAAATATTATTTTCATTAATTTGGGATTCCTCAATGAATAGAAAAGCGTTTGTTATAGTATACAAATGCCCAAAGGGTTTTTGTCAGGATCTTTATTAAACAAACAAAATCAGCGGTCCACAGCTTATTTACACCTCTGCTATCGAAGTTTAATGTCACTCTATTCTATAGCATTATAATTGCATGATCAATGATCGCGATTCTTTTCCGATCATAGTTTACAGGAGGATCTAATTGGAGATCGCGATCGTTTTAACTCCTAAAATTCGATCCTTAATCCCGATCTTTTGAAAAAGTGATAAATAATTTAATCAATGTTGATTAAGTCTCAGTAAGGAGGTTCACTTAGGATATGAAAGCTTCTGTGAAGAGGATTGTAGTTGGTTATCCATTTTTTCTCAACTACATTTATTCGGACAAAATTATCCAATTAGAATTTTTTTAAATTCTGTTTATTTACAATACGCAATAAGAAAAGATGGCAAAACTATCGTGATCGGATCGGCGATCATTTGTAAAAATAAGATCCGGGATTTAAATCGGCGATACATTTCCCAGTAATGATCGGGGTCGAGATCAGGATAAATTTTTTTGCGATTGACTAAGGCCCTACTCTATTCCAGTTGGGGTTCACTGGTCTACAATATCCTGCTTGCAATTACTCAAAGAACCCGGATAGCAGTTTTGAACATATGAGGAATAATTTATTGATTTCTGCAATCTAAATTAATATAAGCAATCAAAAATATCTAATGATAAATTACACTATAACATAAGAAACATATAACTTCTAAACTAAATTTAAGGTTTTCTTATTGATTTATTATATACTTGTACAGTGGATGCCGGTAATAAGCACATCGTCGGGAACTGCACTTAATGTGCTTATGACAGATAAGTATGTTCTTATAACCGGACATAAATAATATAGGGTATATGGCAACCGTTTTCCAACATAGTGTTCTTATATCCGTTATGTTCTTATAACCGGTGTGCATATATCCGACATTTACTGTACTACTATGTGTTTCATTGATTAATTATTTTTAACATTACATTCCACGAGTGCAATTGAGTAGATAGATATATTTGATGAACTCAGGTGTTCAATTTCAAAGACCCATAAGATACGCTGGTGGGATTGCAAATTCCTTACCCAGGTAACGTTGTATAATAAACACTATAGTACAGTTAAATCGGCTTAATTGAGATACTGGCTAATCGAGTCAAACTACCTATAACAAGAATGTTCAATTCAGCTGAGTCGACTACAGTGGTGTTCGCCTAATACAGTAGAACTTGCATAATCAGACCATTGTACACTCTGGAATTCAACCGATCCGATATTTAAATGATTGTTATATAGTGAAAGTTGTACAATAATCCTTTTGGTAATGAAACATTTTTTCATATCCCAACGTGTGTCGAAATAGGCTGGTTCTACTGTAGCAATATGGCTCTATCAACAAGTCAATTCAGTCCCAAATCAAACGTTTATCTTAATTCTGTTCTTCTAATAGCAAGTTCGCCTAACAGCAAGCAAAATCGTGCAAAATGCAACTTGCGAATACCACTGTGTTGTGTTTAGATTTCATTAAAATTTATACTAAAGTATAATATTGCTTTAATTTCTAACTGTAGGAACAAGCCTTGAAATATATGAACTTCATTAAATTTGAGGAAACTGCAGCAGTTGAAAAATCAGTGGGTTAACTGGAACTCATAAAATGAGCGACTTAAAGAACTGGATAGAGAGAAAAGAGCATGTGGACGAACTAATATATTCAAACATCTAGACTATGTATAGCCTCCTATTCTTCCTACTTGTGCTGAATATTTGTATGTGAATTGATTTGCAATAAAAATAATGTTACTCTTTGGCAGAGTTCCACCCGGTCTGAATTTTGTAACCGAAGCCCGGCCCGCTTTAGCGCTTTAAGTCCTTCGAAATTTTTGAGAAAAATAGAATTGTCAAAGTTGGGTTTATAGAGTAAAAACAAAGAACTAAAGTCTGCTACGTTGTAATATGTAGTTTCCATTAAGTAAAGTATTATGTCTGGAAAGTTTATGAATGGTACATCCAAATCTCTAGTCCTTAAATTGAATTGGTCGTCAACTCGTGTACAAATGAGATTTTTCTTACGCTAATTGGTATTCCTAGTTAGAAAGTAACTCCCCCCGAACATGTTTGGAATTTGAACTTTACTTATGAAGACAACCCAACATTAACCAAATTGAGGATCTTATGTGTGTTATTAAATTTCAGTAGAACGCTCTACATATGGCCAGGTAAAATAAATTAATTGTTTATCATCCATATATTTTCAGAAAATACGGACTTTTTCTTTTTTATAGGGACGTTTTTTATTTACTATTTATTTCAATTACCTTATTATAGGAAATTAACGCGCCATGAAATTTACGCGAATTTCTCCAAATCGCGTTAATTTCCTTCGCGTTAATTTCATGGAGCGTTAATTTCCATTACCTTAATTTCCTGCTATTTATCAAAATTATTCAATAGATGGACAAACTTCCGAGCTACATATTTTCAGATGGCAACTAGTTTGAAAGGATACACCATGTCTATCAAGTAGATTGGAAACCTATTTGAGCACAATAATAGTATTCAATCAGGAGATTAATAATCCTGAATTTTTTTTATAAATTTTATTCGCGTTAATTTCATGTATTTGAAAATGTTCAGCTCCAATTCGCGTTAATTTCATGGAGCGTTAATTTCCTATAATAAGGTAATATGTAAATAACATTATCCTATGCAAAAACAATAAATATAAATATTTATTGATTAGAAAATGCTTAAATAATTAAGGTGATTTAAGTAATGCTCTAAAATACAAGACTTATTAAAAATTGATACATTAGGAGTACTTTACACAAATTTATCACTAATATTTCGTACGTATATTATATATCATAAGATATTAAAAAATAAATTGGACGGACGGGGATGATAAACAATTTATTTATTTTATATGGCCTAAGGCCCTAAGTAATTTATTATAATTTTGTAATCAGATAGAATTTCCTTAACTATTCTGGGAACTATTCTCAAACTGATTAAATAAGTACGTAATACTATGTATGCAAAACAACCTAAGAAAACACTAATCATTAAAAGTGAATGGAAAAACTAAATACACACTACCTCGAGCATAAGGATTAATATTTCTAACCAATACTTATTTTTAACGCTAAAATAAAGCCCTCTGTGATTCAAATAAATTTACTGTAACTAAGGACAGATTTAGCGGTATGAGAAACTCTATGGCAGCGACCTCTATCCACCAACAAAAAACACTTAATAACATTTCAAAAATCTATTGGGCCGCTTGGCCTATTTTGAGTTTATTAACTATTCCAATTACAAAATATAAGTTAAGCGTCGTGAACATGTGGCAAATCTTTTAATAATGTCATAAATTGATGATGTCTAGGTATTCCAGACCCGGACTGTCTGGATTTAGAGCAATTTGTCGGTGTCCGGGTTTGGAGAAATTTGATTCTGTAAACAAAGTGCACAATAATATTAAATTATTATTGTTATATTTATTATTCCCAAGTTCCTAGTTAGTAAATATTTTATGTTTCAGTATTTATCTATGCTAGTTCGGCTCTTATAAATTTTGTTATGTATCGTTTTAATCTTTTCATCTAAACATCAGTTCTGTATTTAACCAAAAAGTAATAGAGTAAATATTTGCATTTTTGGTTTTAATTACAAAAAAAATTACGCCTTAGTAGTACTGTAAATATTAAGCAGTGACGTTTCCAGGGGGGCAGTTGCCCCCAGTTTTTTGGCTTGCCTCCCAAGTTTTTTATCTGGGTTTATAAGATTCCCAAAAATTGTTCTGAGTGGAATGCTCCCAACCTCTACATATCATTTTATTTCTCAGCTATAATGTAAGTAGATCGGTGTTCGTCTAATATCAATCTGGCTCCATTCGCCTGGGAGTAAATGCAGTGGGGATTAATAATATAATTATCCCCCACTTTTTCTTTTTTAAATATTTATTAAAGAACTTTTTAAATATTTATTAAAGAACTAACCAAATCCCAGGAAGCAAGCCAATAATTTCCTGGAAACATTTCCATAGGGCCTGAACATCTATAAATTTCGCTTGCTTGCAAAGCTCGCTCGGTTGTATTCAAGATTACATGCTACAACAAAATAATCTGTAAAGAAACTGTTTCACTGCTACAACCAATACCAAAAAATATTTTGTTCCTCCCAATCTAGGATATGTGTTTCCATCACTGTCCATTTGCAAGTTGCTTTATTTCAAAAAGCAAGCATTTAATGTTAATTAAGTTCTTATAATAGCAAGCTCGCCTATTCGCAAGGAAATTTCATTAAAAATTCGAACTACTATTTCGCCAACACCACTGTATATTACAAACTGCGTAGTTCAAAAATTACAAAATTCGTTAAATCAGCTTTTGGCAACGAATATTGTGCCCAAAAATTTAGGTTTGTTCCCAAGTTTCAGATAGATTAAAAAAATACAATGCATTTTAGTTACAGTAAATATGAATATTAATACTCAATTTTGTCCGGGTTTGGCCCTATCAGATCTGGCAACCGGCTAGGGTATGTCAGAACGATTAATTTGCTGAATCCTAATGAAAAAATTTCAGTCTGCTAAGATTGGGGGGATCCCCCTCAACGCCCTTGGTGATCGTAATTTATTGTGCGAATTAGTGTTGTAAGGTCGGAAAATTTCCGGAAATTTCCCAAAAATAGCTAAATTTCCGGAGATTTTACAAGGAAAAATTATTATATATACCTAGTTTTTTTAATTTTGATGAACCATATCTCTAATATATACATGTAGAGTTGATACTATGCGCTTAACGCCGCTTGTTATTTCCCTCATGACAGTCTAACTTAAATAGCACAAAATTTTGGCACTTCAAAATAAAGATCCTAAGCATAATTTGAAATATGTAATCTTCCAGAAATTTCCGGAAATTTTCGGAAATTTCCAATGAAAACAAATTTTTTGGAAATTTTACAACACTAGTGCGAATTATCGTGTTTTAAAATAATATCTTGTTAATTATTTAATAACTCAAAGATTATTTAAGTTAAGCATCTAAAATGTATTTATTTAAAGGCGGGAATGCAAAAGTCTGTTCATGATCATCGTATATGTTCAAGATATGCAACAACCTGACCTGCAATTTGCTTATTTTCAATTGGTGACATACCAAATCTGCAAAAATTTAAACTTCCATCTACAAATAATTGAAAATGCATCCCTAATTAGACTAAACGAATGATAAAGGTTAATCTTTACATTGTTTAGGATAACTTATATTTCAAACAAATTAAAGTTATGAAACGAAATACCAACCGTTTTTCGGTTACTCGGCTGAGTTTTGTCTTGAAACAACTGTAATAATGTATTACTAATCAAGGCAACTGTAGAATAGCCGGCCGAACTGCTGCTAGTGGGGTTTCGTTCCATTCCAGGAACTCATCAGGACCGTGACCCTCGACCCCATGACTCACCTCATCAGTGGGTAGTCACGCTTCCTTATTGCCACGGTGTCTACTTAACGACCACTCGTGCCTACTGCCGGTATACGGCGTCTCCACACAACACTCGTACCGGCCCCGATACTACAGAATATTAAGACACATAGTCATAGTCTGCCCCAGGATTTCATCCAGACTAAATTTCCCGCGCGCCTAGATTTAGTTTGAGCTCGCTCGCACCCGCCTAAATTACTCATTTTGTATTAAGTCTATGGGAGCATCTCTCGATTTTCGCGCGCCTAGAAAAATTTCCTTCCAAATTTACGTGCCTCCAGACGCGTTGCATACGCCTGGATGATGAAACCCTGGTCTGCCCGTACTGCCACCTACAGTCTTTCCAAAGGACTGTACTCCTGAAGGTCCAGTGATACTCATAACATCCGTAGATTCAGAAGATACAACATAATCTGAAATCTCATTTATATAAAACAAATATTATTTTATTATGATTAATTAATCTGTGGAAGTGTATAAGTAGCCATATTCGTTGCTCTGCTCAACCTTAATATTTCCTTGGAATTGTTCCAAATTACCATTTCTCATCACTTTATTATAATCCGGACTGACAAACAAAGTAACAAACACAACAATTGAGGTAGGTAAACAAATATGATAAACACTAATTTCGCATTTAAAAATTCTAATACGTATTTAGTTAATGTTCATAATTTGTATTTCATTGGTTGTTTTGTATACTTAGGTTTAGTTATGTACATTTTTCTAGGACTCATTCAATTTGTAGATTTTATGTTAATATTCCTGAATCAAGTATTCATCTAGGGCTGAAAGCCCGTCTAAATTCTCAGTGCTTGAATATTTTAGCCTGATATGATGTCTTCAATTAGGAACAAAAATCTTTAAACTAAGTCATAGCATTCTATAACTAAGTATATCACAAATCACAATGCATTAATTATTCTCGAATAGAGATAAACTACATGACTACAATAATTGGTTATTTATGGAACATGCGAAATATGTTGTAATTTATTTCTGCATTAATCTTCTAAACTATAAAGATACTTTTCCCATTCAGATAAATATGCATAATAATTGAATTCTGGTATAACCAAAATATTCACACGTTACTAGCTACAACTGAATGAAAAGTGAGCAACATCAAAATTACGATAGATAAGTTGCAAAAATAGTTAATGAAAGGAATTCTATGTGATTATAATAATTTATAATATATTCATATTAAATTATTAATCAATGGTTCAATTATTTAGGGCGTTCTCTTGAAATGTAATAAGTTATCCCTCAGAAATCCTCAATTTGAATAATATTGGGTTGTCTTCGTAGCAAAGTTTAATTTCCAACACATGTTTAAGGTGGAGTTACTTCCTTTCTATGAATACTAATTATATTAATTATTGGTACGGACTGGTCGACAACTAAAGTACTGAATGTACTTATTCATAAACTCCTCAATCATTATTATTTGATTAATTATAACTATTATAACGTAGCTGATTGTAAGTTTGTAACTATTCTCTTTTATCATCTTTAAATCCTATATAGCCTTCTAAGCTATTGATTTTACACTTTGTTATACCAACTCCGGTTACAACGAATTTCAACTTGTAATGAACTCTTATAAGATCGAACTCCGCTTATAACGAAATGAAACTACGGTTGACTGTAGTGTTATGAGTACACAGGCTCCCAACCCGTGTACTCCTGAGGACTAGAGACTGAGTGTACTCATAAATCATAATACTACAGTCAACTCCCGTTATAACGAAGTGCTGGGGACCGTAGTTTCATTTCGTTATAAGCGGAGTTCGATCTTATAAAAGTTCATTACAAGTTGAATTTTCGTTATAACAGAAGTAAAATCAATAGCTTAGAGGCTATTAGGGATTATAAAACACTTCGCTATAAACGGAATTTCGTTATATCCATTTCGTTGTAAACGAAGTTTTAGTAATGTAGTAATAAGATATAAGGATTTCCGGACCATTGATTATAAGCAGGTACTTCGTTATATCCGACTTGGGTATAACGGGAGTTGACTGTATATGTTTAGTTTGGATTAAATAGTTTCGGACAAGTTCGGTTCGGATTATCTCATTCTATAGTCTATAGAATGAGATAATCCGAACCGAACTTGTCCGAAACTATTTAATCAAGAATATAATATTTAGGTGGGTTCTAATGGTTTCCACCAATAGTATGCCTACCGAAGTTGTCAAAATCAATGGAATTATATTACAGTGATCAACTAATGTGTATAAATTTTATCATACCAATGTCATTTTTATTGACCCGGCGCTTATTCGGGGAAATACGGTATGTCAAACTTAAATAATAAGAATAAATAACATGTTCTTATGTATATCTTGACACACATAATAAAATGCTTAGGGGTCAGTGTAGTTCGTTTCAATAAAGTGTAGATTTACATTTTAGACGAGCGAGCGAAACGAGCGAGAATAAAATTTGAGGTGTCTAGGGATCTTGACCAATGTACAGGGGAAAATTGGAGCCTCGTACAGACATATGACTCAAATGGATTGGAAAGTGTGAACTCATTAAATTGAATTCAATAGCATCAATGAATCAGAGGAATAAAATAGTTCAATAAATTTTAGCAGAAGAGCATTGCCCCGGGGCGAGGATTTCTACCAGGGGGGCATTTCCTCCCTATGCCCCCCGTAGTGACGTCCCTGTCCCTAACTCCTTCCACTACAAATGTCCATGAAAAATGAAGTACAACCTTGGTGGTGGAGGCCCCGGTTGCCCATGGGTTAATCCGGCCCTGTCTATAGAGGTCTATAGAAAATGTATTACTTCACTAATCGGAACAGAATTTTTTTGAATCGGAACACCTCTCCTCGGATTAGCGAGGGTGTACTGTATTTATTTAGAATATTACATTAGACCCTCGGTAGTACGAATACCACCGTCAAAATGCATTCTCCTGTAATTTATTTATAAATTAGCATAATATTAATTCTACTAGTGTTATAATGTCTGGACTCCACACTGATAAATCTGTTGCAGTTCCTCTAACTTCAATATTCGCAGATGTGCACATCACTGACTATTCAGCTCAGGTCACACTCACTCAGACTTATAAGAACTATTCGGATGAGCCAATAGAAGCTACCTACGATTTCCCTATAACTGAGAGCTCAGCTGTAACAGGCTTTACAGCTAAAATTAACGATAAAATAATTAGAGCGGAAGTGAAGGAGAACGAAGAAGCGAAGCAGGTATAGTAAGCATTAAATAATAATCAAATCTAACAGTGGAAATTCTTATTAAGTTAATTGAGTAATACGTAATGTGTACATACAGTAGAACTCGTTAATTAATACGAACACCAGCGGACGGTAACAATTTGTTCGCTTTATCCGGAGTTTGTATTAACCGGAGTAATAGCCATTGAATAGCCATTGCAGGGACCTGATGTTGTGGAACTGTTTGTTCGTATTAACCGTTTTGTACTAACGAGGTTCTACTGTAATTAGTGTAATTATATAGTAGTGAAATCAGTGTATTATATAGCCATTTGTAAATACGCTCCGAATCCTGGTCTGATGCAATTTGCAACACCTAAATCACAAATTAATATTACGGTATAGGAGAAGATTCAAAATTTTAGCTCTCCTAATTAAATTTACCTAAGAATCATACTCCAAAAGGAGCGTCTCGCGCTCCTGGATAAATCCTTGAGTGAAATTATTTATTCACTGATTGTATTTTGTGTTTGATTCTGATATACAGCCGAAACCGGTTTTTTCTAACTACGTAACTATTTATTAAAAATGTATAAGAATTTCCAATTTTGTTTTATTTTCAGTTGGTTAATTCTAATATAAGATTTTTCTTACTTTCCATGCAAATAATTGGTTAGAAAAAACGGTTTCGCCTATACTTATATATATAGGACGTACTCTAATTATACTATACAGGTTTATGACGACACTATTTCATCCGGGCACGGCGCGTATTTGCTGCAGCAGACTTCTGACGATGTTTTTACGATTTCAGTCGGGAATCTACCCCCAGCAACCGTAGTTGAGATTGAAATTTCTTACATTTGTGAGCTCAAAGGTTCTGGAAAAGAACAAGCCCCTCACGTGCTATTCAACATCCCAACTACAATACTACAGCCGTATTACCCTCCGAACCATGGATCTACAGTTATTAACTTAACTCACAAGCAAGCAGTTAAATACACGTTTGATGCGCGTGTTAAAGCCGATATGCATTGTAAAATAAGGAAAGTTAATTGTACCACCCATGGCTGTAACATTAAATACCCTTCTCCCAACCAGTTTGAGGCTTTGGTGTTGAAAAAAGCGCAGAAAATAGTCGACAAAGGGTTTGCGTTAGAAATACATTTATCCGAGCCACACAAACCAAGGATTTGGTCAGAAAAGCGTCCAGATGACAGTGTAGCTTTAATGCTAGTCACTTATCCTAATATTAAATACAAGGAACTGGCAACTGAAATTATATTCGTGGTGGATCGCTCGGGTTCAATGGGTGGTAGTTCAATCATAGAGGCACGCACTGCCCTAAAAACTTGTATCAAATTGTTGCCTAATACAGTTTTGTTTAATATCGTTGGTTTCGGTTCTGATTTTAATTATCTTTTCAAAGAATCTCAGCAGGCGAAAGGTGATAGTCTCAAAAAGGCGATTACTCATGCGAATAGAATTCAAGCTAATTTAGGCGGCACAGAAATTCTACAGCCTTTACAACACATTTATAACCAGAAACTAATCCCTGGTACGCCTAGGAATATATTCATACTAACAGATGGTGGCGTCGGCAATACTGAACAAGTTAAGGAAACTGTACACAAAAACTCTAACTCAACACGTGTGTTCTCATTCGGTATAGGAGCTGGTGTATCAGAGGCGTTAGTTAAAGGCGTAGCGCGATTGGGCAAAGGCAAGGCTGTATTTATTCGTGACGTCACTAATATGGAAGAAATAATTTCAACTCAGTTACAGGCTGCTCTACAGCCAGCTATGACTGACTCAAAAATAGAATTCAATGGAATTAATATTACCCAAATAGCTCCCAGTACTCTACCGCCTATATTCAACTTGGAACAGTATATTGTGTATGCCTTTAGCGAACCTAATTTCAAGGGAAATCTGAATAATATAGAGGTTACCTTAAGTGCGGTTGATCCAAATAAGAAGAGAGTTGAGTACAAAGTTAAGTTATCGGCTGCTACTAATTTGTATGCGCGAAACAATCAGATTATTCAGAAATTAGCCGCGAGATCTCTGATACAGGAATTAGAAGAATCGGGTTTGCTTGCGAAACCTGACAAAGCTGAGGAGATTAAACAGAAAATAATAGAATTAGGCCTGACCTACTCTCTGGCTACGAAGCACACTAGCTTTATAGCCGTGGAAGAGAGAGATGCCGCCACTATACAACACGCTCCTATGACACATACCATTGTACCACTGCCAACCCTTAGCGGTTCTTCTCCCATTCGAATGCCCAGACAAGTGGGTGGGTTTGCCCGTAAAGTAGACTCTTCTCTTTATAAGTTTAATTCCCTATCACTCGGCAATACTGGTGTGTTAACTCGCTATAAGGCAGCTAAGCTTTTACAAGAATTCAACTCTGCTTCACGGAAGCGTAAAAACACAGGTGGTATATATATTCCGAGTAAAGTGTCAAGAAATTCGTCTTATGACCTCAGGGATCTCACATATAGAAATGAGCTTAAAACTTGTGTAGGTATACCTCTAACAAAATCCCCTCCATTTTTCAGTGATCCTTGCATTTCATTTGCATTGAAAGGCCCTATCCTTGATTCGAAGAATTTTACTTGTTGGTTGGACGCTTCTATTGCTTTTATAATTTCAATTGCGCCGCTGAAAGAGTGCCTATTAACATTCACAGCTGATACACAGGCACCGCCTATATTAATACAATTATCCAATTTAATAAATGTATGGATAAATAGAGAAAATTGGAATCGTGAATGGCGACATTCGCTTATGGAAGAATATCAGAAAATGAAAGAAATTCTCGAAACTTTTGGATTTTCTTTTAGAAAAGAAACGAGCCCAGGTGAATTCATTCAATTTGTTAACACACAAATTTCAAAAGTCCGTGAATGTCCTTGTAAGTTGTTCCCTTCTTTGGAAAACTTTTCTCATAAATTTCCCCTCGAACCTATAAATTATGGCATTATTGAGCACAACAACGAATTCCCGAAAGAGTTGATCCCTCACGGTTGGAAAATATGTTCCCTGATTCATAAGTCGAGTGTTGAGTGTCGAGGCGATTCTAGCTTCTGTGGGCATTTCTGTTTATTCTCGTTTGAGAACTCTCCGCCTGGATATGTTATATATGATTCTATGCTCACACTACATCCAGGCAACTTCCAGGGTGGGTTTGTATCAGAGAACAATTCCATGTATGCAACTCTGGTTAAGGAGATAATGGATAGTGTTGTGCTGTGTTGTCTTATGCGGAAATAGTTTGGTAGCTTTGAGAGTTGAATATTCTAGAATTAAGAACTTTTTATTCTAGTCTGTTCCTCTCATGTAGTTATGCTTAGTTTCGAGACTGTCAATAGCATTTTCTTTTTATTATCTCTAATGTATTTATATATCATAATAGACACCAGTTTACACATAATTTATTTTTAATTTCGCAGTAAAATCATTACATCAATAGAAGTCCATATTTAACAAATAAATTGGTCAAACAATTCGAATAGTTGGATAAAAGGCATAACTTGATAGCTCAGCTCTACTAGAATATAATTTTTTATGATTAATAAAAGAGCCAGGCATTGCCTAAATGTCCATTTTTTTAATTGAGCAAAGACACCTGAATACTAAACCATAAATACTAATGTGACCCATTCTGCATTTGTAAAATGTAGTGAAATTATAACTTCCTAGGACCAAATAATTATTCCATTATTCCAGCACTAGTAGAATTGTAGTAGACTAAATTACTTATGTATATGAAATTGTATTTTATATTTTTAAAGATAGACTTCATTTTGCCCGAGTTATGTAGCATACCATATTTCCCCGAATAAACACGGTGCTTATTGTTTTGTGAGCCAAGTTTACACTCAATTTTTTTCAAAATCTAGGAAATAATATTTAGGTGATTATTGTGGCTCTCAGCGATAGTAAACATATAAATTGAATTCAAATAACTTTCACTTTCACATTTCTGGGCTACCGCGATTAATTAATAAATTGATAAACATATTTGTTCTAACCACAAATTGTGTCAACTATTTTTCTGAGTTTGTGAATACTAGAAGTGAGATTCTAACACACCCAAATGAACAGAGCTAACAACTAAAGTGAGCATGAATCAACCTATAAAATAGACAGTAACTCGCAAGCTACCTACCAAATACTCACAGGTGTGACATCTGGCAATAATTATGTTACGAACATGTTTTCCTCTCTGCCGAAATACTAAACAAATAATCCGTTCTGTCTCATCTCTCCCGAAAGGCAGACAACTGATTGGAGTGACTCACCAAATCAACAATGAAGCGATGGGTTTATTTTGCATCCCAGGCTTGATAAGCGGAAATGATTTCATGAGATTGACCAAAGAGAAAATGGAAAAAGCACAGACTATTGTCAATGATATAATCAACAATTCATTTGAGTTGAACCCTATTCAAATTGTCTACAAATTTGATAGGTTAGTTACTATTGATTTTACAGTGCATTTCTGTAATTTCAGTCTCAACTAATTATCTTCCCAAGGTCGCAACCGAATAATTCAATGTTTGCATTTGGTTGGAAGCCGAATATATTTAGTTATTCGTATTACTGATTTTGTGTTGGTTTTACTATGACTGTTTATCCAAAACGAATTCTACACTTTCAGGAATAATCGAAAATTCCCTATTTATTTTAATTGTAGGTCACCGATTCTTTGCCAAATATATTCGGTGAACTTTCGGTCTACAGCTAATTTGTTAAATCGGTATTTGGTTGCAGGGTTTTCAAACCTGGTTATAACATATACAGTCCACTCCGCTTAATAGAGTCACCGGTTAATAGATTTCTCCGCTTAATTGGGTCAAAATAACCTGGCCCGAGGTGACTCTATTAAGTGGAGTCGACTGTATAAGTCTTGTTTCCTTCATATTCATTTTTCAATTAATCCATTACACTTAGGTTGTCAAGTGAGCTCTGCTCCATCGCTGATCCTTCCAACTTCCTTCACATAACCCAATCAACTCCGGATATAAATCGCGCCGCAGAGACAGCTAGTCTAGCCATCAGTTCGTATGTGGAGACTCTCAACACCTGTCCCGAGCTCTACGCCAGACTCAAGCAGTGCGTGGACACCTTCTCACACCTGTGGAGTGTTCAGGAGCAGAGAGTCGCTATGCTATTACTCAAAGACTTCGAAACCTCAGGTAGCTTGGTTTATACATTTACAGTCAATAAGATTGAAGACAGTCAGGGCATTACTCACTAATAGCGTTTAACTTTTTCTTAACTACAGTCATGGCGCCTTATTGTGAACAATTTTTCTTCTGCTTAATATGAACATTTTTTAAATTATGAACAAGCTCTATGGTCCCAATTTAACAACTTACATAGGGTTTGTACTACGTTTAGTTCGCTTATTATGGAGTCTCTCTATTATGAACATAATTTTTGTCCCTTGAATTGAACGTTCATAATAAAAGAACCTGACTGTATGTAAGCTTGAAAATAACTAAAATACTTTGGACGATAACTTGAATTTCTAATTAATTGCCCAATAATTTATATCTATTTGAGTTAAGAAAAAATTAAGCATTATTAGTGAAGTTCTTTTACTATGAACATTCAGGGGGCAAAAATTGTGTTCAAAATAGAGAGACTTTAATAAGCGAGCTCAATTTATTACAAACACTATGTAAGTTGTTAAATTGCAACCAAGGGCTTGTTCATAATGTCAAGTTTTTCATAATAAGCAGACGAAATATTGTTCACAATAAGCAGACCTGACTGACTGTATTATAATTCTGCAGTCCTAAACACAAGCAGAGCCATAGTTAATGCGGCTAATCTGAATGAGTAATTACTAATCTAATGAATTTGCTCTCTAGGCGTACATTTGCCCGAGAAGGCTAGAATAAGTGTGTTACACCTCCAATCGAAAGAAATGAAAGTTGCAATGGAATTCTTTTCTCAGTCTCTCTCACCAGCACACGTTGGACAATGGATAATAGAAGATGGCTACACCCTCAGCTTGCACTCTCACATAAGGAAAACCGTTTACAAAGCATTTTATCGCATTGATATGAATAACCTAGCAACTCTACGGGATCTGATTAACACCAGATACAAACTGGCCAAACTATTGGGCTATCCGTCTACAGCAGATAGACTTATAGCAGATTCAATGGCTAGAGATACTAGCAGTGTAGTGGCGCTTCTAGAAAAATCTTCCGAGTTCTTACGGCCTATCGCTTTAGAACAAGTACAAGAAGCAAAGGAGATCGCTCTTAGTCTTATCCCAAATGCAAAATCACAGAAACCGAATAGCTCGATTGGAATGAGAGCATATGATGGTGCTTTTTATATCAACTACGCTCGAAATAATTTATGGAAGCAACAAACTAATTCTATAGAAGACAATAAAACTCTTAACTCAGTGCTTTGCGAATACTTCCCACTTAGAAACTGTTTTGAAGCAATCAACATAATTTGTCAATCTCTCTACCAAATGAGTTTCGAGCCTCTCGCGATCCGGCCCAATGAGACCTGGCATCCGTCTGTTATAAAAGCCGGTCTCATAAATTCTGAGGGTCTCCAGGGAGTTCTGTACTTAGATTTACTGAATAGACCAAATAAGCCGGATATCGAATGCCACCAGTTAATACAAGGCAGTAGGAGAGACGAAGAAGGCAGATTCCAAATACCCGTTGCAGCTCTCGCGTGTAATTTCATTTCACACATGAACAACGAAAATACTTTAATTAACCCCGTTAACCTAGACAGTTTCTTTCACGAGATGGGTCACGCGCTGCACTCAGTGTTAGGCAATACTACGTTCCAGCACGTGGCTGGCACGAGATGCCCAAATGACTTAGCGGAAATTCCTTCTAATCTAATGGAGCTCTACCTCTTAGACCCGAGATTTATAAAATTATTCGCCAGCCATTACCAAACCGGGGAAGTTATTTCAGATTCCCTCATTAAACTTCATATTCAAAAATCTACAAAATTCGAGGCGTATTCCACACAAATACAAGTTATGTACGGTTTACTCGATCTAATGTTACACAAACATGAAATAAAAACTGAAAATAAGATACTAGAACTTGAAAATACTATTTACAACAATCATGGTTTGTTTTCACCGGAAACTGACACCTCTTGGGTACTACGATTCAGTCACCTATCAAACTATGGGTCAAAGTATTATTCTTATGTTTGGGCGAAAGCATTCGCTTCTCTCTTTTGGCGAAATAAATTTGCTGCTAATCCGCTTTGCCCGAAAGCAGGAGCGGAATATCGAGACAAATTCTTGTCTCATGGATTTGGGAAGGATCCATGGGAAATGGTTGAGGATTTTTTAGGGTTTAGACCCTCAGTTGATGATCTTGTGAATTCAATATTACATAATGTTACAAATACTACAGATATTAACCAAGAGGATATTAGTTTACCTACAATTGACTACAATTTAAAATGGAAATCGTGGATGATTCCTGATTAGTTTCCAAACTTGAGAGCTTTAATTGCTTTTACGTTAGAGGTATAATTCGATTTAGGATCATTCTATTTTCAAAGAGACTTTGAAATGCGTGTTCTACATTCTCTATGGAGCTTATTTATATTATTTTATTAAACTGTCAGTCTGATAGACATGTCTATAGTGTTAATAAGGTTTTTAATTTGAATTAACATTTTTGTTAATACATAGCTAATAGGGAAAGTTGCATAATATACTGAAATTATCCCTCACGTATAATGTATTATACGTACGCAATAAACATACGTACTAAACTTCAATACGCCTTAAACACTGACACGTATTATATAACTAGCTAATAGGAGTACCCTCGAGGAAACTGTATGTAGAACTGAAGTCCTTTTTGAGTCAAAATATAACCCGTTGTGATGTTAACAAAAGGGCTAGAAAAAAATAGTCCGGTCGCTAAATCAAAGGTGACATCGAAAATGTATCCGTTCGACATGGAGCCTCGGAATACTTTGATGCCGGGGGTCATGATGATTAAGGAAAATAAATTGGCATTTTGTCCAGCGTATCCCGATTTGGCTAAAATCTGGCTTTTAACCCAGGCAATAATTTACATTTCTCCACGCCTAGATCAAGTTTGAGCTCGCTCAAATGCGCAGCTAATATACTAAATTTGTACTACGTCTATGGGAGCATCTCTCGAATTTTGCGCGCCTAGACAAGTTCTCTTTCAGAATGACGCACTCGCACACCTGGATGAAACCCTGGCTAAAATTCGATGTTAAGCGACCTGACTGAAATACTAATATAATGCAGTAGAACCTTTTAAGTACGAACACCAAGGGACCGTCAAAATGCGCTCGCCTTATCCGGAATTCGTATTACATAATATAATTTGTATTGAAAAGGATTTTAAAGAGACTCAAATAGTGACTTATTAACCGAATTTCGTATTAACTGGGTTCTATATACCGAAAATATACTTTATTGTAAGATCGTGATATAAACCCTTTAACTATCCACTTGGGGAAAGACAGAATAATTAATAATTATCACACAATAGTATTATATTACAGTTTTTCAAGTATGTACATAGTATAGTGCAGAATAGTAGAAAAGTATCAAAATCAAATGAAATACATAATATCAAGTTCAGTATTATGTCTGTACAGTTCATTATTAATTAATTGAGGCGGTATGTAATTATTACAGTTATTAGAAGGTCTGAATTTTGCGTAGTACTCGCAGCGACCTGCTACCTTACAGCACACGATCCATGGCAAGACATCATAAATGCTATGTTTAATATTACTAACATCTAGACTGTAGGTATCTGCTGTTCCTGATCCTTGGGTTCCTATGTTAATGCTACCATTTGCATTGTAGCAACACTGTTCACTGGAACCGTATTCACTAGGAACTGATCTGAAGCAGGTGGCCACACCTGGATGGAAGAATTGCAAGCTGGGTGTATCTGTATCTCCATGAAAGTTGTTGTCATTAATCGCTTGTGTTGTGTTGCATGGACAGGGAAGGGTTCCTTTCGGGATTTGCTCCAAGAGAGGATCGAATAGTTTGCATGCTGAAAACGGTATGTTTATGAAGGTAACCAAAAGACTAGGCCCACCCAGGTATAAACTCGTGCTAGGATTAGTTAGTATGAATTTACCAATAGTTATTGGTGTATTTTCAAACTTTTTTCGTTTTTCAATAGAGATAGCAACATTGGAGAAACTGAATGAGAGTTTTCCAGTATTGTCTATGTTTTCAATTAGAACTGTGCTTTCCATCCAATTTATCAACTCTAATATTGGGTCTTCAATCAATATTAATTCCAATGTTATAACGTCATGCGGGATTAAATTCTTATCCCAAAACAGGCTAACAATCCTGTCAGTCGTGAAATCGAATAAATCGCCAGACATGAAATTCTCAATACTGAGAAGTGGCATTAGGAGATATTCACTCTGCACAAAGAATTTTCCGACATACGGGAATGAACCGCCGTTATCAACTGACACAAATACCTTTTGAATTCCGAGATTTATAAACGCGGGTGTTACACATGAGACCTGTTTTTCTCCCAATATTTTCCCATCAGAAACAATATCTGGGAATGACTCATATTTACATTTGATGTTAGCATGATCAGGTTTCTTGGGTAGACAGGGTATGTTTATAGTTAACTGTTCTCCGCCTACTTCTTGCAGGATAAATGGTTTTGCGTTGGTTGGCGCGTTGGAGCATTCGTCTTGTGAGAATGCAAAGGTAACCGAGTAGATTGTGAAGTAGCTCAAGAGTAGAAAAGATATAATGTTCATTGCTAAATAGGAATAAATAAATTGTAATTTTTTCAATAGAAGTAAGTATGTTTCTCAAACTAACTGATTATCTCAAGTCAATAATATACTTGATTATATGTCATTAATATATACCTATGTGATATCATGTGACAGCTGTATTTGTTTAAAGAGTAATCAAGTTTTAATTATTATATAATATCTCTATAGCAAAGTTGAAATAACTATTAACAAAGTTTAATTGAGTAAACTGGTTCTCCTATCAACGTTGAAATTTGATCTCTAAATTTAAACTAGTCAATTAGATTCATATATGTACAGCCATTGCGTCTATAAATAAATCCAATATTAGTAGGGTCAAAATTTAAGATTGCGTGACAAACCTCTGGGAAGTTAAGTTTTATGCCTGATTCTGATACTTTGGGTATATCTCGCGATTTAAGCTCCCATACCGGTCTCGAAAATGTGGGCAATCTTTTTTATAACGACAAATTCAAAGGGCCTCCGGCAATCATTTTGAAAATTTAGTCCCCTCTCTGAACAATTCATAAATTGAGATTAGAGTGTTTTTGAATAGTATACAATAAGTACTAGCTGCACTGAAAATTTCAATTCAATCGGAACTATGCTTTTATTGTAATAGCCTTTTGAAGATTCCAAACCTCAATGACACCATGGGAGGTCCATTCTTTAACTAATTTTTAAGGGATTTGAAGCATATATACATACAATCCTATATACATCCTATATACATACAATTACATTCTAAATGGCTAAGTAGTATATATCCATGTAAATTTTTGTAACAGACCAGAATTTTCCACTCTAACTCTTCTGGATATCTCACATGAGGGTGACGAAGCGGAAAAAATTGACCCATAATCGTTTTTTCGCCCACTTTTATCATATTTTTGATGTCAACTGACTTGATTTTTGAATTTTTAAATAGTCAAAGTGCGAAATTAGGTCTATTACCGAGATTTACATTGATACATACTACTTAGCCGATTAGAAGGTAATTGTATGTGGACAAGATATGCTTCAAATCCCTTAAAAAAATCCGAAATTGCAGCTGTACAGACAGCATTTTCCTTTAGAGGCGCTACTAGTTACCCAACCACCAAATGTAGTGCCTCCAAAGGGAATGCGTTGGCACAGACTGCAATTTTGGATTTTTATTGTTCATGTCGCAACATTAAATAGGTCTCAAAATGTGTCCAAAAAATGTAATCAATAATCGTGACCCCAGGTGCACATCTGTAACCAGGGGCGGCCTTAGGGGGCGTTAAGGCCTATTATCGGCGCCATATGCGCCGAGCCCGAAGGAAATTGGGGCGCTTAAGCCCCACCTGGTTGGTTGCGATCTCATAAAGCGAGCACACGTGCACACCTCAACAATGTATGAGCTGATTGAATTGCTGGTACGATCAAGATTTACAAAGTTCGGCGCACCTGGTTGCCACAAAATATACCAAAATTTCCTTGGCGACTATTGTTTTAGGAGGTTACAACCAGGGTGGAAACTACTAGGATGTTAACAGCAAACAGCAATTTATGCTGTTAACAACAATTTTTCAGGGCTTTTCCCGAATCATTTGATTGACTCAAAGACTCGCGTGTCGCCATGAATCATCGAGTGAAATGACTCGGTGACTCGAGTTGAAAAGATCGTGATTCATGAAAAGCCCTGCAATTTTTAATCATTCATATTCTCGATTATAAAGAAAAGTAACTTTCAAATTGTTTCACTTAGAATTTCGGCCCTCGTGTAACACTGAATTACATATGCTACAGCAAGGTGTTCAAATTCCCTTAACAGCTATTAACAAGCCGTTATTAGCAATTTTGAGCCATTATGACATGAAATATGAGCTGTTAACAGCTACACACTAGCTTCTAAGAGCAAATAAGCGCTGTAAACAGTGGTAGAATAGGAATTTGGAAAGATTCAAATTCCCTTCGTAGGGCGCCGCGGTAGGTTGTTCTCGCCCGGGGCGCCAATTTGGCTAAGGCCGATCCTGTCTGTAACCCATGAGACACCTGTCCTGATAGTTTCAGTTCTTAGTTAATAAAACTCTTTACTGTGGAGAGGATACGGATAATTTTAAAATCCAAAATTGCAGCTGTGCTGACGCATGTTCCTTTGGTGGCACTATATTTGGTGGTGGTTTATTGATAGTGCCTCCAAAGAAACATGCTGTCGGCACAGGCTGCAATTTTGGATTTTTTTTGCCAAGTCATCAACGCATCAAGGTGTCAAGATTTATTTACTGTCTCAAGAACCATTTGTTAATTCGTCCGAGTCACAAGGAACGGTCGATATATTTGAAGTTTGTTTCTATCATAAACCATCTTGAGTTTAATGCCATATGTATGGATAATAAATTATAATATAATGTTTAATTAATTTAGCAATGTTATCCACGGTTGGTCGAGTTGAGTCAGCAAATTCCTTTTCCTTATATTATATTATCGTTTTTCATCCATTGTATAGTAATACTACAATTAAATAGAAGCCAGCTGGAATTTATAAGTTAAATCATTGTAATTATCGCGAGTTGAATCAGTAGAGTAAGATTTAACAAGTTAAATCACTATAATTATTACAAGTTGAAACAATAGAATTTGATTTAACACCTTCAATTGAAGTGTTAGTAAACAAAGGGAATTTAAACTCCATTTATGGCATGAATTAAACCCATTATTAAAATTTGTCTTCTCCCATCCGACGCAGAATTTTATGGTGAATCCAATGGTAAAATAAAAATTGAGGGTTTAGTGTAACATTTTTTGAGTTATGGACCAAAATTTCTTTGAAAGGTGTTAAAAATGTGTCCAAATTAGTTAATCAAAAATCCTCTCTCTTCCTGAACAGTTTGTTCCTCTCTCTTACTGAACAGTTAGTCTCATCCTATCATATGCAGCGGCTTGATCTGGCACTAACAGAGGTTCATTATCCTGAATGTATGACTCCAATTGGTCAATGCAGTAATTCGTTTCTTTCAAGATTTCTCGATTTCCAATTGGGGCGTTGGTGCGGACTGGAGACGGTAAGTCAAACTCTTGTAGGGCTTTGCCATTTATGGACAGGACCAAATCTTCTAGCAATATCAAAGTCCTGTTGTAGATGTCATCAGTGTAGTTTATTTCAACAGTAGGATTATTCTGCTGGACTTGACGGTGTACATCTTCTGAAAGACTGTCCTTATGATTTTCCCATAGTTGCTTTGGGTTTGATAGTCCACATGTTGCTAACATGATGGCGAATAGGTATCTAAGCTTTGTCGAAGAATCAGTCGTAGCAGCTTCTGAGAAGGTATCATTCCAATGAGAATCGTCTTCCAACAAACCCAATACGTTGCATGCTGCTCTGTAAGTTGGATAAACATGACCACTCACAGTTCTCAAGTGTTGGAATGAGGTTGGACCATGAACACAATGTAGAAGCAGCCTCAAACAGAAGCATTCAAAGTTATTGGGGCGGACTGTGTAAACTCTCCCAAGTGCATCACTTGCCTTGATTTCGTGAAATCCTTCTACCGCTGCTCCTTGGGTTAGTTGGGTACGTCGTTTGAACTTTTTGTTACTCTGTTCCCAGGTGTAGTATTTTGGGACTTCCACATAGAGTATAGTTTTGGCAAAGTCATCTTCTTGGCAAAGTTGAAAAAATGCTGTAAGTGTGGTGATGGTGGGAACTTCTATTTGTTGACGTAATGTCTCTTCTGTGAAATAGATACGTTGGCCATTTCTAGATGAACTCTGAGATGCAACTGTTGGATATCGCTCATGGATCGGAAAGCTGAAGAGTCTCCACAGTGCCTCGTTGCTGCAAATGTAACGTCCTTGTTGAAATTCAGTTATTTCATTAATTCCTTCTTTTTCAAGCGCGAATACCGCCTGGTCTGTACCCTTATTGATATATTTGCAAACATATTTGATAGAGTTGATTGAGTTGCAAAACTCTACGTTGATATGGGCATTAAAGATTTTGCACAGCAAAGGACTGTAACTAACTACCCATTTGTTATCAACAGTCAGCTCCCCAATTGTCCTTGTCGCACAGTTGCTGAGAAACCACCTTCACCAGGTGCTCTTGTTCGGTACTTGGGATATCCATCTTCACCACACTGTGTTTCCTCCACAAAGCGTTTTGGGATTTTTTGTGTGCATCGGCCATCCTTCATGCATGATGAATTCTTGTTGAGAGCTCCGCACGGTCCATGAATCATTTGTCTTCTTATGATGTTGTATAATTCGAGATCTTCTTCAGGGTCAGGAAACTCTGCACTGATGCATTGATCCATCGTAGTTTGTCAGATTTTTTCTCTAAGCCAAATCAATATGTGAGCCATTTGGGAGACCGCGTTTCTGCCACTCGATAGTGTACATGTGGCAGAGTGTTTTACCGAAAGCACTTCCTTTTGTAAGAAGATCCATCAGTTTGATAACTTTTTGCCGGAATACTCTTGCAATAATATCATGGCGGTCTGCGATTTCTGGGCCACCATTAATGAATCAGTAATCTCAGGTCAAAGCGGGTTGCAGGTGAATGTTATGAACAAATCTGGTCTGCCATAATTCCGGACATAAGTCATAGCATCCTGCGTTATTTCATGCATGTAGCGCGGGCCTCCAGTGAAAGATATGAAGGTAGAATAACTAATTGACCAATATTGTGTGAATTTCCATCACCAGCTACAGCATCTCTCAGATGTGTGTAATCATCTACACGTAACTTCTTCTGATTTAGTCGAATAAATTGAGCCGTTCTGTCTCTACCTTGGCATACATGTCCACAACAAACTGGTGGAATAGATTCCTGCTGCGTTGAATAATGTTGAAGTTGTCATTACGAACCATGAAACGATATGCATAGATGTCCATAGAGGAAACTTTTTTCCCAGGATTCTTAACCTTGGTAATGGGATTCTGTTGTAGAATTTTAAAGTTGTATCCATCTTCTCCTTCCCAAAAAATTAAAGGATATTGAAGGCTATCATAAGAACGATGGGTTTCAGCAATTCATATTAGGCCACTGCTTCTCTTTTCTAAGTCTATGTCTCGTTTTTCGAATTCTTGTCCAAAAATCAATATGGCTACCTCATTTCTGATTGGAGCATTAAATCTTCGCTCATGTTCGCCCTCAGGGATCTTATGATTCTTATCAGCTTTAATTATAATTCAGTATTCCTCGTTAGACATTCTTTCTATAGCTGATTTGAATTAAGTAGCATAACTGTTATTGTTGTGCAGCATATCTTGAAGTGAGAGAACTATTTGATTCCTAACTCCAGGGATTGTGTTGCACCTCTGAATGGCCTCCGAAATATCATCCCCCATGAAATAAATCTGAAGAAATTTAGGGCACTCATTTGGTAGAGGAAGCAACGATCCGACTGTATGGTAAACTTGGCCTTGAATTTTTAAGTTTGGCATATATCCGGGCTCCCTAATTTTTTTGTCATTTGAAAGCAAGAATTATACTTGCGTATGTTTTCTAAGAAATGTTTGAATCAGCAGTCTCTCCCAGCATTAAATATTCCAGCAGTTCCGGTCGATATTTTAGATTGGGCAGCTGTACTTTTCCGTTATTACAGCATAAGCCTGCTGTCTCTCCTTTGAATTTATTTGCATTGCAAAAGGAACATATTTCTGTCTGGAACTAATCAGCAGAGAGGGTTGGTTCTTATAGCCAGTATTGGAATCATATGAAAAAGCAGCGCCAGAGAGATTATCCCATTTTTTGGTTCTCGAGGTTGCAGTAGTTATCCGATCTTTCTGCTGACGGGCCTGCGTATGTTCAATAGATTCGCAATTTCTCGAGGCTGCAGTTGTTTTTCGATCTGTTTGAAGACGGACTTATCTTTTGGTGGTAAGTTTCATTTTCACGATTTATTCGCTTTCTCGCTTTATTGGGCGTTTGTTTACAATCATTACCAGCACGCAAACGTTTTTTAAGTGGAATACGTAATAGTTGAATAACAGGTTTGGATTCAGTATGTCAATTATGACTGAAGTTGGCAAAAATAACGTCAACCCGATCTATATATAGCAATAGGTATGACTATTAAACAAGACAACGACACAAATGTAATGTTGAATTTTATTGGTCTATATGTATATTTAATTGTTGTTTTTGGTCTATATGTATATTCAATTATTGTTTTTGGTCTATATGTATATTCAATTGTTGTTTATATTATGGGAAATCATATAGGAATACAACAGCTATACAAACGGAACACAAATAACTGATTGGATGAATTAATTTACTCTCGCCCAATTAAATTACAGTCTCAGTTATGTATTCTATACTGCACACTTTAAAAAAACATAAAAATCCTTTTATACTAATTGGATTCTAGATGCTAATCGATACTGAGACAACTCTCGAATTTAATTGGTTAAAGGTTTTGTCACCTTGGGGATGGAAGAAGTGATTATTTTTCTTAAAAATTCCTTATCTGGAGTGGTCAGGTAATTCCTAGATAATATGCAAATTTGGTACAGATCGGTTCAGGCATCTCAGAGATGTGAGGACAGACAGACAGACAGACAGACAGACATTGTTTTTTATATATATAGATAGATATAGAAACTAGATATAGACGGCCAAAATAATTGAACAACAACAATTTGAATTCATACAATCAAGCTTCTAGCAGTATAATAGCATTTGAGATGGTTATACATGGATATTGATATAAAAGTTATGTTAACTAGAATATAATTACATATTTTTTAAAGGGAATCCTTATATAGAGCTGAGCTTTGTAGAGTTCAGATTTTTTCCCATACTTAAAGCCCAGGCTTACTTTCTAAAGGTCAATTTCAAACTCTGGAAAAAAACTGACCTTTCTCAGTGCATGAATACACATAGTGAAAAACTGAACTCTACAAAGCTCAGCTCTATATAAGTAATTTCTTTTTTAAATTGGCATGTTTATAGAGGCGTTAAACTCATTAACTGTATAATTAGCTATTTAAATATATAATTTAATATCATAATGAGGCAATAATAATATAAGAATTATGATTTCAGATTTGAATTACTCTAGGTGCAAAATTTATAATGATTAAGATTATTTCCACTGAGATACAACCACATTCCCATTTGTGCCACTTGTGCCACAAGTTGCAGATTGCAGGGATACTTATGCCACTTCATGGATTTTGGATTAAAATGACTCAAAATCACAAATTTCTGAAATTTATAACTATCATTAACTGTATAATTAGCTAATTAAATATATAATTTATTATCATAATGAGGCAATAATAATATAAGAATTATGATTTCAGATTTGAATTACTCTAGGTGCAAATTTATAATGATTAAGATTATTTCCACTGAGATACAGCCACATTCCCATTTGTGCCACTTGTGCCACAAGTTGCAGATTGCAGGGATACTTATGCCACTTCATGGATTTTGGATTAAAATGACTCAAAATCACAAATTTCTGAAATTTATAACTATAGCAACATAATTCATGTGTTTCAGATTAGTTATACAACCGTTAATAAGCTACAATAAGCATATTGTGTCTGGAATAAAATTCCTATTATTCAAAATGCTTTTGGTCGGTTGGTGTACATCATAGGTAAATATAGAAAGCAGACACATAGGCCAAAAACTTGCACCTCGGTTAATCGGTATAGATTTACATTCAGTGTCCCTCTCCATTTATATTTAACACCTAGGAGGAGGCGATAGTGGCACTTGAAAATATTCAAATCATCCTCGAAGTTAGTGGCCATGGAAAAGAGGCTGATACTATTGCAAGCAAGATAGATGGTTGCTTTGTAATTAAGCTCAAGAAGTTGAGCCAGTCAACACTTAATTGAATTTTTAATAACTATTAGTACTTATTAGTATCAATATGTGATATTACGACTTTAACCTAGTAAATTAAGACTGTATAAGGGCACTGTCCGAGATACGGCACTTACTTATTATCTCGATGATTCCGTATCTCGGAGGTTTACCTGTATACGTTTATTTAAACCAAATGTGTTTGCCAGCTGATTATCTTTTGGTTTATCACTCTAAAGTGAAAACTACATATACACTGCTCTGATTATTTATGGACCATAATTGTTGTTTATATAGAAATGCTGTATTCTTTTTGTTTGTACTTGTTTGAATAACATTGAATATCCATATTTTACCACTATGAAGAGATCTACTACATCTGATAGAAGTTCTAAAAAGCTGAAAACCATTAATGATGAATTTGCAATTTCACTGGTAGCCACATTCCCAACTGTAAAACACAATATTATTTGCTCAGCACTGAATCATGATAAAAACTTGATACTGATCTACAGTGGAAGAAGAATAAATGCGAAGATTACAACTTGGCAGTTCGTGATAGGGTCATTTATCGAGGAGCGTGCTATTGACATATTCACTCTAGAAGGTTATCATGTAACAAGAAAAATAACAGGGAGGAAGATTTGTCATAGTAATAGTCCCTGGACTGGGAATGTTAGGTTTACGGATCACATGATAATGATATGCGACGGTTTTTTGAGACCTATTCTAACTGATTTTTCACAAAAGTTCCATTTCTCTCGATATAAAACAGTCTTTATTGAGTTCGACGAGACAGGGAATATCTACACTAATGGTGAGAGAAACAAGATTGCTGTTTATTCACAGAATTTGGAATTCAAAGAAGTGATTGAAATTGACATACCAGATTATTTTATCACCTCTCTCCATATCCGGGATGATACAATGGTTGTAATGTCCAGGGAGAATATATTAGTTTGCTCAGTTAGTAGAACTGTGCTTGTCCGGTCAACAAGGAAATTAGGAAACCATTTCGAACTTCCTAAATTTTGTCCTTTTAATGAAATCTGTATTGACCAGTTCAGTAATATTATTATTTGCACAAATAATGGTATTCAAATTTGGCAGAAAAATGGCGAATTAAGTTGCATCATGTTTGAGGGAACAGAATATAGAGAAATTCTATTAACAAACAATGATCAATTAATTCTAATTACTCCTAATGGCAGAATTCATGTCCACAGATTAATGGACATTGTGAATTATCTCTTTTGCATCTCATGAACATTTCATGAGCTCTTGTTACTGTGTATTCTACTTCCTAGTGAGCCAGCATTAACTGCCTTGGCTTGTTAGTTATTATTTTTTAGATTTTAGATAATCCTCTCAACAGGCAACAGTTTTATTTCTTATTTTGTCTCTTTTTCATTATGTTCGATTACTTTGAGTTACATCATTGTATGTACCGAATAATACATACATGTATATAAAGTGATGTATTGTGTTTTGTTTGTGAATTAGGAGTTCTCACAATAGTTTTCCAAACAAACTTATACCGAATAATTGTTTTACCCATAACTTTTATTTCCAATCAGGTTAGCAGTGAAAAGACTAAAGCACTTTTAGAAGGACTAAAGTCACTAAACCCAACAGCTTGCAACATGTGAACATGTTTCATAGATTATGATTACCTTTCAAATCTCGTTACTGCGAATACCAGACCGTGAAAGTTAATTTGGAGTTAATATTAAGCTGTGCATGAAGTTAAATAACAGGAATTAATAATTTTCTATTGCCGTGTTCATACTAACGAGAGGTTTTAGAATTTATATTTATCAGTTTTATTTATTATACTATGATACTCCTAGCTGAACAATCTTGTATGTCTCGGACTAGGGGATCTAATCCGCTGTTCGTCTGTATTAACCAAATGCAATTAATATATCAAGAAAGTAACAAAGTGTAGTAAAGTGGTAGTGTTTCCACTATGGGTACCTGTAGACTAGCCAGCCGTACTGCTGCTAGTGGGGTTTCGTTTCATTACAGGAACTCATCAGGAGGGTGACCCTCGACCCCATGACTACCCCTGGTATCAGGGTGGTCACGCTTCCTTATAGCCACAGTCCACGATTGTGGCTCCTGCCGCCAGTGGTATGTACCACTGCGGCCCCGGATACTACGCAAAGATAACCCGATCTCCTTACAGAGTACAGAAATGATTACAGAATCAATTGATACAATACTGGATAAGAATATGAATATTCTTTTTAATTTCATAATTTCAGTATAGGTTAGAAATTACATAATCCCATTCATAGTCATTAATGAAGTCAATGTAAGTGTAATAAATAAACAATGCATCAGTACCTACTCTATGATAAATTATTCTCTTGGAGTATGCATGAATACGTTCATATAAAAGTAAAATACTGTATCAAACTTCAATCCATTTCAAATTTATAATTTTCATTTTGTTTCTCGATCTATCTAATATATTGCGAGTACGCACACCAGTTGAAGGATTTATTCAATACATGTTGATACTATCGGAGATATTTTTATAACAGTATCGTGAGTTATACTTAAAAGGCTATATGCAGTCGGTCGGGCAAAAATGGCCGAATCACTCTTGTATATTTTTTTATATCCATTAGAATGTTATATTTTGTTGTAGACCGAGTTTCAGGACTAACGCATTACTAGTTTTCATATTACAGAACTTTTAAAAGTCGATCCTATATAGTCATTAATGTTAGAATTCCGTTTATGCAGATTTTAGTGCTAATTTTCAGCAAAATTAATTTTCTGTAGGGCCTAGAGACGTCAATTCCATTCCGAATCATTAAAACTAAGTTTCTGCGATAAGTAGGCATATAGATCTATCCTGTGGACCATTCGATTATATATTCAATAAGAACTCATATTATTCCATCCTTTGAAACTTTGGAGAATTTCAAAATATGATACATTTTTCGAGTGATATAATCTCCAAGGGTCAAATATCATAATTATATAGAATATATCTTAGTAGTGCAGCGGCACAACCATACAATTGTTCATTTTTTTGATAAAAGCACCAAAATTTGTACACATGTACTTTGATAAAGTGCGAACATTTTTGGATATTGAGGCAATTGAAAGAGTGCCTATATCGGCCATGACAGCTCCCCAAAGTTAACACGTCCGATAGTGTTCGCCGGACTTGTTTCCCATAAAAACTTGTTCAAATTAAATTATATCGTCTTTTTATTGTTGAATTCGGTTTCCAAGTAAAATTTCCGATAATTTGATATATCACATGAACATATTTAGAAGAATTTTTCCATAGCAACGCTGGAATGTACCAGGAATGTGTCAAAAATTCCATTCTCCAAATGTGTACTTACCCAATCGAGTGACCCCTCTTTCGACTCCAATCAACTACCTGAGTATAATTATACATATACCGACCCTGTAAAACGTGATTTGATAAAATTATTCGATATTTATGGTAAATCACGGTGAATCTCGAATAATTTATCAAATCACGTTTTACAGGGTCGGTATGTGTATAATTATACTCAGGTAGTTGATTGGAGTCGAAAGAGGGGTCACCCGATTGGGTAAGTACACATTTGGAGAATGGAATTTTTGACACATTCCTGGTACATTCCAGCGTTGCTATGGAAAATTCTTCTAAATATGTTCATGTGATATATCAAATTATCGGAAATTTACTTGGAAACCGAATTCAACAATAAAAAGACGATATAATTTAATTTGAACAAGTTTTTATGGGAAACAAGTCCGGCGAACACTATCGGACGTGTTAACTTTGGGGAGCTGTCATGGCCGATATAGGCACTCTTTCAATTGCTTCAATATCCAAAAATGTTCGCACTATATCAAAGTACATGTGTACAAATTTTGGTGCTTTTATCAAAAAAATGAAAAATCTTGTGAAATTTTTAGGCTATGACGCTGGACTATAGTGAGTGGTTTACAGGATAGTTATCATAGTATATTTACTATACAAACTTGAATTGAGTTAAACAGAAGCCTATTGAGTATACTAGGTCCTACATAACTTTTGGTTTTATATGAATTCCTATGCATAGAGCGTAATATACTTTATCAGACTAAAAATAGCTATAGTTTCGAATATAATGATTGGAATGAGCTGAGATTTATTTTAAACTTAGAGAGCACTATTTAAATACTGAAGCCATAACTTCCTCACCGGCGGTATATAGCCTTATATCAGTGTTCCGCAACCCCTCATTTGCAATGCGGCCGGAAAATTACTTTTTGTGGCCGGCAGAATTTCTTCAAAGACAATAATTGTTTTTACAGAATCTCTTTTGGATTTGAAGTTCCGGAATTCCATGTAGGCCAGTGAATTTATTGAAATTTTTCGTAACATTCAGAGCCTATCAATTTGGGCGGGGAATGGTAATCTCTGTTATAAATACAAATTTTATTTGAAAACTATCATTATATTATACGTAATTTGTTGATTAGGGTTATCCACCTTTTTGAACAATAAACATTTAGTATATACTACTACTACTACTATTACTACTACTACTACTACTACTGGGGGGGGGGGGGGGGTAGGCGGGCTAATTACCCCGGGGCCCGGGTTCCAAGGGGGCCCGAGAAACTCTGTCTGTCAAGGTATCATGGACTTTATTGGCTGTATTAAGTAGACAAGTCAAGGGTAAAATACAGACTTTGCTGGGCAGAGTAATACCTTGGTTATTTAATCCTTCCTAGAAACCCAGTCCTGACTTACTTTGTATCAGTTATAAAAAAATTCCATAACTAACTGAGTTTACGGGATTCGATCCAAACGCAGCCACGAGTAAATAGGCTAACAACATTTTTGTTTCTTTGACTGTTTAGAACAATAAGTCACAACCTGTGATGTCTTCTTATCTACATAAATCTGGTGCAAAAATCCTCTATATCATAAACTCTATAGCTATATAGGCTAATATAGCTATTTCAAAATTCATAAAATATACGAGTTAATAGGATTTAATTTATTTAAAATTGTAAATATATATAATACGAATGCGATAGTTTGGGTTTAGTTTATACACTTACGATAACGGACCTAAAATATCAGAGGGGGCCCGCACCCAAAATTATGACCCGGGGCCCGCTAGCGCTCTCAACGGCCCTGCTACTACTACTACTACTACTACTACTACTACTACTACTACTACTACTACTACTACTACTACTACTACTACTACTACTACTACTACTACTACTACTACTACTACTACTACTACTACTACTACTACTACTACTACTACTACTACTACTACTACTACTACTACTACTACTACTACTACTACTACTACTACTACTACTACTACTACATAAGCCACCAAAATAAGTGATACACTATGGGAATTTTTGCCAATATTTATTGTGGCCGGCACAGCTGTGGGCTATAGAAAATTGGTCTCGAGTTCAAAAAGGTTGCGGAACACTGCTTTATCAAGATATAGACTTTCTATAATTAGATAATATATTTGATAGTTGGGAACACAGTTGATACCGTTATACAAAAGGAGAGAGATAAGAGAGTAATTATCTTCTTATTTCCGTCGCATCTATACGTGTATTAAAAGTACAATTGTTGTGTGTGTGTTTTTTTTGTTCAGAATTAATTGGAAAGACTAGCAGTCCTAAAAGCTGAAAATTTGTATACAGATGTAATTTTGTACTGCGACAACGATCTATTGGTTTTTGAATCGGAATTTCGGAATTCCTTCAATTTCGATCTGATTGACTCTAGATTTCATAGAACAGGTTAACCCAATGTGAAACACCTGTTTACACAGTGTGGTTACATGACGACATGAAATAACAAATTAAGTAATAACTCCAACAGTTTTCACTCATTCGCTAAGCGATCGAGCAAGCGTAGCGCGCTAGTAGACATTAAAATGCAAACCATTTGGGCAATAATGTAATTACAGGTTACTCTCAAGTAAACTTGTGTTCACCTCAAAGGTCAGTCTCATGATTTATTATGTAAAAACCCCAAATGCGTACTTGTATGTTATATTTAATTATTTCATTTAGTGAATTCTTAAGATGGTTCATTTTAATCGCGTAAAGAAGATTGGCTTGCTAGGTATCCTTCTAGTTCTGTTATTTTTCCCTACTTTATACCGTGGGTATCTTACATTGGATAATCCTACGGAATATTCAATATTATTACAACTTGATCCTAAAAGGATAACATTTCAACCGAAAACAACATACAAAAATGACATGTATTTGTTGACAATTCATACTTCTTTTGTTGATGATCCTGAAAATGAAAACAGGGTTCGTGTTCAAACAAACTTTTTAAAAATGAGTAACTTTTTGTGTTTCCGTGGAATCGTCAAATTTGTAGTATTGACAAACAGTGAAGTAACTACAGACCTCATAAAAAAACACTATCCAAATGTCATTGCCCAACCAACCCCTCTCTATCCTGTATTTATTACACCCACGTATAAGGACACACATAGAATTGCAATGAACCTCAGTAAATCATTATTTTACATGCAAGCTAATGCATGTAATCTATATGAGACTTCTCTTGTACAAACACTCAAGGCTATCAAACAATTATGGATGAAGGGTTTTATAAGGCAAAAGATAATTATTTTTGGTAACAGATTTAATATTGATGTTAAAGATCCGGTAGAAGATGAGTTTAAAGTAATGGAATACTTTAAAAATGCTGAGGAATTTCGCCCTGATGCACAAGACTATATTATTCTTACAAAAGAGACTATCGAGTTTGATCTGTTTTCAGAGGTACTCTTCGGTAGGGTAAGATGTGACAATGCGATGGTGGACTTTGGAGTCCATAATGAAGTGGAGTCATTTGATGCTTCCCATTCAATTAATCTTGTGCACCAAAACGACTATAATCAAAAATACGACACTGAACTCTTAAACACTGGGGAACATAAATGGAACCATTATGTGACAGAGGGGTTGAGAGATCACTATTCCACTACATGTGCAAGATACTCAACAGAATTTGGGATCAACAATACTGTCAATATATATGACAAAAAATCAAAATCAGTTATAAATACTTTATTAGGAGAAGATTATACTTTTTTCAAGGAACACAAGTATTGGATTGATTTTAACGAAGTAAATGCAAATATTACCTACAAAACCGAACCTGACTTAGTAGTTGTAGTGCTTGCATGCAATAAACCAGATTCTTTGAACCGACTTTTGGACTCATTACTAAATGTTGAATATGAAGATGATAGAATCGACCTTGTCATTTCGTTAGACATTGGATATCTAGGATACTATGATCTGCCTACTTTAATCCTTATTAAAAAACTATTATGGCCACATGGTAAATTTAAACTTGTCTTGAAGAATGAACACAGAGGTCAACTAAATCAATGGTTAGAAGCTTACAGCAGTGTTGATACTGAAAATATTTCTCCCATTCTCATTCTTGAAGATAATCTTATGCTTTCTCCCTTTTGGTATGAATACTTAAAAGCTGTGTTGATTAAGAGTAAATCAAGACAACTTCACGAGAAAATAGCTGGATGGAGTTTAGAGGCACCCTACCCAGGGCAATCTTACCCGGAGCATAGCTCAGTCATGTTGGGTAATATCCGTTGGGTGAGGAGTTTCGTTCCTGAACTCAGCAAATGGATTTCATTTTTGAAATGGTACAAGGAGGAATCTGGAAATGTTCCTTATTATGCGTTTTCGAAATCTCCTGTATCTTATCTGGACAACAGAGGCAACTGGAGTAATTGGGAACGCAGTGTATGGGCGAGTTGGTACTGGTATTACTTGAACTTACTCACTCCTGAGCAGCAAGATATAGTGTACATTTTTGATAAGAGGGGATCGTTAGCACCGAAAACAAGGATGACTATCCTGAATTGGAATGCAAATGACTGCTATCGGGAAGGCACATTGGAGAGCGAAGTTAATTTTCAAAACATTGATTTATCAGAGAAAAATCACGATATCAAGATACCAGAAGTAATTCCCACGTTCTCCTTTCAACCATTCACTAAAATATTTTAATTAAATTACTATCTCTTGTGGATTTAGGTTGCTAGTTTATATAAGATTAGCTCAAGTTAGTTAGGCTTTCCTTGTATTTGAATCCTGACTCGTTTTATTGTAAGTCAGGTGAGCAGCAAATTTGTAAATTATTGAAATTCAAATACGTAGTTTAAGAAACTTCTTTAGTTATATAACATGAAGTCAGGGCACCAATCAGTAGGATCATTTCTAATAATATCACTAATTGGAAATTACTATAAATCGCTATTAACTATTAAATTTGTCTAACAGTAAATGTTACCAAATTTTTATTTATTTCACATGAAGATCACATATTTATATCAAAATTTTAATGTGCGATTTACAAAATAATGAACAGGCGTGTCTTGTAGACTGCAGGATATATTATATTAAACAACATAATTACATAATTTATCTTTCAGAAATATACTTTATAACTTTTATTTGAGGAACTACCTTATTATAGGAAATTAACGCGCCATGTAATTAACGCGCAGGGAATTAACGCTCCATGAAATTAACGCGAATTGGAGCTGAACATTTTCAAATACATGAAATTAACGCGAATAAATTTTATAAAAAAATCTCAAGATTATTAATCTCCTGATTGAATACTATTATTGGGAAAGCGGAATATGTCCTACGAAAATATCGGAATATGTCCTACAAACAATGTAGGAATATGTCCTACACCAATTTCGGAATATGTCCTACATTATTTCTGATGTAGGAATATGTCCTACACCAATTTCGGAATATGTCCTACACAATTTCAGTTTCTGATTGATATAATTGCTAGTATATTTATTGAAACTGAAATATAATTGGTAAAATAAAACGAATAAGACTGAAATATAATTGATAGTACAATGCGAATTAAAAATAGTATTAATATATATGTATGACTAAAGTATAATTGGTATTAGAGTAAAATGGAGGAATATAAATGAAGAGTATAGTGAGAATGAATCTGTTATGAACTTCTGATAAGAAACGACTGACTAATCATTCATTGAAAGATTTGTAACACACCATTTATTTTGTTTCTACAAATTGGGCAATTTGCGTTTAGTACTAAAAGACGAATTGAACATGATTCACAAAATCCTCCGTGAACGTACTGGTCATGCAAGAGTGCAAAATTTTGAGTTCTAGGTAAAAGACAAACATGACATCGATCTCCATTGATTTCTTCTTCATCTGCTGAAAGGTCTGAAAAGTCATTAGAAATATCCAAACTATTTGCTGGTACTTTGGTAATGCCTGAGCAAAAGTTCCCATGGCCAACATCAAGAAATTCAACTGAACTAAATGAGTTATTCAAATATTTTTCTTTATATTCGTTTCTTCGAGCTGTTTTGTATTTAGTAATGGAATTAGGTCCTCTGGTAGTTTCGTGATTTTCGAGCAATCGCTGTAGTTCTATGTCGTAATCTGTTATAACGTTATTCAAAGTTCCCATAAATTTCCATATGTTAGGATGGGGTGTTTTAAAGTAAGATTTTAGGCATTTATGATAGGATTCTGCCCCATTGTTAGTTGCTTTTTCATAATAAAAGACGGACAAGTTAACATTCCCATTTATCCATATTTTATTAAAATAACTTCTAAAAATGTTAACTAGTTCCTTTTCAGAATCTTGTAATCCAAGTAAAGGTAGTTCTAATGAAAAATAAACAGAACGAATCTCCTCTTCCGGAAGAAAAGGCAAAGCCATTAAATTTCGAATCCACTTTTTGAATGTTTGGTTTGTTTTATACAATTTTGATGATCCAATTTTTTGAATTTTCTCATAAATTGCTTTTGTAAAGTGAAACCAGCAACCAATAGTTGTAATTGAAGGAAAAATTGTTTCCAAAGCTTTTCGTGGGGCCAGTTCAAAATCTCCTATTGCGAATGTTGGATTGAAATTAGGAATTAATTCCAAAATAGCTAATATTGCAGCTCTATATAATGTTTCCGTTTTCCTAGTCATTAAAACATGGAGTGCAGGGAGAGTATGGCCATTAACATGAATGAATAGGGTAAAAAGTTGGAAAAAGATTTTAGGAACTACACAAAACGTACCGTCAAATTGAATATGGACTGAATCGTTAATCATGTTTAGCATGCAACTTGACCCAAAAATAATGGCTACCTGATCCTCATAGATCGCAGTTTTTAAATGATTTTTGGAATATTGCGATTCAGGTAAAAGTACCTCAAATTCAATCGCAGACAATGGTATTTTGGGTTGCAGGAGTCTCCTCCGCTTACACATGGTACTTTCTAAACTCTTGAAGGTTACAGATGATGCTACTTCCGAATTTCGACAACAGTCATTAAATATTTCACGAAGATTTGTTGTAGATATTTCTGCTCCGCGTTTAATATTGTTACTTAAGACAATTTTCTTAGAGTTGTGAGCGTCAATAGAGTGATTATGTAACTCCGTTATTTCTACTAAGTCAGATATTTTATTAATTTTAGCATAGCTTTTACAGGCGTGTGATCTAAATAATGCGCATTTGAGATAGATGGTGGTTGAGGAGTCTCTGGATTTAACATAACGGAAACCTTGACATTCGTAATTGTTTGAAGATAACCTCTTCCCTTCAACTGTAGTATATTCCATGGCAATGATAAATCTTGGAAATAAAGAACTTTAACTAAATTAAAATAAGAATAGAAAACTTATATACTTGTTTTCGTGAGAAGTAAAACACACTTTTCAGTCATCATGAAACTGCTAAATTATAACATTAATAGTCGTAAAAAGGAAACAAATCGGTATTGTAGTACATATTGGTGTAGGACATATTCCTACATCAGAAATAATGTAGGACATATTCCGAGTATTGAGGTTGTAGGACATATTCCGGTATTTTTGTAGGACGTATTCCAGCTACCCCTATTATTGTGCCCAAATAGGCTTCCAATCTACTTGATAGACATGGTATATCCTTTCAAACTAATTGCACATCTGAAAATATGTAGCTCGGAAGTTTGTCATCCATTATACTTTTGCAAAATACGTAGCAGGAAATTTAGGTCATGTAAATTAACGCGAAGGAAATTAACGCGATTTGGAGAAATTCGCGTTAATTTCCTAAAATAAGGTAGTACATAGAAATTGGTGGATGAGTGATAGTGAAAAATTATGTCAGTACAGCTGTAATTTATGATTTTTATACAAACACCAGTCATAATTAAAAATTTATTAAATCATCTCTGGTCCTTCGAAACGTTATTATCATTTGTTGTCTTGCACATTTCCTTCTAATCAATATAATATCGGCTTTATTTTAGATTAAGGATTAATATTAGTTGTACTCTCTTCAAATTCACATATGTATTAGGTTTTTAATTAATTCCCTATGCTAAATATACGACATAATCCCGAATTTTATACTTTCAAGTGTAAGAGATTGTACACTATATAGAAACTAATTGAGGATTTGATTGCAAGCAAAGGAACGAAATTTAGTTAATCCATTAATCCAATAAAACAAATAGAAACCTAAATGCTAATTCTACTTATAGTAGGTTAATCTTTAAGCCACGGGTCGGCAACCTCTTGCCCGCGGCTCTCAATAAAAATGCAATAAACACACCTTCAGTTTGGATTATTCAATTTAAATCCAAATTATTTGAAATATTCTTATAACAAAATTTAAGAAAGTCAATAGATATTTACGTGGTGATAATTAACAATTCTATAGTGGATAAATTACAAGTAAGACCAAAGGACGGTAGAACACTTGGCCCGAGTAATACAGCAAATGACTAAATCTGGCCCGCATACTAAAAAGGTTGTCGAACCCTGCTTTAAGCATTCAAGAAAGTTCGTAGATTCTAACAAATTTCGAAGTTCCCAGATGTTGGTATTAATTCTGTTGCTCGCACATTAGCAAATAAATTTCATATAAACTACCACTGTTAATTACGCAAATCAGAAAGACTATTAATTTTTGCATTATTAAAGAACCACGACAATCATTATTATAAATTATGTCAGTCTAGGAACAATTAATTTACACTAAATCCACTAGAATTTCCGAGGCATCCTTATCGTTTTAGAATTTCCTCTAAAAATGAGTTCATCTAAGCTAACCAGTCTGTCAGCAACAGAACTACGTCATTTGATTCGAGCATGCAAGTACACTGGAGACACGGCCGGTCTCTGCGCTAATAAGATTCAATTCAATGTAGTACTCCTAGAGGCCTCTTTCGCTAACAGATTCAAACTATTCTGTGAATCTAACCCAGTACCTTGTCCGTGTCATTATGTCTCTGCTCCCAATGAGGTATCAGCTGGCCCCCTATGCCCTGACTCAGACGTGAGAACAGACGTCAGTAAGTACCGAGTGTTAGAGGATGGAGAACCGACCAGTACTGTATCTACTCTGATGGGTGAAGATGTTAGGGATTACGTTGCATTCTATCTAGGCTGTTCGTATACATTTGAGAATGCGCTAAGTAACTCAGGCATTCCACAGAGACATATACAGCTTAACAACAGTGTGGCAATGTACATATCCAATATCCAATGTGTATCTGTGCCTCCTTTTGAGTGCAACATGGTTGTATCAATGCGTTATATCCCATTCGAGTTTCTGAGATTGTCTCATGAAGTGAGCGCTTCTTTTCCTGGTAGCCATGGCGCGCCTGTTTAGATTGGGAGCCCGGCTAGAATAGGAATCCGTGAGATATCTGCACCAGACTTCGGAGAGCACACAGCTCCCTCTGGGGGAGACGTCCCTGTGTTCTTGGGCTGCGGAGTCACCACACAGCAGGCACTAGTCTCTGCTAAGCTGGGGAGAGTATTCACTCACTACCCGGGACAAATGTTCATCAGTGACCTAGAAGCGAAACCAGAGTTAATAGCTCCTATTGAGATTGTAGCACTGAGAGAACCACCTGATGTGTTTGTGTCTTTCGTATCGAAACGAGCTTTTGACGTCATCAATAGCTTAGAGACAGTTATATCTCAAGACCTGAATAAGCGCGGGATTAGGAATTTGATTGTAAAAGGCGATCTCTTGAAATCCTGTCTCTACCTATCCCATTGTGACACTGTAGCCATTATAAGCGAGTTTCCTTGCAACTACGAATTTGATGTGCCTTTTGAGACAGATGGCATTCCAGGTGTGTTTGCTGTTGCCAAGGTGTTATCATATCTCGGCAAGAAAATAACTCTCTTGCACAGTGGAGAGCAAATGAGGAATATTCTACATAAATGTATGGATCTGTTTGAGTGGAGCAAAGCAGGTAATAAGATTGAACTGAAGTCTCTTGCTTCAATAGAGACTTTAATACCAAGTAGCGATAGTAACAGAGCTCTATTCGACTGCTTATTAACTATAGAACATTCTGGACCAGCTAGAGATGGGAAATTCTACACTATGCATGGACATGATATATCTCAGTACTGCACCAGAATAGCTACTGTGGTTAATGGGATTAAGCTGTTTGATCAGACAGTTTCTGTTGGAGACGGTGGCAATGAATGGGGAATGGGTAAAGTTATGGATAAAGTTACTAAGCACGTTGATAAGGGAGGCATTATAGCCAGTGCAGATGCAGCCGATTTCTTGGTGTCAGCTGGTGTTTCCAACTGGGGAGGTTACGCAATAGCTGCAGGCGTGTTAGCAGCTAGGAACTGTGAAGTGCATAGGAGGTATGCAATGCATGGGATCGGGTATCAGTCCTGGAAACATACTGAAGGTATTCTGTTTTCCACAACTGAACAGAGAGATTTATTAACTCTGATGTGTGAGTTAGGAATTCGTGATGGGATGAGTAAGGAACTGGGACTACGTGTAGATGGCCTGGACATAGGAGTGCATGATAACGTCATCGATCAGATTGCGAAATGTTTACTTCATAGCGATAATATTTAATACCTTTTCTTTATTTTCTACTTCATTTGACATAACCATCAATAATCGGAAAAATCATTAACCATTTATCCTTTTTATCTTGAATTTAATTTAATTTAGGCCACATAAAATAAATTTCTTGTTTATCATCCATATTTTTCGAGAAAATTGGGACGGCGGACGGGATTTTATTTTTATTTTTTATTCCCATTAATATGCAAATAACATCATCCTATGCCAAAATAAATATAAATATTTAATTTAATTAGAAAATAACATGACAATGCCCAAATAATTAAATTAATGCTCTAAAATATAGGACTTATTAAAAATTTATGCATAGTAGGTACTTTACACAAGTTTATTGCTTATATGTGTGTGGTTTCGTCCCATCACAGGGACTCATCAGGAGGGTAACCCTCGACCACCATGCGTACTGCCGCACCTCTCGCTCCAGCCCGTAGCTCCTGCGGGTGCCCTAGACTATGGTTACCAGTCGTACTGCCGGCTCGTAAATACCAAGACCCGTAGTCATGGTCAGCCCGTACTGTCACCTACCCAGGGCTCCTCAACCCCAAGTACTCCTGAGGATCATAACAAATACAAGATTCTAGCAAATAATCAAATTTGTACTATACAGACTATACTATCAGTCGATTAACAATAAAAAAATAACGATTCAGCAGAAAGTTGTTCAAAGGAAATTTCATGAGCTCGATATTATAAGTAAGGTATACGTATAATATGTATTACATTATACGTATTATACGTAATACGTAGCCAATAAATTACGTATTAAACAACTTAGAATAATTTATCCACTGTATATATAATAAATAATAAATACAACAAAGTAGAACCATTTTCGTTGGACTGTTGTCTGCAGATGATAGTGTAATTAATGATTTTAATGGGAATTTTATTTTCATATTATTATTGTTAACCACACACATTATTTACAATACACTCAAAATTTACGCCATAAATTAAGCTCTAATAGCACTAATGGCTCTTCCTCACTATGATACTATAATTCAGGTCTTATAAAGAGGAAAATAAGTTAATTATATTAACACACTTTCATAGATTATTTTTCCTTTTTCTGTATCTCTGATTCCAAGTTTGACAATTATTAACATCTCGAAACGAATTGTATCAGGCTATGCATACAAATACTATTAATTTAGTTCAGAAAATAAAGATTGGAAACATCATTTGGTAAAGAGATGAGTTTTGGGGTAGACATGAAAGTGAGTTCTAAATCCAGTTTTTCCTCTGATTAATCTCCATAGCGTAATACACATTGTTGAGAGACCATACAAATTGTATGGTAAGAGAAGAGTAGAGGCTCCAATTATTGCCAGAATAAATCCTGTCCAATGAAGTATTTCAAAAATGAGACGACCTGAAGGATCAGCGAAGTTAGGATCATCGCAAAGTGAAATGTAGCTTAAAAGTTGTCGCCTACGTCTTACAATCCTGGTGTTGAATATTCTATGATATGGTTATATGATTGATAAGGATATCATCAAACTACTACTAGGAAATAAATAGATATGAAGGCAAACATACGTACACCGTAGATGATTGAAGCAATAAGAAAAAGAGATAATGTAGCTGAAATATCTAGACATCGATTTTTGAAAACTTATTAGGGTTATGTAAATAAGCTTGGGATCAACCGAAACAAATAGTGTAATACTCAAAATAATTGTCTGTGACTTACTAGTTATATTTCCATAATAATATAGAAACTATAGCTTCTATAGCTTCTATTTATTTTAAAAATATTTGGATCTTTGATTGGATAGCGAGGGTGTACTGTACTGTACCGCAGAACATAAATGTGGTAAGAATTGTGATAAGTATTAATATGACCAGAAATCAAATGAGTAGTCTAGGTTATTTATAATTTTAAAATATATATCCCATTTTTGAGTTAAATTTAATAACTAATTTACTGATCCACTACAAATCATCGCCCAACGGCGTCGGAATAATTTCTTAGTAACATCAATGTGTAAATATTGAAATACAAATCATTCGTACTTACTGGTCAATTGTTTTGTCTAATATAAAATTACTCAGAAAATGATTACTAATCAATTCATCCAAATATACATTAGAGATGTTCTAATAATCAAATATGGAAAACCATCATGTAAATAATAAATTCAATTAGAGAAATGGTGACAATATTATTATTAAATGAGTTCGCAATATCTCATGAAAAACCTTAACTTTATTGAATTCACTAGGCGCCTAAACGCTTCAAAATTAACCTGTTCAATATAAGAATTTCAACTTCGCTATGTTGTGAGTTGTGACATGGTACTCTGGTAATAACGCCGAGTATTATCATATTAATTATGATGCGCAATTTTTCCTACATTTGTGATAACTAATTATTAACAACAAATTTTCTTGTTAAAAATCAATTGAGTTACACAATACATGTCAGTGTAATTAAACCTAAGTTGTTTAATACGAGTATTGCGTATAATACGTATAATACGTATTATACGTGATACGCTATCCACCAGTACGTATTATACGTTAAATCTATGATCAACCAGGGATATCTTTGAAGTAAATTCAATAGAATATTTCTAATTCTTGTTGTAAAAACAACATCTAACAAATAATCATATTTGTACTATACAAACTATACTACGATCGATTAACAATAAAAGAATAACGATTAAACCAAAAGTTATTCAAATCAAATTCCATGAGCTCGATATTATAAGTAAGGTATACGTATAATACGTATTACATTATACGTATTATACGTAATACGTAGACAATACCAATGTTTCAATAAATCCATTGAGTGTAGTGGAGACGTACTGTTAGAGAATTGAAAATGAAAGAAATACAAAATGTGACTGCATTTATCCAGATGAAATTTATAACACAATGGGTATTTGTTCAGACGTTGATGAATGTGAGCACAGTGGTAAATTGTTCGCGCAACTGTACCAACACTCTGGGTCCTATTACCGCACCTGACTACCAAGCTATATGATGCTAGGATTCACAGATCGTTCTGATATCAACGAATGCGAATCAGTGAATGGAAATTTCATACGAGTGTTATTGTCTTCCTGGGTACATGAAGCAAGGATTAACTGATTGTGTTGAAATTAATTAATGTAGCGTGTCAAATGGAAATTGTTCACAAAATTGTACCAATAATATAGGTTCCTTCGAATGTTCATATTTCACTGGGCACGAGAAACAAGGAATAACAGAGTGTGTTGATATCAATGAATGCAATACAACAAATGGAAATTGTGATCACAATTGCACAAATATTTAAGTTCATTCGAGAGCACCTGCCTCTCCGATACATGAAGTATAATCTGCTAGGAATATCATATTGTGCTGATAATGATGAATGCGACTCTGGGAATGGGAACTGTTCACAAAAATTGCATCAAAAACTATGGATCTTGAGAATGTTCATGTCAGTCTGGGTACATAAAAGAAGAACTCTCATCTTGTATTGACATTAATGAATGCGAAATACGACTACGAACTGTTCACATAACTGTACAAATATACCAGGCTCCTATTTCTGCTATGGTTGCCAAGGTTACAAGATTGAGGGCAGACGAAATGTGTTAACATTAATGAATGTGATAATTCGAATGGAAAGTGTACTCATAACTGCATCAATACCCTAGCTTCATATGAGTGTTCCTGTCTCCCCCGGGTACACAAAACAAGCTTTTACTGAATGCATCGTGTCCAGTGTCCGCCCATCTTGCCGAAAGGCCATCTTACAGAAATATTCTTGACGAAAGCCATCTTACCGAAAGCCATACTGACGATATTATTTATAATCCCAAATTCCAATGGTGTTGATACGATAATAAATAGTTTTAAATGGAATGTACTGATGTAAACATCAGGAATATAGTGTAACTTGTAAACAATTCAATATAGATACCTCTTATAAATATATATTTTTAATTTCACAATTAAAGGTAAAATGAAATTTTCATCAACAATATTCAGTGGAAGAAAGTTACTCTATAAAGGATGAATTTTTATTCTCACTCAGTGATGAACTAGTGATGATTTAAGCGAATTCCTTGATTTTTCGAAAGAACCTGGATTGGTTTGGAGTATCATGGTAGACGCCGCCGCCCTTTATTCTCCATTGGATTGTGGAATGTAAGAGATAGGGTTGAGTGTGCACTGCCAAGAACCAACAATTCTGTTGAGGGTTGGCATAGAGTCTTTGATATCAGGATAAATATAACACATCCTTTAAATTTCCAAACTCATTCGTAAATTGTAGCGGAACAGAGTGGTAACGAGATAACGGTGGAAAGATTTCGAAGCGGTCACGAACTGGCCAAATCAAAGAAGAAAAAATTCAGCTAAAAGAAGAATAGAGAAACTTGTTGATGAATATTTGTTTATTCCTCATCTCGAGTTTCTACGTGGCATATCACACAATTTATCATACTAACTATTTTTTGTTATTTTCTATTTTCTTACTTTATTTATTAAAGATTCACTCATCTCTCTTTAGCTACTAAGTAATATTTACTTAATACGTGTAATTACTTAATTAAGTTTTCACTTACACAATACGTATCAGTAAATTGGCATGATGGCTTTCGGCAAGATGGGGTAGCACCACTGCACATTGATGAGTGTTGCATCAATAACGGAGGTTGTCATCACATCTGTAATATTAAGAGTGATGGTCATTTATGTTCATGCTTTGAAGGATAAAGGACATCATTTTATATTAGTAGCCATTGCGAAAGTGATCTTGATGGAGGGATAGATGAGCAAATTTCAAACCAAAAAATATTGTAGTATATCCTTCTGATCATATATCCTTGCTATTTCTCATCACGGTTATATACTACTCTGGCTTTTGCTAATTTTGGTATAATTTTATCTAGATGAAAACTACTATCTCTGAAGTCCAAACCTGTAAAGGCAACAATATTTACGAGCCATCAACCGTAATAGAACTATCCATTCTTAAATCTATGAAAATAAGGAAGAAGCTGGGGCCCTGAATGACAAGGAGAAATATTTAACATTCAAGAACTCTCGGGAAGTGACTACTGTGTGAATTATTGTGCCAACAAACTGATTATGGGTAAGAAATTTGTACGCTTATTAATTCAACGAGCCCTTCGGTCTCGGTCGCTTTGTTACTGTTCGGCGCTTTACGCCTTGAAATAAACCATTTAGAATTCTACATCTTTGTAGTGTATTAATTAAATATATTCCTCATAAAGTATCCTTAATAAAATACAAATATAATGTAATTTGTTTGGGAAATTCAAATCTCCCATTAGTAGCCCAATATATTTCAGGTGCACGATAAGAAAGCTCGAATCCAAATAATACTAAAGAAAAACAGGCAATAGAATAGACAAATGATTGATTGATTAAATGAATATATTTTCACTCAATCAGATTGCAGCCTCAGAAAATCTTTTTATTATGCACAATCTATTTATACTAATTGATTAAGTCTGCTAATCCATACTAACAAACCCTCGAATTTAATTGGCTAACATATTTTGTCACCTTTGAATGTGAATATTTCTCTTCGAAAACCAATAGATCGTTGTTGCAGTACAAAATTATCCCTGTATACAAATTTTCAGCTTTCTGGGACTCGTAGTCTTTCCAATTAATTCTGGACAAACAAACAAACAGACATAGATAGATAGTTGTTCCCCATATTTACTCATTTCTTTTAGTTTACTAGCTTGTATGTTTGTTTGTAGTTGGCATTTTTCATACTAATTAAACATTTGTACCAAACTTTTTGAGCTTTAGTTGGCCTTCAAATATTGTCCTCCGAATTGCGAAAGCCTCCGAGATACTCAAGTAATGACTTATTAACCGAATTTCGTATTAACTTGGTTCTATATACCGAAAATATACTTTTTTGTAAGATCGTGATATAAACCCTTTAACTATCCAATTGGGGAAAGACAGAATAATCATTAAACACAATAGGTACTATGGTGTAGTTTCCCAAGTATGTACATACGTAGTATACAGTACAGAATAGTAGAAAAGTATCAAAATCAAATGAAATACATAATATCAAGTTCAGTATTATGTCTGTACAGTTCATTATTAATTAATTGAGGAGGTATGTAATTATTACAGTTATTAGAAGGTCTAAATTTCGCGTAGTACTCGCAGCGACCTGCTACCTTACAGCACACGATCCATGGCAAGACATCATAAATGCTATGTTTAATATTACTAACATCTAGACTGTAGGTATCTGCTGTTCCTGATCCTTGGGTTCCTATGTTAATGCTACCATTTGCATTGTAGCAACACTGTTCACTGGAACCGTATTCACTAGGAACTGATCTGAAGCAGGTGGCCACACCTGGATGGAAGAATTGCAAGCTGGGTGTATCTGTATCTCCATGAAAGTTGTTGTCATTTTTCGCTTGTGTTGTGTTGCATGGACAGGGAAGGGTTCCTTTCGGGATTTGCTCCAAGATAGGATCGAATAGTTTGCATGCTGAAAACGGTATGTTTATGAAGGTAACCAAAAGACTAGGCCCACCCAGGTATAAACTCGTGCTAGGATTAGTTAGTATGAATTTACCAATAGTTATTGGTGTATTTTCAAACTTTTTTCGTTTTTCAATAGAGATAGCAACATTGGAGAAACTGAATGAGAGTTTTCCAGTATTGTCTATGTTTTCAATTAGAACTGTGCTTTCCATCCAATTTATCAACTCTAATATTGGGTCTTCAATCAATATTAATTCCAATGTTATAACGTCATGCGGGATTAAATTCTTATCCCAAAACAGGGTAACAATCCTGTCAGTCGTGAAATCGAATAAATCGCCGGACATGAAATTCTCAATACTGAGAAGTGGCATTAGGAGATATTCACTCTGCACAAAGAATTTTCCGACATACGGGAATGAACCGCCGTTATCAACTGACACAAATACCTTTTGAATTCCGAGATTTATAAACGCGGGTGTTACACATGAGACTTGTTTTTCTCCCAATATTTTCCCATCAGAAACAATATCTGGGAATGACTCATATTTACATTTGATGTTAGCATGATCAGGTTTCTTGGGTAGGCAGGGTATGTTTATAGTTAACTGTTCTCCGCCTACTTCTTGCAGGATAAATGGTTTTGCGTTGGTTGGCGCGTTGGAGCATTCGTCTTGTGAGAATGCAAAGGTAACCGAGTAGATTGTGAAGTAGCTCAAGAGTAGAAAAGATATAATGTTCATTGCTAAATAGGAATAAATAAATTGTAATTTTTTCAATAGAAGTAAGTATGTTTCTCAAACTAACTGATTATCTCAAGTCAAGAATATACTTGATTATATGTCATTAATATATACCTATGTGATATCATGTGACAGCTGTATTTGTTTAAAGAGTAATCAAGTTTTAATTATTATATAATATCTCTATAGCAAAGTTGAAATAACTATTAACAAAGTTTAATTGAGTAAACTGGTTCTCCTATCAACGTTGAAATTTGATCTCTAAATTAATACTAGTCAATTAGATTCATATATGTACAGCCATTGCGTCTATAAATAAATCCAATATTAGTGGGGTCAAAATCTAAGATTGCGTGACAAACCTCTGGGAAGTTAAGTTTTATGCCTGATTCTGATACTTTGGGTATATCTCGCGATTTAAGCTCCCATGCCGGTCTCGAAAATGTGGGCAATTTTTTTTATAACGACAAATTCAAAGGGCCTCCGGCAATCATTTTGAAAATTTAGTCCCCTCTCTGAACAATTCATAAATTGAGATTAGAGTGTTTTTGAATAGTATACAATAAGTACTAGCTGCACTGAAAATTTCAATTCAATCGGAACTATGCTTTTATTGTAATAGCCTTTTGAAGATTCCAAACCTCAATGACACCATGGGAGGTCCATTCTTTAACTAATTTTTAAGGGATTTGAAGCATATATACATACAATCCTATATACATCCTATATACATACAATTACATTTTAAATGGCTAAGTAGTATATATCCATGTAAATTTTTGTAACAGACCAGAATTTTCCACTCTAACTCTTCTGGATATCTCACATGAGGGTGACGAAGCGGAAAAATTGACCCATAATCGTTTTTTCGCCCACTTTTATCATATTTTTGATGTCAACTAACTTGATTTTTGAATTTTTAAATAGTCAAAGTGCGAAATTAGGTCTATTACCGAGATTTACATTGTTACATACTACTTAGCCGATTAAAAGGTAATTGTATGTGGACAAGATATGCTTCAAATCCCTTAAAAAAATCCGAAATTGCAGCTGTACAGACAGCATTTTCCTTTAGAGGCGCTACTAGTTACCCAACCACCAAATGTAGTGCCTCCAAAGGGAATGCGTCGGCACAGACTGCAATTTTGGATTTTTATTGTTCATGTCGCAACATTAAATAGGTCTCAAAATGTGTCCAAAAAATGTAATCAATAATCGTGACCCCAGGTGCACATCTGTAACCAGGGGCGGCCTTAGGGAGCGTTAAGGCCTATTGTCGGCGCCATATGCGCGCCGAGCCCGAAGGAAATTGGGGCGCTTAAGCCCCACCTGGTTGGTTGCGATCTCATAAAGCGAGCACACGTGCACACCTCAACAATGTATGAGCTGATTGAATTGCTGGTACGATCAAGATTTTACAAAGTTCGGCGCACCTGGTTGCCACAAAATATACCAAAATTTCCTTGGCGACTATTGTTATAACCAGGGTGGAAACTACTAGGATGTTAACAGCAAACAGCAATTTATGCTGTTAACAACAATTTTTCAGGGCTTTTCACGAATCATTTGATTGACTCAAATACTCGCGTGTCGCCATGAATCATCGAGTGAAATGACTCGGTGACTCGAGTTGAAAAGATCGTGATTCATGAAAAGCCCTGCAATTTTTAATCATTCATATTCTCGATTATAAAGAAAAGTAACTTTCAAATTGTTTCACTTAGAATTTCGGCCCTCGTGTAACACTGGATTACATATGCTACAGCAAGGTGTTCAAATTCCCTTAACAGCTATTAACAAGCCGTTATTAGCAATTTTGAGCCATTATGACATTAAATATGAGCTGTTAACAGCTACACACTAGCTTCTAAGAGCAAATAAGCGCTGTAAACAGTGTGGTAGAATAGGAACTTGGAATGATTCAAATTCCCTTCGTAGGGGCTAGGGGGCCGCGGTAGGTTGTCCTCGCCCGGAGCGCCAATTTGGCTAAGGCCGGTCCTGTCTGTAACCCATGAGACACCTGTCCTGATAGTTTCAGTTCTTAGTTAATAAAACTCTTTTCTGTGGAGAGGATACGGATAATTAAAAAATCCAAAATTGCAGCTGTGCCGACGCATGTTCCTTTGGTGGCACTATATTTGGTGGTGGTTTATTGATAGTGCCTCCAAAGAAACATGCTGTCGGCACAGGCTGCAATTTTTGATTTTTTTTTCGCCATGTCATCATCACTATGAAGGATGTTAAATTATTTCAGAAAGGTGTTTCAAAAGGCAACGACCCTTAGTGAGTTGGAAGTTTCCATTTAGCTCACTTCATTTAAGAGATATTCAAGTTTCAGTAGAATATAATCTGTGATGACTCAGCATTTTTAAAGTGCGTCTTGGGTATTCACCCAAATCCAAACAACCCATGCGAATTATTTAATTCACAAAATTGTAAAAATACATTTTTTTGACGATGTCATAATCACCTCAAGGTGTCAAGACCCACTTGTATAGGTGGTACGTGCCATAAGGACCAATTTATAAATTGAAAGTTTGTTTCTATCTTGTATCATCTTTGAGATTAATGAAATTTAGCTAATTAGTATAATTATTTAATTAATTAATTAATTATTTAACACCATTATTATGTACTGCAAAATAAATTAAGTTCAATTATTTGCAATTATTATTAATTTTAATTTAATTTCACTATCATATTTGAATTCAGCGCACTCGATAACCCCAATAATCTAATTGGAACCCTCTCTATAAGTTAAACACAGAGCGATTTAATTAGAATTAAATATGTAAGTGTATCCATTGTGCAAGAATACTCTTGCAGAAATAAATATAATCACATAATCTGTTGTTATGGAATGTAAAATCTTAGTTTTCAATTATTAAATAGAAGCCTACTCGATTTCACAAGTGGAATCAATATGATTATCGAAAGTTTAAACAATAGTGTAAGATTTAACAAGTTTAATCAATATATTTATTACAAGTTCAAACAATGGAAATTGATTTAACAGTTTTACTGATCTAAAGTGTGATGAAATACAGGAGATTGGCACCCCAATTATGGCATAAACAACACACGGTTGAACATTTTTGATTTTCCAAAAGGTGTAGAATTAAAATAGCTATCCAAATATAAAAATTTATCAAATTCACAAGGTATAATTTCATGTAATGAGAGCCATAATTAGTTTAAATAGGTGTTAAAATTCTTTGATCAAAAATCGTAACCCCAGGTGCAAATTATACGGTAACTCCAATCCTACATGCCAAGTTTCAGCCCTCAATGTATAAGGTGTGGCCAGGGCACCGTCTACGGAGATATAATAATAATAATAATAAAAGCAGTAAGATTAGAACTGGGCCACTGTACTAAAGTATAGTTGCCACAGTAAAAATACAAAATTGCCGCCTGTGCCGACGCATGTTCCTTTGGTGGCACTATATTCAGTTGGTGGTTTATTGATAGTGCCTTCAATGGAACATGCTGTCGACACAGGCTGCAATTTTGCATTTTTCGCCAAGTCATCAACGCCTCAGGATGTCAAGAACCATTTGTTAATTGGTCCGAGTCACAAGGAACGGTTGAAGTTTGTTTCTATCATAAACCATCTAGAGTTTAATGCCATTCATTCATTATGTATTGATACTAAATTATGTTCTTTATTTTATCATTGTTATCTCGGTGAATGAGATAAGTCAACAAATTCCTTTTATTATATTATTTTATTTAATCGAATGTAGTATAGTAATATCAGGGATGCCAACCTCTGGAAACCAAAAATCGGGAGGTTTTGCCATTTTTGGCGGGAGTTTACCAAAAATGCGGGAGATCTAAGATGAAAAATCCGGAGAAAAGCGGGAGACTCAAAATCTACGCTATTTAAAAAAATCTATCATGAATAGGACGATCTAATATGATTATTTTTTATGTTTGGATATTTACAATTAAGAAACGCCTATTTTTCTAGTTCTATTCATCAAATTTCTTCCCGCGTATCTCGTATTCACCCAATGTATGCGATAATACAACAAACACGAAATAGCTAGATTAATGAATTGTATTTTTTTCTACAGAGTAGTTTTTTACTAGATATACGTGGATGTGGCAGATTTAAATATCTTCAAAGTTTTCGTGATTTAGGGACATTTTTTTGAGATTTCAAGGAATTTCATGAAGATTAGGCCATCAAATTTGTAAAATGTGTTGTAAAACTTATTCCACTCGTGGTGCGTATAAAGCTCTGGCCAGGGCACCGTCTACGGAGAAAAATATATAAAAAAAAGGCAGTGATTTCAATACTGGGCCACTATACTAAAGTATAGTCGGCTGACAGTAATAAAAATAAAATAAAATCCAAAATTTCAACCTGTGCCATAAGCTTGTTCCTTTGGTGGCACTATATTTTGTTGGTTGTTTATTGATAGTGCCTCCAAAGGAACATGCTGTCGGCACAGGCTGCAATTTTGGATTTTTTGCCAAGTCATCGACGCCTCAAGGTGTCAAGATTTATTTACTGTCTCAAGAACCATTTGTTAATTTGTCCGAGTCACAAGGAACGGTCGATAAATTTGAAGTTTGTTTCTATCATAAACCATCTTGAGTTTAATGCCATATGTATGTATGGATAATAAATTATAATATAATGTTTAATTAATTTAGCAATGTTATCCACGGTTGGTCGAGTTGAGTCAACAAATTCCTTTTCCTTATATTATATTATCTTATTTCATCCATTGTATAGTAATACTACAATTAAATAGAAGCCAGCTGGAATTTATAAGTTAAATCATTGTAATTATCGCGAGTTGAATCAATAGAGTAAGATTTAACAAGTTAAATCAATATAATTATTACAAGTTGAAACAATAGAATTTGATTTAACACTTTCAATTGAACTGAAGTGTTAGTAAACAAAGGGAATTTAAACCTCCATTTATGGCATGAATTAAACCCATTATTAAAATTTATCTTCTCCCATCCGACGCAGAATTTTATGGTGAATCCAATGGTAAAATAAAAATTGAGGGTTTAGTGTAATATTTTTGAGTTATGGACCAAAATTTCTTTGAAAGGTGTTAAAAATGTGTCCAAAATTTGTTAATCAAAAATCCTCTCTCTTCCTGAACAGTTAGTTCCTCTCTCTTACTGAACAGTTAGTCTCATCCTATCATATGCAGCGGCTTGATCTGGCACTAACAGAGGTTCATTATCCTGAATGTATGACTCCAATTGGTCAATGCAGTAATTCGTTTCTTTCAAGATTTCTCGATTGGCAATTGGGGCGTTGGTGCGAACTGGAGATGGTAAGTCAAACTCTTGTAGGGCTTTGCCATTTATGGACAGGACCAAATCTTCTAGCAATATCAAAGTCCTGTTGTAGATGTCATCAGTGTAGTTTATTTCAACAGTAGGATTATTCTGCTGGACTTGACGGTGTACATCTTCTGAAAGACTGTCCTTATGATTTTCCCATAGTTGCTTTGGATTTGATAGTCCACATGTTGCTAACATGATGGCGAATAGGTATCTAAGCTTTGTCGAAGAATCAGTCGTAGCAGCTTCTGATAAGGTATCATTCCAATGAGAATCGTCTTCCAACAAACCCAATACGTTGCATGCTGCTCTGTAAGTTGGGTAAACATGACCACTCACAGTTCTCAAGTTTTGGAATGAGGTTGGACCATGAACACGATGTAGAAGCAGCCTCAAACAGAAGCATTCAAAGTTATTGGGGTGGACTGTGTAAACTCTCCCAAGTGCATCACTTGCCTTGATTTCGTGAAATCCTTCTACCGCTGCTCCTTGGGTTAGTTGGGTACGTCGTTTGAACTTTTTGTTACTCTGTTCCCAGGTGTAGTATTTTGGGACTTCCACATAGAGTAGTTTTGGCAAAGTCATCTTCTTGGAAAAGTTGAAAAAATGCTCTAAGTATGGTGTTGGTGGGAACTTCTATTTGTTGACATAATGTCTCTTCTGTGAAATAGATACGTTGGCCATTTCTAGATGAACTCTGAGATGCAACTGTTGGATATCGCTCATGGATCGGAAAGCTGAAGAGTCTCCACAGTGCCTCGTTGCTGCAAATGTAACGTCCTTGTTGAAAATTCAGTTATTTCATCCATTCCTTCTTTTTCAAGTGCGAATACCGCCTGGTCTGTACCCTTATTGATATATTTGCAAACATATTTGATAGAGTTGATTGAGTTGCAAAACTCTACGTTGATATGGGCATTAAAGATTTTGCACAGCAAAGGACTGTAACTAACTACCATTTGTTATCAACAGTCAGCTCTCCCAATTGTCCTTGCTGAGAAACCATCTTCACCAGGTGCTCTTCTTCGGTACTTGGGATATCCATCTTCACCACACTGTGTTTCCTCCACTAAGCGTTTTTGGGATTTTTTGTGTGCATCGGCCATCCTTCATGCATGGTGAATTCTTGTTGAGAGCTCCGCACGGTCCATGAATCATTTGTCTTATGATGTTGTATAATTTGAGATCTTCTTTAGGGTCAGGAAACTCTGCACTGACGCATTGATCCATCGTAGTTTGTCAGATTTTTTCTCTAAGCCAAATCAATATGTGAGCCATGTGGGAGACCGCGTTTCTGCCACTCAATAGTGTACATGTGGCAGAGTGTTTTACCGAAAGCACTTCCTTTGTAAGAAGATCCATCAGTTTGATAACTTTTTGCCGGAATACTCTTGCAATAATATCATGGCGGTCATGCGATTTCTGGGCCACCATTAATGAATCAGTAATCTCAGGTCAAAGCGGGTTGCAGGATATGTTATGAACAAATCTGGTCTGCCATAATTCCGGACATAAGTCATAGCATCCTGCGTTCTTTCATGCATGTAGCGCGGGCCTCCAGTGAAAGATCACGGTAAATAACTAATAGGCCAATATTGTGTAATTTCCATCACCAGCTACAACAGATGTATGTAATCATCTACAAGTAACTTCTTCTGATTTAGTCGAATAAATTGAGCCGTTCTGTCTCTACCTTGGCATACATGTCCACAACAAACTGGTGGAATAGATTCCTGCTGCGTTGAATAATGTTGAAGTTGTCATTACGAACCATGAAACGATATGCATAGATGTCCCTAGAGGAAACTTTTTTCCAAGGATTATTAACCTTGGTAATGGGATCCTGTTGCAGAATTTTAAAGTTGTATCCATCTTGTCCTTGCCAAAAAATTAAAGGATATTGAAGGCTATCATAAGAACGATGGGTTTCAGCAATTCATATCAGGCCACTGCTTCTCTTTTCTAAGACTATGTCTCGTTTTTCGAATTCTTGCCCAACAATCAATATGGCTACCTCATTTCTGACTGGAGCATTAAATCTTTGCTCATTTCGCCCTCAGGGATCTTATCAGCTTTAATTATAATTCAGTATTCCTCGTTAGACATTCTTACTATAGCTGATTTGAATGAAGTAACATAACTGTTATTGTTGTGCAGCATATCTTGAAGTGAGAGAACTATTTGATTCCTAACTCCAGGGATTGTGTTCCACCTCTAAATGGCCTCCGCAATATCATCCCAATGAAATAAATCTGAAGAAATTTAGGGCACTCATTTGGTAGAGGAAGCAACGATCCGACTGTATGGTAAACTTGGCCTTGAATTTTGAAGTTTGGCATATATCCGGGCTCCCTAATTTTTTGTTGTTGATCCAAAAGATGTCATTTGAAAGCAAGAGTTATACTTGCGTATGTTTTCTAAGAAATGTTTGAATCAGCAGTCTCTCCCAGCATTAAATATTCCATCAGTTCAGGTCGATATTTTAGATTGGGCAGCTGTACTTTTACGTTATTACAGCATAAGCCTGCTGTCTCTCCTTTGAATTTTTTTGCATTGCAAAAGGAACATATTTCTGTCTGGAACTAATCAGCAGAGAGGGTTGGTTCTTATAGCCAGTATTGGAATCATATGAAAAAGCAGCGCCAGAGAGATTATCCTATTTTTTGGATCTCGAGGTTGCAGTTGTTTTTCGATCTGTTTGAGACGGACTTGTCTTTGGTGGTAAGTTTCATTTTCACGATTTATTCGCTTTCTCGCTGTATTGGGCGTTTGTTTACAATCATTACCAGCACGCGAACGTTTTTTAAGTAGAATACGTAATAGTTGAATAACAGGTTTGGATTTAATATGTCAATTATGACTGAAGTTGGCAAAAATAATGTCAATCCGATCTATATATAGCAATAGGTATGACTATTAAACAACACAACGACACAAATGTAAGGTTGAATTTTATTGGTCTATATGTATATTCAATTGTTGTTTTTGGTCTATATGTATATTCAATTGTTGTTTATATTATGGGAAATCATATAGGAATACAACAGCTATACAAACGGAACACAAATAACTGATTGGATGAATTCATTTACTCTCGCCCAATTAAATTACAGTCTCAGTTAGGTATTCTATACTGCACACTTAAAAAAAACATAAAAAATCCTTTTATACTAATTGGATTCTAGATGCTAATCCATACTGGACAACCCTCGAATTTAATTGGTTAAAGGTTTTGTCACCTTGGGGATGGAAGAAGTGATTATTTTTCTTAAAAATTCCTTATCTGGAGTGGTAGGTAATTCCTAGATAATATGCAAATTTGGTACAGATCGGTTCAGGCATCTCAGAGATGTGAGGACAGACAGACAGACAGACATTGTTTTTTATATATATAGATAGTATAGATACTAGATATTGCGGCCAAAATAATTGAACAACAACAATTTGAATTCTTACAATCAAGCTTCTAGCAGTATAATAGCATTTGAGATGGTTATACATGGATATTGATATAAAAATTATGTTAACTAGAATATAATTACATATTTTTTAAATTGGCATGTTTATAGAGGCGTTAAACTCATTAACTGTATAATTAGCTAATTAAATGTATAATTTATTATCATAATGAGGCAATAATAATATAAGAATTATGATTTCAGATTTGAATTACTCTAGGTGCAAAATTTCTAATGATTAAGATTATTTTCCACTGAGATACAGCCACATTTCCATTTTGTGCCACTTGTGCCACAAGTTGCAGATTGCAGGGATACTTATGCCACTTCATGGATTTTGGATTAAAATGACTCAAAATCACAAATTTTTGAAATTTATAACTATAGCAACATATTTCATGTGTTTCAGATTAGGTTATACCTCCGTGAATATGCTACAAGAAGTATTAGTGTCTGGAATAAAATTCTTATTGTTCAAATACTTTTGGTCGGTTGGTGTACATCTTAGGTCAATATAGAAAGTAGACACATAGGCCAAAAACTTGCTCCTCGGTTAATCGGTATAGATTTACATTCAGTGTCCCTCTCCATTTATATTTAACACCTAGGAGGAGGCCATAGTCACTTGAAAATGTTCAAAACATCCTCGAAGTTAGTGGCCATGGAAAAGAGGCTGATACTATTGCAAGCAAGATAGATGGTTGCTTTGTAATTAAGCTCAAGAAGTTGAGCCAGTCAACACTTAGATGAATTTTTTAAATAAGTATTAGTACTTATTGGTATCAATATGTGATATTACGACTTTAACCTAGTAAATTAAGACTGTATAAGGGCGCTGTCCGAGATACGGCACATACTTATTATCCCGATGATTCCGTATCTCGGAGGTTACCTGTATACGTTTATTTAAACCAAATGTGTTTGCCAGCTGATTATCTTTTGGTTTATCACTCTAAAGTGAAAACTACATATACACTGCTCTGATTATTTATGAACCATAATTGTTGTTTATATAGAAATGCTGTATTCTTTTGTTTGTACTTGTTTGAATAACATTGAATATCCATATTTTTACCACTATGGAGAGATCTACTACATCTGATAGAAGTTCTAAAAAGCTGAAAACCATTAATGATGAATTTGCAATTTCACTGGTAGCCACATTCCCAACTGTAAAACACAATATTATTTGCTCAGCACTGAATCATGATAAAAACTTGATACTGATCTACAGTGGAAGAAGAATAAATGCGAAGATTACAACTTGGCAGTTCGTGATAGGGTCATTTATCGAGGAGCGTGCTATTGACATATTCACTCTAGAAGGTTATCATGTGACAAGAAAAATAACAGGGAAGATTTGTCATAGTAATAGTCCCTGGACTGGGAATGTTAGGTTTACGGATCACATGATAATGATATGCGACGGTTTTTTGAGACCTCCTATTCTAACTGATTTTTCACAAAAGTTCCATTTCTCTCGATATAAAACAGTCTTTATTGAGTTCGACGAGACAGGGAATATCTACACTAATGGTGAGAGAAACAAAATTGCTGTTTATTCACAGAATTTGGAATTCAAAGAAGTGATTGAAATTGACATACCAGATGATTATTTTATCACCTCTCTCCATATCCGGGATGATACAATGGTTGTAATGTCCAGGGAGAATAATTTAATTTGCTCAGTTAGTAGAACTGTGCTTGTCCGGTCAACAAGGAAATTAGGAAACCATTTCGAACTTCCTAAATTTTGTCCTTTTAATGAAATCTGTATTGACCAGTTCAGTAATATTATTATTTGCTCAAATAATGGTATTCAAATTTGGCAGAAAAATGGCGAATTAAGTCGCATCATGTTTGAGGGAACAGAATATAGACAAATTCTATTAACAAACAATGATCAATTAATTCTAATTACTCCTAATGGCAGAATTCATGTCCACAGATTAATGGACATTGTTAATTATCTCTGTTGCATCTCATGAACATTTCATGAGCTCTTGTTTCTGTGTATTCTACTTCCTAGTGAGCCAGTATTAACTGCCTTGGCTTGTTAGTTATTATTTTTTCGATTTTAGATAATCCTCTCTACAGGCAACAGTTTTATTACTTATTTTGTCTCTTTTTCATTATGTTCGATTACTTTGAGTTACATCATTGTATGTACTGAATAATACATACATGTATTGTGTTTTGTTTGTGAATTAGGAGTTCTCACAATAGTAGTCCAAACAAACTTATACCGTATAATTGTTTTACCCATAACTTTTATTTCCAATCAGGTTAGCAGTGAAAAGACTAAAGAACTTTTAGATGGACTAAATCCAACAGCTTGCAACATGTGAATATGTTTCATAGATTATGATTACCTGTCAAATCTCGTTACTGCGAATACCAGACCGTGAAAGTTAATTTGGAGTTAATATTAAGCTGTGCATGAAGTTAAATAACAGGAATTAATAATTTTCTATTGCCGTGTTCGTACTAACGAAAGGTTTTTATTTATCAGTTGTATTTATTATACTATGATACTCCTAGCTGCACAATCTTGTATGTCTCGGACTAGGGGATCTATTACGGTATTCGTCTGTATTAACCAAATGCAATTAATATATCAAGAAAGTAACAAAGTGTAGTAAAGTGGTAGTGTTTCCACTATGGGTAACTGTAGACTAGCCAGCCGACTGCTGCTAGTGGGGTTTCGTTTCATTACAGGAACTCATCAGGAGGTGACCCTCGACCCCATGACTACCCCTGGTATCAGGGTGGTCACGCTTCCTTATAGCCACAGTCCACGATTGTGGCTCCTGCCGACAGTGGTATGTACCACTGCGGCCCGGATACTACGCAAAGATAACCCGATCTCCTTACAGAGTACAGAAATGATTACAGAATCAATTGATACAATACTGGGTAAGAATATGAATATTCTTTTTAATTTCATAATTTCAGTATAGGTTATAAATTACGTAATTCCATTCATAGTCATTAATGAAGTCAATGTAAGTGTAATAAATAAACAATGCATCAGTAACTACTCTATGATAAATTATTCTCTCTTGGAAGTATGCATGAACACCTTCATATAAAAGTAAAATACTGTATCAAACTTCAATCCATTTCAAATTATAATTTTCATTTTGTTTTTCGATCTATCTAATATATTTCGAGTACGCACACCAGTTGAAGGATTTATTCAATACATGTTGATACTATCGGAGATCTTTTTATAACAGTATCGTGAGTTATACTTATATCAGTGTTCCGCAACCCCTCATTTGCAATGCGGCCGGAAAATTACTTTTTGTGGCCGGCAGAATTTCTTCAAAGACAATAATTATTTTTACAGAATCTCTTTTGGATTTGAAGTTCCGGAATTCCATGTAGGCCAGTGAATTTATTGAAATTTTTCGTAACATTCAGAGCCTATCAATTTGGGCGGGGAATGGTAATCTCTGTTATAAATACAAATTTAATTTGAAAACTATCATTATATATTACGTAATTTGTTGATTAGGGTTATCCACCTTTTTGAACAATAAAAATTTAGTATATACTACTAACTACTACTACTACTACTACTACTACTACTACTACTACTACTACTACTACTACTACTACTACTACTACTACTACTACTACTACTACTACTACTACTACTACTACTACTACTACTACTACTACTACTACTACTACTACTACTACTACTACTACTACTACTACTACTACTACTACTACTACTACTACTACTACTACTACTACTACTACTACTACTACTACTACTATTACTACTACTACTACTACTACTACTACTACTACTACTACTACTACTACTACTACTACTACTACTACTACTACTACTACTACTACTACTACTACTACTACTACTACTACTACTACTACTACTACTACTACTACTACTACTACTACTACTACTACTACTACTACTACTACTACTACTACTACTACTACTACTACTACTACTACTACTACTACTACTACTACTACTACTACTACTACTACTACTACTACTACTACTACTACTACTACTACTACTACTACTACTACTACTACTATTACTACTACTACTACTACTACTACTACTACTACTACTACTACTACTACTACTACTACTACTACTACTACTACTACTACTACTACTACTACTACTACTACTACTACTACTACTACTACTACTACAACTACGACGACATGAAATAACAAATTAAGTAATAACTCCAACAGTTTTCACTCATTCGCGAAGCGATCGAGCAAGCGTAGCGCGCTAGTAGACACTAAAATGCAAACCATTTGGGCAATAATGTAATTACAGGTTACTCTCAAGTAAACTTGTGTTCACCTCAGAGGTCAGTCTCATGATTTATTTTGTAGAAACCCCAAATGCATACTTGTATGTTTTATGTAATTATTTCTTTTAGTGAATTCTTAAGATGGTTCATTTTAATCGCGTAAAGAAGATTGGCTTGCTAGGTATACTTCTAGTTCTGTTATTTTGCCCAACTTTATACCGTGGGTATCTTACATTGGATAATCCTACGGAATATTCAATATTATTACAACCTGATCCTAAAATGGATCAAGCTACGGAAGATTCAATATTATTACAATCTGATCCTAAAAAGATAACATTTCAACCGAAAACAACATACAAAAATGACATGTATTTGTTGACAATTCATACTTCTTTTGTTGATGATCCTGAAAATGAAAACAGGGTTCGTGTTCAAACAAACTTTTTAAAAATGAGTAACTTTTTGTGTTTCCGTGGAATCGTCAAATTTGTAGTATTGACAAACAGTGAAGTAACTACAGACCTCATAAAAAAACACTATCCAAATGTAATTGCCCATCCAACCCCTCTCTATCCTGTATTTATTACACCCACGTATAAGGACACACATAGAATTGCAATGAACCTCAGTAAATCATTATTTTATATGCAAGCTAATGCATGCGATCTATTTGAGACTTCTCTTGTACAAACACTCAAGGCTATCAAACAATTATGGATGAAGGGTTTTATAAGGCAAAAGATAATTATTTTTGGTAACAGATTTAATATTGATGTTAAAGAGCCGGTAGAAGATGAGTTTAAAGTTTTGGAATACTTTAAAAAAGCTGAGGAATTTCGCCCTGATGCACAAGACTATGCTATTCTTACAAAAGAGACTATCGAATTTGATCTGTTTTCAGAGGTACTCTTCGGTAGGGCAAGATGTGACAATGCGATGGTGGACTTTGGAGTCCATAATGAAGTGGAGTCATTTGATGCTTCCCATTCAATTCATCTTGTGCACCAAAACGACTATAATCAAAAATACGACACTGAAATCTTAAACTCTGGGGAAAATATATGGAACCATTATGTGTCAGAGGGGTTGAGAGATCATTATTCCACTACATGTGCAAGATACTCAACAAAATTTGGGATCAACAATACTGTCAATATATATGACAAAAAATCAAAATTAGTTTTAAATACTTTATCAGGAGAAGATGATACTTTTTTCAAAGAACACAAGTATTGGATTGATTTTAACGCACTAAATGCAAATGTTACCTACAAAACCGAACCTGACTTAGTAGTTGTAGTGCTTGCATGCAATAAACCAGATTCTTTGAACCGACTTTTGGACTCATTACTAAATGTTGAATATGAAGGGGATAGAATCGACCTTGTCATTTCGTTTGACATTGGATATCTAGGATACTATGATCTGCCTACTTTAATCCTTATTAAAAAACTATTATGGCCACATGGTAAATTAAAACTAGTCTTGAAGAATGAACACAGAGGGCAACTAAATCAATGGTTAGAAGCTTACAGCAGTGTTGACACTGAAAATATTTCTCCCATTCTCATTCTTGAAGATAGTCTTATGCTTTCTCCCTTTTGGTATGAATACTTGAAAGCGGTGTTGATTAAGAGTAAATCAAGACAACTTCACGAGAGAATAGCTGGATGGAGTTTAGAGGCACCCTACCCAGGGCAATATTACCCGGAGCATAGCTCAGTCATGTTGGGTAATATCCGTTGGGTGAGGAGTTTCGTTCCTGAACTCAGCAAATGGATTTCATTTTTGAAATGGTACAAGAAGGAATCTAGAAATGTTCCTTATTATGCGTTTTCGAAATCTCCTGTATCTTATCTGGACAACAGAGGCAACTGGAGTAATTGGGAACGCAGTGTATGGGCGAGCTGGTACTGGTATTACTTGAATTTAATCACTCCTGAGCAGCAAGATATAGTGTACATTTTTGATAAGAGGGGATCGTTAGCACCGAAAACAAGAATGACCATCCTGAATTGGAATGCAAATGACTGCTATCGGGAAGGCACTTTGGAGAGCGAAGTTAATTTTCAAAACATTGATTTATCAGAGAAAAATCACGATATCAAGATACCAGAAGTAATTCCCACGTTCTCCTTTCAACCTTTCACTAAAATATTTTAATTTAATTACTATTTCTCGTGGATTTAGGTTGCTAGTTGTTCATTAGATTAGCTCAAGTTAGTTAGGCTTTCCTTGTATTCGAATCCTGACTCGTTTTAGTGTAAGTCAGGTGAGAATCAAATTTGTAAATTATTGAAATTCAAATATGTAGTTTAAGAAACTTCTTTCGTTATATAACATGAAGTCAGGGCACCAATCAGTAGGAGCATTTCTAATAATATCACTAATTGGAAATTACTATAAATCGCTATTAACTATTAAATATGTTTAACAGTAAATGTTACCAAATTTTTCTTCATTTCACATGGAGATCACATATTTATATCAAAATTTTTATGTGCGATTTACAAAATAATGAACACGCGTGTCTTGTAGACTACGCAGGATATATTATATTAAACAACATAATTACATAATTTATGTTTCAGAAATATACTTTATAACTTTTATTTGAGGAACTAGTACATAGAAATTGGTGGATGAGTGATAGTGAAAAATTATGTCGGCACAGCTGTAATTTATGATTTTTATACAAACACCAGTCATAATTAAAAATTTATTAAACCATCTCTGGTCCTTCGAAACGTAATTATCATTTGTTGTCTGCACATTTCCTTCTAATCAATATTATATCCGCTTTATTTTAGATTAAGGATTAATATTAGTTGTACTCTCTTCAAATTCACATATGTATTAGGTTTTTAATTAATTCCCTATGCTAAATATACGACATAATCCCGAACTTTTTACTTTCAAGTGTAATAGATTGTACACTATATAGAAACTAATTGAGGATTTGATTGCAAGCAAAGGTACTAAATTTAGTTAATCCATTAATCCAATAAAACAAATAGAAACCTAAATGCTAATTCTACTTATAGTTGGTTAATATTTAAGCCACGGGTCGGCAACCTCTTGCCCGCGGCTCTCAATAAACATGCAATAAATATAACTTCAGTTTGGATCATTCAATTGAAATCCAAATTATTTAAACTTATTCTTATAACAAAATTTCTAAAGTCAATAGATATTTACGTAGTCATAATTAACAATTCTAAAGTGGATAAACTACAAGTAAGACCAAAGGACGGTAGAACACTTGGCCCGAGTATTACAGCAAATGACTAAATCTGGCCCGCATACTAAAAGGTTGTCGAACCCTGCTTTAAGCATTCAAGTAAGTTCGTAGATTCTAACAAATTTCGAAGGTTCCCAGATGTTGGTATTAATTCTGTTGCTCGCTCATTAACAAATAAATTTCATATAAACTACGACTATTAATGACGCAAATTAGACTGACTATTAATTTTTGCATTATTAAAGAACCACGACAATCATTATTACTAATTATGTCAGTCTGGGAAAAACAATTAATTTACATTGAATTCACTATAATTTCCCTGAAGCATCCTTATAGTTTTAGAATTTCCTCAAAAATGAGTTCATCTAAGCTCGCCAGTCTGTCAGCAACACAACTACGTCATTTGATTCGAGCATGCAAGTACACTGGAGACACGGCCGGTCTCTGCGCTAACAAGATTCAATTCAATGTAGTACTCCTAGAGGCCTCTTTCGCTAGCAGATTCAAACTATTCTGTGAATCTAACCCAGTACCTTGTCCGTGTCATTATGTCTCTGCTCCCAATGAGGTATCACCTGGCTCTCTATGCCCTGACTCAGACGTGAGAACAGACGTCAGTATGTACCGAGTGTTGGAGGATGGAGAACAGACCAGTACTGTATCTACTCTGAAGGGTGAAGATGTTAGGGATTACGTTGCATTCTATCTAGGCTGTTCGTATACATTTGAGCATGCGCTAATTAACTCAGGCATTCCACAGAGACATATACAGCTTAACAACAGTGTGGCAATGTACATATCCAATATCCAATGTGTATCTGTGCCTCCTTTTGAGTGCAACATGGTTGTATCAATGCGTTATATCCCATTCGAGTTTCTAAGATTGGCTCATGAAGTGAGCGCTTCTTTTCCTGGTAGCCATGGCGCGCCTGTTTGGATTGGGAGCCCGGCTAGAATAGGAATCCGTGAGATATCTGCACCAGACTTCGGAGAGCACACAGCTCCCTCTGAGGGAGACGTCCCTGTGTTCTGGGGCTGCGGAGTCACAACACAGCAGGCACTAGTCTCTGCTAAGCTGGGGAGAGTATTCACTCACTACCCGGGACACATGTTCATCAGTGACCTAGAAGCGAAACCCGAGTTAATAGCTCCTATTGAGATTGTAGCACTGAGAGAACCACCTGATGTGTTTGTGTCCTTCTTATCGAAACGAGCTTGTGACGTCATCAATAGCTTAGAGACTGTTATATCTCAAGACCTGAATATGCGCGGGATTAGGAATTTGATTGTAAAAGGCGATCTCTTGAAATCCTGTCTCTACCTATCCCATTGTGACACTGTAGCAATTATAAGCGAGTTTCCTTGCAACTACGAATTTGATGTGCCTTTTGAGACAGATGGCATTCCAGGTGTGTTTGCTGTTGCCAAGGTATTATCATATCTCGGCAAGAAAATAACTCTCTTGCACAGTGGAGAGCAAATGAGGAATATTCTACATAAATGTATGGATCTGTTTGACTGGAGCAAAGCAGGTAATAATATTGAACTGAAGTCTCTTGCTTCGATAGAGGCCTTAATGCCTAGTAGCGATAGTAACAGAGCTCTATTCGACTGCTTATTAACTATAGAACATTCTGGACCAGCTAGAGATGGGAATTTCTACACTATGCATGCACATGATATATCTCAGTACTGCACCAGAATAGCTACTGTGGTTAATGGGATTAAGCTGTTTGATCAGACAGTTTCTGTTGGAGACGGTGGCAATGAATGGGGAATGGGTAAAGTTATGGATAATGTTATTAAGCACGTTGATAAGGGAGGCATTATAGCCAGTGCAGATGCAGCTGATTTCTTGGTGTCAGCTGGTGTTTCCAACTGGGGAGGTTACGCAATAGCTGCAGGCGTGTTGGCAGCTAGGAACTGTGAAGTGCATAGGAGGTATGCAATGCATGGGATCGGGTACCAGTCCTGGAAACATACTGAAGGTATTCTGTTTTCCACAACTGAACAGAGAGATTTACTAACTCTGATGTGTGAGTTAGGAATTCGTGATGGGATGAGTAAGGAACTGGGACTGCGTGTAGATGGCCTGGACATAGGAGTACATGATAATGTGATTGATCAGATTGCGAAATGTTTACTTCATAGCGATAATATTTGATACCATTTCTTTATTTTCTTTTCATTTGACTTAACCATCAATTATCGGAAAATAATTAACCACTTATTCTTTTTATCTTGAATTTTATTTAATTTATTGAAAATTATCAGATCTAATAAATTCAACTTAAAAAGTTATGACGTTATTTCCATCAACTAATAAAATACTTTGTGGACCTCTGATATCAAAATAGCTACATATATGTAGATACTTATTTATGAAATCAATTGTGATTGATTGCTCCTGACATAATATATAATCATGAGGAAATCCGGTCAAAATTTTAAATTTACCTGGCTATTTAATGAATTAATTTGGCAGTTAACTGACAAATAACATTTAAGCAGAATATTTTTGTAGATGTCTCCATCTAGGCCCTGTGTGTCACACGGGAACCTCACTTCTTGAGGTGGTGGTGCAATGGCTCGTAGTTCTGCCTGTTTAGCTTCCAATTCTGACACTATTTTGTCCTGCATGGAGAAGAGGTCATTATGGATCATTACGCCTTCAAGCATTCGTCGGGACTCGACTAGCTGCTCCTCCATCTGTTGAAGAACCACCTGATTGTGCCTTACTTGTTCCTGTGTGTCCCTGAAGAGGGTTAGGAGATGGACTCTTCTCTGCTCGAGAGAGAGCATCAACCTGTCAATTGATTGGTTGATTGTTGTGGTTACGGGGTCGATGAGTGGCACTGGGATTGGCTCAGGGAATTGTCTCGCCTTTTCAGATTATTAGAATTTTATTTGTGTTGGAAGAATTGCCCTCTTGGGATTTCAGCTCAGCTGGGTGGGTCTTCTTGCATTCATGATACTAATACATAAGTGTACGATCAAACACTCTGTATTAATTGTGTAGGTCAGGATTACCAATGTTTCAATAAATCCATTGAATGTAGTGGAGACGTACTGTTAGAGAATTGAAAATGAAAGAAATACAATTTGTGACTGCATTTATCCAGATGAAATTTATAACGCAATGGGTATTTGTTCAGACGTTGATGAATATGAGCACAGTGGTAAATTGTTCGCGCAACTGTACCAACACTCTGGGTCCTATTACCGCACCTGACTACCAAGCTATATGATGCTAGCATTCACAGATCGTTCTAATATCAACGAATGCGAATCAGTGAATTGAAATTTCATACGAGTGTTATTGTCTTCCTGGGTACATGAAGCAAGGGTTAACTGATTGTGTTGAAATTAATTAATGTAGCGTGTCAAATGGAAATTGTTCACAAATTGCACCAATAATATAGGTTCCTTCGAATGTTCATGTTTCACTGGGTACGAGAAACAAGGATTATCAGAGTGTGTTGATATCAATGAATGCAATACAACAAATGGAAATTGTGATCACAATTGCACAAATATTTAGGTTCATTCGAGAGCACCTGCCTCTCCGATACATGAAGTATAATCTGCTAGGAATATCATATTGTGCTGATAATGATGAATGCGACTCTGGGAATGGGAACTGTTCACAAAAATTGCATCAAAAACTATGGTTCTTGAGAATGTTCATGTCAGTCTGGGTACATAAAAGAAGAACTCTCATCTTGTATTGACATTAATTAATTCGAAATTACGGATACGAACTATTCACATAACTGTACAAATATGCCAGGCTCCTATTTCTGCTCTGGTCGCCAAGGTTACAAGATTTAGGGCAGACGAAATGTGTTAACATTAATGAATGTGATAATTCGAATGGAAAGTGTACTCATAACTGCATTATTAATACCCTAGCTTCATATGAGTGTTCCTGTCTCCCCCGGGTACACAAAACAAGCTTTTACTGAATGCATCGTGTCCAGTGTCCACCCATCTTGCCGAAAGGCCATCTTACAGAAATATTCTTGACGAAAGCCATCTTACCGAAAGCCATACTGACGATATTATTTATAATCCCAAATTCCAATGGTGTTGATACGATAATAAATAGTTTTAAATGGAATGTACTGATGTAAACATCAGGAATATAGTGTAACTTGTAAACGATTCAATAAGGATACCTCTTATAAATATATATTTTCATTTCACAATTAAAGGTAAAATGAAATTTTCATCAACAATATTCAGTGGAAGAAAGTTACCTATAAAGGATGAATTTTTATCCTCACTCAGTGATGAACTAGTGATGATTTAAGCGAATTTCTTGATTATTTCGAAATGGATTGGTTTGGAGTATCATGGTAGACGCCGCCACCCTTTATTCTCCATTGGATTGTGGAATGTAAGAGATAGGGTTGAGTGTGCACTGCCAAGAACCAACAATTATGTTGAGGGTTGGCATATAGTCTTTGATATCAGGATAAATATAACACATCCTTAAATTTCCAAACTCATTCGTAAAATTGTAGCGGAACAGAGTGGTAACGAGATAACGGTGGAAAATTTTCGAAGCGGTCACGAACTGGCCAAATCAAAGAAAAAAAAATTCAGCTAAAAGAAGAATAGAGAAACTTGTTGATGAATATTTGTTTATTCCTCATCTCGAATTTCTACGTGGCATATCACACAATTTATCATACTAACTATTTTTTGTTATTTTCTATTTTCTTACTTTATTTATTAAAGATTCACTCATCTCTCTTTAGCTACTAAGTAATATTTAGTTAACAATTACTTAATTAAGTTTTTCACTTACACAATACGTATCAGTAAATTCGGCATGATGGCTTTCGGCAAGATGGGCTAGCACCACTGCACATTGATGAGTGTTGCATCAATATCGGAGGTTGTCATCACATCTGTAATATTAAGAGTGATGGTCATTTATTTTCATGCTTTGAAGGATAAAAGACATCATTTTAAATAGTGCCATTGCGAAAGTGATCTTGATGGAGGGATATAGATGAGCAAATTTCAAACCAAGAAATATTGTAGTATATCCTTCTGATCATATATCCTTGCTATTTCTCATCACGGTTATATACTACTCTGGCTTTTCCTAATTTTGGTATAATTTTATCTAGCTGAAAACTACTATCTCTGAAGTCCAAACCTGTTTCCAAAGTCAACAATATTTACGAGCCATAAACCGTACTAGAACTATCCATTCTTAAATCTATGAAGATAAGGAAGAAGCTGGGGCCCTGAATGACAAGGAGAAATATTTAACATTCAAGAACTCTCGGGAAGTGACTACTGTGTGAATTATTGTGCCAACAAACTGATTATGGGTAACAAATTTGTACGCTTATTAATTCGACGAGGCCTTCGGTCTCGGTCGCTTTGTTACTGTTCGGCGCTTTACGCCTCAATGCGGCCTTACTACGCCTGAAATAAATCATTTAGAATTCTACATCTTTGTGGTGTATTAATTAAATATATTCCTCATAAAGTATCCTTAATAAAATACAAATACAATGTAATTTGTTTGGGAAATTCAAATCTCCCATTAGTAGCTCAATATATTTCAGGTGCACGATAAGAAAGCTCGAACCCAAATAATACTAAAGAAAAACAGGCAATAGAATAGACAAATGATTGATTGGTTCATGGCCCACTTAATATACGGCGTATTACGGCCGTGTATGTCACCGAGAAGGCCAAAAAAATAGAAGGCCAGTTTATAAATTTAATTCTAGGATAAACTATGCCTCCTATTGTTATTATTTGGATGTATATGGGGTAATCAACCATTGCGAGTCCAATGGAACCACTTTTGAGAATATCAGATTTGTGGTTAAGCTGTTTGGGCGCCATTTAATGACGACACCACAAATATACTATAGATACAATTCGAGTCTAAAAGAACGAGAAAATGAAGATATTTTGATAATATGCTTAGTATACATTTCCGAATATATAATGAGAATGATTATTGTATATAAAGCAGCAAAATTAGAAATTTTATGGACGAAAATAGTAAGTTGTAACTCGGATACTAGTATTTTTAGCATGTGGTTGCTTTATAAATTCTAGAATTTTTAGAATGTCGCCATTTCGTGATTTAGTAGCCTTGGGAGTGTGAAATATGTCCCTATTTTAGTATTCTTGTTATAAAATTATCAGAAAGTATGAAGAAAATGAAATTTATTATATTTGAAATTTTTTTCATTTTACCATAAATTGTTACCGTCACCATGAAATGGCGCCTAAACAGCTTAACCACAAATCTGAGATTCTAAAAAGTTCTTACATTTGACTCGCAATGGTTGATTACCTCATATACAACCCAAATAATAACAATAGGAGGTATAGTTTATCCTAGAATGAATTTATAAACTGGCCTTCTATTTATTTGGCCTTCTCGGTGACATACACGGCCGTAAATTAAGTAGGCCATGATTGGTTAAATGAATATATTTTCACTCAATCAGATTATGTACAATCTATTTATACTAATTGATGAAGTCTGCTAATCCATACTAACAAACCCTCGAATTTAATTGGCTAACATATTTTGTCACCTTGAATGTGAATATTTCTCTTCAAAAAACCAATAGATCGTTGTTGCAGTACAAAATTACCCCTGTATACAAATTTTCAGCTTTCTGGGACTCGTAGTCTTTCCAATTAATTCTGGACAAACAAACAAACAGACATAGATAGATAGTTGTTCCCCATATTTACTCATTTCTTTTAGTCTTGTATGTTTGTTTGTAGTTGGCATTTTTCATACTAATTAAACATTTGTACCAAACTTTTTGAGCTTTAGTGGGCCTTCAAATAATGTCCTCCGAATTGCGAAATCCTCCGAGATACTCAAATAATGACTTATTAACCGAATTTCGTTTAACTGGGTTCTATATACCGAAAATATACTTTTTCGTAAGATCGTGATATAAACCCTTTAACTATCCACTTGGGGAAAGACAGAGAATAATCATTAAACACAATAGGTACTATGGTGTAGTTTTTCAAGTATGTACATAGTATACAGTACAGAATAATAGAAAAGTATCAAAATCAACTCAAATAACTAATGTCAAGTTCAGTATTATGTCTGTACAGTTCATTATTAATTCATTGAGGAGGTATGTAATTATTACAGTTATTAGAAGGTCTGAATTTCGCGTAGTACTCGCAGCGACCTGCTACCTTACAGCACACGATCCATGGCAAGACATCATAAATGATATGTTTAATATTACTAACATCTGGACTGTAGGTATCAGCTGTTCCCGATCCTTGGGTTCCTATGTTAATGCTACCATTTGCATTGTAGCAACACTGTTCGCTGGAACCGTATTCACTAGGAACTGATCTGAAACAGGTGGCCACACCTGGATGGAAGAACTTTTGACTGGGTGTATCCGGGTCTTCATGGTAGTTGTTGTCATTATTCGCTTGTGTTGTGTTGCATGGACAGGGAAGGGTTCCTTTCGGGATTTGCTCCAAGATAGGATCGAATAGTTTGCATGCTGAAAACGGTATGTTTATGAAGGTAACCAAAAGACTAGGCCCACCCAGGTATAAACTCGTGCTAGGATTAGTTAGTATGAATTTACCAATAGTTATTGGTATTTTTTCAAACTTTTTTCGTGTTTCAATAGAGATAGCAACATTGGAGAAACTGAATGATAGTTTTCCAGTATTGTCTATGTCTTCAATTAGAACTGTGCTTTCCATCCAATTTATCAACTCTAATATTGGGTCTTCAATCAATATTAATTCCAATGTTATAACGTCATGCGGGATTAAATTCTTATCCCAAAATAAGGTAACGATCCTGTCAGTCGTGAAATCGAATAAATCGCCGGACATGTAATCCTCAATACTGAGAAGTGGCATTAGAAAATCTTCACTCTGCACAAAGAATTTTCCGACATACGGGAATGAACCTCCGTTATCAACTGACACAAATACCTTTTGAATTCCGAGATTGATAAACGCGGGTGTTACACATGAGACCTGTGTTTCTCCCAATATTTTCCCATCAGAAACAATATCTGGGAATGACTCAAATTTACATTTGATGTTAGTGTGCTCAGGTTTCTTGGGTAGGCAGGGTATGTTTATAGTTAACTGCTCTCCGCCTACTTCTTGCAGGATAAATGGTTTAGCGTTGGTTGGCGCGTTGGAGCATTCGTCTTGTGAGAATGCGAAGGTAACCGAGTAGATTGTGAAGTAGCTCAAGAGTAGAAAAGATATGATGTTCATTGCTAAATAGCAATAAATAATTATAAATTGTAATTTTTGCAATAGAAGTGTGTTTCTCAAACTAACTGATTATGATAACTCAAGAATATACTTGATTATATCGTGTCAATATTAGATGCCTATGTGAATATCATGTGACAGCTGTATTTGTTTAAAGACTAATCAAATAAATATTATATAATATCTCTATAGCTAAGTTGAAATAACTATTGACAAAGTTGAATTGAGTAAACTAGTTCTCCTATCAAAGTTGAAATTTGATCTCTAAATTTAGACTAAGCAATTACATTCATATAAGTACAACTATAGTATCTATAAATTCTACCAATATACGTAGATAGTATTAAACTATGAATTGTTAAGTTTTATTAAAATTTAAACTTTATACTAATCAAGGTAAGTTAGCTTCTTACTAGGTGCACTTTGCATCTTTATTATAACAAATTAATCCAATACAGTAGCGTTCGTGTAATCACTGTAATGCAAGCTGCATTTTTGGACTGAAAAGAACTTTATAATAGAGCGATATAATATTGCTATTAGAGCAAATGCTATTGCACCACTGTATGTATTTTGTTAGAACCTAGTAAATGGGAAAAAGAGTTAAACCTAATCTTTTTTTTAATAATTATTATTAATAACTAATCAAAAGAAAGTGACCCTAGCTGCACAGTTATAATTTGAAAAACAATACTAGCAATTCAAATTAAATTTTCGACCTATTTTGTAGAGTATCACACATTAATGATATATACCTACCTGTCAACAGATGTTAGTTAGATTAACTAATAATTTAGAGATGAATGAATGAATGAATGAACTTTTTCTAGATATTGATAAAATTTGATATTTATATACATGGACGATCTTTCTTGAGAATTGCATAATATTTTGTTGATTTTCTACGCAAACAAATTACAGTAAATCAATTACTGTAGCTTTATCTCAGGAAATAAAATCTACTATTTGTCTGACGTTATAACTGTGCTATATTCAATGCTGAAAAAGTACTTACGTAGTTTGAAGCCATGGCGAGATATATGCAATAAAATTGCTTTGTTAGTATACCTGTAGAAATTCTGAAATATATTTTTTAGTGCTTAGTAGCACTATTTTATGACGAAAATGTCTCTAGCTGAACTGATAAATTATCAACTTGCCAGAATAATGGTTCAGTCATAGATGACTCAAGATGGTTCAGTATTTCAAGTAGATGTGATAAGTTGAACAACATAACTAATAATTAAGATAATTTCAAAACGGATGGATATTCTTTGATATGAAAAGTAACAATGTAGAAAATTACATACAAGTAAGGATTTATTAAATGTAAAGTAATACTAGAGTAGTGTTCGCGTAATATAATGTAGAATTTGCACGATATTCCCTTGAAAATAGGCTAACTGCTATCAGAGGAACAAAATTAACATTAAATGCTCCTTAGGGACTTAAAAAAAACTTACTAATGTAGGAATTTCTATAAGGCAAACACCACTGTACATTGATTATCCCTCCCATGTCACGTATAATACGAATATAAGTACATATTAACATAGAACACCTGGGAATGTAAGCTTTTGAAGGTGAATTATTTTGTTGAATAACTGGGAGAAAGATTATTATAACTAGAAAATATATTCGCTGTCACAGTAAACCGGTTACTCAGAGACCGTTCAAATGTTAAATGTTGACATTATGTTGTGCTGAGCGAAATGTGACAGAGCGTTATATGGGGGTTTGTCCCAGCGTTACGTAAATAATCACGTTTGTGTTTAATTGGTTGACGACTTTAACTAATACGGAAGTCACCGACAATGTTCATGGCAACAGATATCTAAATGCCAAATGAGATGCATTATCAAAAGAAACATTTTTTAACAAGCAGGAACATTTTCCAAATATTTAATGATTTTTTCTAGAAATACAACTAATTAATACGACTAATTTCAACCTCAGATGATGTTAGCTCAGCTTTCTAACAAAATGTCCTCTCAGCTTAATTAACATTAGTTATAATCAAATAGGCAATAATTTAGGAGAAACAACAATCTCTGAAGTCCACTCCTGTTTCCAAAGTCAACAATATTTACGAGCCATCAACCGTAGTAGATCAATCCATTCTTAAGTCCAATGAAAATAAGGAAGGAGCTGGGGCCTGAATGACGAGGAGAAAGATTTAACATTCAAGAACTCTCCTGAAGTGACTGCTGTGTGATTAATAATCTATCTATCTTTATATTAAAAAGCGCAATTGTTGTGTGTGTGTGTGTGTGTGTGTGTGTGTGTTTGTCCAGAATTAATAGGAAAGACTACGTGTCCTAGAAAGCTGAAAATTTTGGCATACAGGGGTAATTTTATACGCTGACAACGATCTATTGGTTTTCTAAGCGAAATAACGGGATTATGACGTCATAAACGCACATATTTGGGAATAACTCTTTCAGTTTTTCTTCGATTCGCCCACAATTTTAGATGATAACACAACATACAATGAGACACACGTATACCGATTTATGGGAATGTGACGTCACGTAGGAACTAATTTGGATTCAGCTCTTACACTTTTGGTTCAATCGACAAATAATTTTGTCACATTGTAAAACAGAATGTATTGCATGTCTCTAGAAATTTTTATAATCTTCGCACTAAATCTGCGCCAGGCCATAACAAAAATGTAACCTCCTATTGCTGCATCATTGCACATATTGAGGTTTGATGATTTAATCTTCGCCTACATTATTTCCGAAATTGCATACTTGATTAATCCAGTTTGGCTTGAGGCGCATGCATTAGTTCGAATTTCAAAGTAGTCGTTAGTTCGAATTATGCTTGTAGTCGTTAGTTCGAATCTAATTTGGTCATGTAGTCGTTAGTTCGAATCTAATTAGGTCATGTAGTCGTTAGTTCGAATCTAATTTCGACATGTAGTCGTTAGTTAGAATCTAATTTGGTCTAATTTGGAATTAACTTGAATTATCTAATTTGGAATTAACTTCTATTTAATCTAATAAAATGACAAGAAGGTTGAAAGAGAGAAAGAAAATGTATGCATTAACTAAAAAATATTTGAAGTCTACTCTGAATTTGAGCACGGCAGGTTGGGCAGGGCTGATCCTGTTGTTACAACCTGTCACTGCAATCTCGACAACAGTTCGCATGTCTACATGGCAGAAATAGGTAAGTGGCATCATTTCTTTGTAGACAGACCACACACTGAGTATTTCGGACCTCCATTTCTGTCTCGTGTGAAGATTCCAAATCAGATAAGTCAGATAGGTCCAGCTCTTCCACATAGTTGTCGTTACTTATTGTACATCCTATACTCTTGAGATACTGTATAGGTGAATAACATCCAGATAACAATTTTTCTTTAAATAAAGTGCGGCGTTTTTCATGTAATACATTTTTTCTTTTTTCTTGGTCTTGTTATTTCCAGACCCTGGAGGCATCTAACTATTTCAAGATAGGTCTCAGTTATTATTTCATTTAAGATTGACAAAAAATTCCAAATTCTGGGATGACTACACTTGATTCGCCCCTTAAGCTGTCTGTGATAGCATTCTGCTCCGTTGTTTGTCCCTTTGTCAATATCAAAAATAGATAGTTCTTCCGGAAGAACTTTAGTTAGCCATTGCCTTTCAAAATATTCTATTATTCGCTTTAGTTTAGACTCATCATTATTATGTAGCGAAGGAACTTGTAGTTGTGAATATGTTGATCGAATAAGATCAGGGGGAGGAAAGGAATGGCCATAAGATTTCTTATGAAAGCTGTAAATTCTTTATTTTCTCGAAATACCTGGATCAGTCCAGCACTTCTGGATTCTTCGCCAAATTGCCTGAGTGCAATGGAACCAACAGCCACTTAAATTTGTGGTAGGATATTCTTCTTTCAACGCGTTTCGGGCGCCTATCTCCCAATCTGACATGGCAGTAGTTGGATGTAATTGTGGAATCATGTTGGAAATATTGTTCAGAACAGCATGGTAAAGTTCCTCTTTTTTGGAGGTCAGGAGGCAATGGACGATTGGAAAAGTATGGCTCTCGATGTAGAAAAAAATTGTCCAAAGCTGACAAAATTGTTCAGGGACAGTGTGGAAAGTCCCATCAAATTGGATGTTTCTTATGTCTGATGCGATGTTGTATATTTGGTCAGAGAAAAAAATTACCCCTATTTGGTTTTCCAATATTACTATGGCTTTTAAATTTTCAGTAAATCTTCTAGAGGTGGGCAAAATTTCACAAAATTCCAAGGCTGTATGAGGAATCTTAGGTTGAAGCATTCTCAGTGAACGAAACATTGCTGACTCGATTTCATTGAAGGATATATCAGATGCTGAGGGATCTAACCTTGTAACCTCATCAAATACATGTCTTAGCCCATCGCTTGAACATTGTGCACTTCGCTTGCATTTTGTTTTCAATGCATACGAGCCCTTCGGTCTCGGTCGCTTTGCGACAGATCGGTGCTACGCACCTAAAGTTAACGGCCGCTGTGCGGCCTTACTCCTCACATTTTCTACCATGGAAATGGTAGATAGGGACGTTATGATTTTGATTTTCATTAATTTGTTTACCTATTTGTGTAAACAACAACAACAACAAATACTCATATTAGAATTTTATAAATGCGAAATTCGTGTTCAGCACACTTGTTTACTTATAATACCTATTGAAAGTTAACTTCTAGGTTGATTTTGAATTTTCATTAATTTGTTTACCTATTTTGTGTAAACAACAACAACAAATATTAATATGATAAATTTATAAACGCGAAATTCGTGTTCAGCATACTTGTTTACCTATAATACCCGTTGAAAGCTAACTTCTAGGTTGATTTTGAATTTTCATTAATTTGTTTACCTATTTTGTGTGAACAACAACAACAAATATTCATATTAGAAATTTATAAACGCGAAATTCGTGTTCAGCATACTTGTTTACCTACAATACCCGTTGAAAGCTAACTTCTAGGTTGATTTTGAATTTTAATTAATTTGTTTACCTATTTTGTGTAAACAACAACAACAAATATTCATATTATAAATTTATAAACGCGAAATTCGTGTTCAGCATACTTGTTTACCTATAATACCCGTTGAAAGCTAACTTCTAGGTTGATTTTGAATTTTAATTAATTTGTTTACCTATTTTGTGTAAACAACAACAACAACAAATATTAATATGATAAATTTATAAACGCGAAATTCGTGTTCAGCATACTTGTTTACCTATAATACCCGTTGAAAGCTAACTTCTAGGTTGATTTTGAATTTTAATTAATTTGTTTACCTATTTTGTGTAAACAACAACAACAAATATTCATATTAGAAAAATATAACCGCGAAAATCGTCTTCAGCATACTTGTTTACCTATAATATCCGTTGGAAGCTAACTTCTTGGTTGATTTTGAATTTTCATTAATTTGTTTACCTATTTTGTGTAAACAACAACAACAAATATTCATATGAGAAATTTATAAACGCGAAATTCGTGTTCAGCATACTTGTTTACCTATTATAAGAATTGTTTACCTATTATAACATTTGAAAGTTAGTTTATATCCCAATATTAATTGCGGTTTCTATTCCCCCATCAATTTAATATAATCCGGACAAACACACACACACACAAACAAACAAACAAACAACAATCGAGATTTAATAATATAGATGTATATTCCGCATTTGTAATTTTCCAAAGGATGATTATGAACGGATTTAAATATAATAAATTAACCTCTAGATCAAGTTTAGCAGTACCTTTGCAACTCTTCATGAAAAGGGTACATCTGGGATGTATTTTACTCCCGAAAGCTTTAGAAGAAAAATATTTGTAACCGTCTGATGAAGTATATACTTTTCCTTTGCTCCGAATATATTCTCCGATGGTATATTCCATAATAAGTTAGTACAATTATATATAAAATTTGGGGAAATAGATGCACCTTTTATACTTTTTTAATGAACACTTACAGGAAGTCGTAGAATTCACAGTTATGTGGAACTAATTAAAATTGTTTTGAACAACGTCTAAAAATTAATTCATCAAAAGGAGTGATAAAATAACATATTTTTCTCTGGTTGTGAATCGAACTAACGACTGCATGACTAAATTAGATTCGAACTAACGACTACATGACCTAATTAGATTCGAACTAACGACTGCATGGCCTAATTAGATTCGAACTAACGACTACATTACCTAATTAGATTCGAACTAACGACTACATGCAGAATTCGAACTAACGACTACTTTGAAATTCGAACTAATGTTGCGTCCCCTTTGGCTTCCATCAGTTTATTTCTATTCGTGATGTAGTAGCTTACGTCAATCCAACCACATACCAACCGCAAAGCGATTGGTATGTGGTTGGGTTCTACCGCAAAGCACGCTAGTATCTATATAGATTGATTTTACAGTATATCGACATATACTAGTGCGCTTCGCTTGCTAGGTCGCTTTGCGGCAGAACCCAACCACATACCAACCGCTTTTCGGTTGGTGTATGGTTTATACACTTCTAACATTGATTATAAAGCGTAAATAGGCCTAAATAGTCAAATTTAAAAATGTGAAATTTTAGTGATTACGTCATCATGTGATCATGAGTAAGCTTATTGGAAATCTGGTGTTACCAAAGTGTCCGCATCATTAATGTGCATGTTCTATTAAATTTTCAGATTTTTATCTCTTAGAGTGCGCGAATTATGTGCGATTAAGTGACTTTTCAGGGTTCTCGAAATGTGACAATGACGTCATAACTTGTCGAGGTGTGAGAAATTTTGAGTGAAAACCTCAAATTGTTGACGGGTGCCAAAAGTTACCCATATATGCCAAAAATCACACTTGGAGACCGGTAACTTAATGCTTTATCAATTTTTATAATTGGAGCCTCTCAGACTCAAGTTAAAATTAACCGGTTAACCGTTGCTGACATCGGTTAACCGTTAGAGATTTTAGTAACCAGTTAACCGGTCTGTTGAATAACAGCAGATTTATTGGGAAATTAATGTATAAAGTATTAAATTTTTTTGAATTTTATCAGAATATGTAGTCCTAAATCCATTTCTCATCACCACTTAATAAATTTTATTGGACAACTTCGATTTAAATTTACCTAAAGCACGAAATGTATCAGTTAATATACTTATGCAGTTATACTTTATACACCTGAGTCTTATTCTGTAGTATAATCAATTTTTATAAAGGATTTATTGTATTGAGTAGGATGGGCGGTTAACCGGTTAACCGTGGCGAGAAATCTAATTGTAACCATTGCCTCAGATCGGTTAGCCAACCCCACCCTTGTTAAAATAATCACTTTATTGTTGATTGGTGTATTATTTGCTTACGTCAATCACATAAGTATGCATAATATTACTATCAAAATAATTCAACTATTTACTATACCTATATCTTCTGCATAATAAATTACATATTGATGAAATTAATTAATTAATTAGTTGACATACTTGGGTCCCATATAGCAGCATACTGAATTGAGTACGTGTAATTTACAAGTCACAGGTTTAACTTATTTAAGAGTGATATTTAGGAGAGTAAGGCCGCGAAGCGGCCGTTAATTAATTGCGTTGCGTAGTGTCTAATACGAACGAACAAAAGTAGCGAAGCGACTTTGTGAGAGAGTGATCCGTCGCGAAGGGACCGAGACCGAAGGGCTCGTATCATTAATTTATCTATTTTCTAACCTACAAAAAAGCTATTTCTATCTCAATTCTATTTAAGCAGATGATAACGGGGGACACATTTCGGAATATAGTAATGATGATTAATTTCGAATTAAAGCTAACAAGATGAGATTTCACTGGTCATATAATTATGTAAGTTGGCTAAATAGAATATATTATGTTAATTTTAGCAATTAATTGTGGGAACAATATTCTGAATCTGAAATGGCATATAATATTTATCACAGCTTATTATGACCATTATTTCCAAATGTTATATACAATCTATTCATTCGTATGTATACCTCGAGATTCTGTTTTGAATACAAAATAGAATCCCTATGTTGTCATGTGAATTGAAATGCAATTTAATCCCAATTATGGGATTTTAATTCAATTATTTACGTAAGTAGAAATATACATCTATATATAATATTTTTTTAATTAATTTTCATTAATAACTCCAAATATCTCTAAGCTAGTTCTTCATTTGAAGTGTCTATAGGTAAATAGATCACTATGAATTAGATTTATCGCTCTTAATTATATGCTATGAAAGTTTCTACAAAACATATTTTTCGGTATAAAATTGATGTATTTCTTAATGCAGTCTATTTATAATCCATCATTTAACCCAATTTCGTTCTCAGAAAAGGATCGCGATCCTGATCGTACGATCACGGATCGAAAGATCCTATTCCTACATTAATGTAATATACATATTTAGTGTAGCATTCATAGGCACAAATTTGTACAAGTCTGAGGTTAAAGTTTGGGGGGCGCGGAGCGAGTGTATTGAGCGATTTTTTGGGGGTTTGGGGGGCTTGCCCCCAGAAAAAAATTGATTGCAACAAAAGACATTTTTTGAATGAATTATAAGTATATTTTACTATCCTAAATTATATTGAACATTTTATTTTTTATCCAGAGGGCACGGTATACCTGCACCATTAATGTTGCCCCCCTTCAACTTTTACGGGGGGGCGCACGTCCCCCCGCGACCCCCCCCCTGTTTGCGCCACTGGTAGCATTATAAGTTTAGGTATTTGAAATAACCAAGCTAATTAATTATCAACTATTAGTTTATAGAAAACTTTGCTAATAACCACTATATTTCATATTTTAGATAATCAAGTGTGGATATATACGACAAGGCAGTGATTTCAATCTGGCCTACTTAAGAATTTTAAGCACAGTAATAACTGAATTATAATGAATGACAGATTTGAGAAAAATCGGTTTGAACAAGCAGATATAAATATCCATAATATAAATTAATATTTGAGGAGACTTAAAATAAGGAACAAGTAATAAATAATTTGGTAGTTAATTGCATCATATATTATTTTATACTTTAACAGGCATTCAATGGAGAAAGAATCTAATTTGGAAGATGCCGCCTCAGTAACGAAGCCACTCATTCAGGATAAGTTTCCTCAAAAAGCAGAAAAAACAAATGGGCCAAACTTAAAGGGTAAAATTAGCAGGTTAAGAAGATGGTCTCGTGGATTTGTGTACATTTGGGCTGCTGGTTTCCTTGCATGTATATGTGGACTACTTTTCGGCTACCAACTAGCTATAATAGGCGGGGCTTTGTTGCAACTGAGAAGTGAATTCTGTTTAGGAATCCTACAAAACGAAGTGAGTGTGTACTTGTTTATTACGTAAATTGATGATAAGTGAGTAAAACTAGTGTTGGTGATTTAAATTTGTATTAAATTAACTATCTAGTAATTAAGCAAAAGTTTAATTGTGTAGTCCTGAGTTTGTAATGTGATTCTAAATGGTATTCAAAATAATTTAGACGTATAATGAATGTAGCTAGACATTAAAAAATTTAGCTCGCTCACAAATCACGATATAATACAGGTAAACCTCCCAAAGCGGCACCTCCGAGTAGCGGCAACCTCCGAGAAGCGGCACAAAATTATTCTCCCGATGGGTGCCGCTTTGGGAGGTTTACCTGTATACTCAATATTTTGACATCTTTTCAATATTTTTAATTACACTCTAGATTGTGGCGAGTTCAACAGTTGCTGGAGCTTTCATCGGATCGCTAACTGGTGGAATGCTAGTTGACTTTCTTGGGAGAAAAGTATCCATTCTAATAGACGCATTGGTATTCATTATAGGTGCTCTTGTGCTAGTGCTCTCAGTGAATTACTGGATGCTGGTACTAGGGAGACTAATTGTAGGTTATGGTATCTCATTAAGTGTTACATCAACCTGTGTCTATGTCTGTGAGATAGCACCAGCTAAGTACAGAGGAATGCTAGTTGCGATCAATCAGTTTGGGATTTCGCTTGGTGTTGCACTAGCATATGTTTGTAGCAATTTGTTGGTTGGTGAGTTGTATTACAATTATATTCAGTAGATTCTGCAAGGATAAATATCTAGGCTCTTTCTGGTTATTGAAGTTTAATACAGAACATTGTACATCAGAATATATATTAACAAAGGGGTTATTATATAAAGCAAAATTATCGAAAATTATACACAGATATAATGCAGGCAATATTTCTGCGCTCATAGATTTAGTTTAATCTCGCTTTCGCGTGCCTAACTATAGATTTATATTACAGCTACGGGAGCATGTCTCGATTTTCGCGCGCCTAGAAAAGTTTCTTTTCAAACTTCGCGTTTGAATGAAACTTTGATTATATTCATGTTACACTTTTTGACATTTTGGAATACAAAAGTTTATCTCATATTATTAACTCCCTCCTCTTTGCAAGCGCTAGGTAACGTTTTAACTATCCCTAATTATCAGAAAATTAAATATTTAATTGATTGAGAGAGATATTATTCGTTTGATTTGGTATAAGGATATCAGTTAAGAATGTATACTTGAGGAAGTATTTATGAATTTCTCTCCACAGACGTCCCCGAGGGCTGGAGGTACATGTTCGGTCTGAGCATCATAATAGCAGTGGTGCAGGGAGTAGGCACTCTCTTCCTGCCCAGAACTCCTCGCTACCTCCTGCTCAAAGGCAAGGACGAGTTAGCTCGCAACACGCTACAGAAGATCAGGGGGAGAGATGCAGATGTAGATGGCGAGTTTAATGAAATGAGAGCTGCTATTCTGGATGAGAACAAGTATCATTGGTATAATATAATATTATATAACTTTTATTAATATATTTTTCCTATATAATGCCAGGGATTAATATACATACCTTATTAGACGCGAACTATTACTCATAATATAATATAATTACTTGTAATTATACTACATATTCTCATTAATAATTAGCACGCCAAAATCGAGAGATATCCCAATAGACGTAATTACAATTGAGTATTTTAGCGCAAGTGAGTGAGCTCAAATTAAATCTATGCGGAAGATAATTTTGTAATGGTGATATCCTTTATATGGGTCTGACTGAATGGTGGAAAATGGTGGAAAATGGTGGAAAACATCCGAGAGTGGTGGAAAATGGTGGAAATGGTGGAAAACTACTTGACTGAATGGTGGAAAATGGTGGAATTTCTGAATTTTCGTCGAAATGACTAAATGGTGGAAAGTGGTGGAATTTCTAAAAATCGACTGAAAGGTGGAAAATGGTGGAAAACGACTGAATGGTGGAAAATGGTGGAAAATGACTGAATGGTGGAAAATGGTGGAAAACGACTGAATGGTGGAAAATGGTGGAAAACGACTGAATGGTGGAAAATGGTGGAAAACGACTGAATGGTGGAAAATGGTGGAAAATGACTGAATGGTGGAAAATGGTGGAAAACGACTGAATGGTGGAAAATGGTGGAAAATGACTGAATGGTGGAAAATGGTGGAAAACGACTGAATGGTGGAAAATGGTGGAAAACGGTGGAAAACGGTGGAAAACGGTGGAAAACGGTGGAAAACGCCTGAATGGTGGAAAATGGTGGAAAAACGGGGGCTGACTGAATAGTGGAATCTAGTGGAATCTAGTGGAATTTGATTAAATTGTTAAACACTACGTATATGCTATAAGCTACGTGTGTATCATATTACTTTAATTTTCGCCCATGTAAAATTGTTTGCAATGATTGAACTAGTGTTGTGCATGAAGTGACACAATAGGATTTATTAGTTAGGCTTTGTTACCATGTTATTTAGACACATCTTATTAACATTATTTATCAACAATTCCTTATCAAATCCAGTTGGTATTCATTGGGCAGTTCAATAGAGATGATTAGTAAGAATACTAATATAGTATCATATTGTGCCACTTCATGCACAACACTAGTTTAATCATTGCAAACAATTTTACATGGGCGAAAATTAACGTAATATGATACACACGTAGCTTATAGCATATACGTAGTGTTTAACAATTTAATCAAATTCCACTCGATTCCACTATTCAGTCAAATTCCACTAGATTCCACTAGATTCCACTATTCAGTCAGCCCCCGTTTATCCACCATTTTCCACCATTCAGTCGTTTTCCACCATTTTCCACCATTTCCACCATTCAGTCGATTTTTTAGAAATTCCACCACTTTCCACCATTCAGTCATTTCGACGAAAATTCAGAAATTCCACCATTTTCCACCATTTTCCACCATTCAGTCAAGTAGTTTTCCACCATTTTCCACCATTTTCCACCACTCTCGGATGTTTTCCACCATTTTCCACCATTCAGTCAGACCCATATATATAGGGTACGTAAATTAAACTTTGTACACTCCCTAACCAATATTTCGCCTTATCCGTGTTCGTATTAACGAGAGTTTACTGTGGTATAAATACAAGTACGTAAGTTAGGGATATATATTGACGGATATTCAAACAATATCCAGAAAATCCAGAAAGAATTGTAACTTATATTTGGTACTTTATAATATTGTTAACAAAGCTATTACATTTGTTGTATTTAGGTGGGATTTGTTTCGTCTTAAAGACTCCATGATTCTAAGAATGTTCATTGGATCAACAATTTCTCTTTTCCAACAGTTAAGTGGACAAAACAGTATATTGTTTTATGCACCGACTCTCCTAAAAACAATCGGTTTCACTTCAAACTCTGCAGCTACACTCGCTACTATATGCTTAGGACTAACAAAATTCATTTCATCTCCCATTACATTCTTCACCATTGATAAACTAGGTCGTCGTCCTCTCCTATTGATAGGCGCATCTCTTCTGGCTATTTCCATGCTATCGCTGGGTGGTGTATCAGTTGTCTTTATAGATTCACATTTAGTGGTAGTCACAACTAATAACTCGGGTATGGATAACTCCAACTGTGGCCACACAACTCACTCAGCTCAATCCGAATACACTTTTCCTGTTAATGCCACATTCTCCACTTCTGAACAGACATCACTCAGTGTAGCTAAATGGGTATCATTAATTCTGCTAATGGTATATATTGCTGCCTACGAAACTAGCTTTGGTACAATCGCTTGGCTCATTCTTGCGGAAATGTTTCCTCCATCAGTAAGGGGACAAGCGGTGTCTTTAGCCTCAACAGTTAACTGGATGATGAATTTCATCGTTTCATTTACTCTATTGAGTCTCTATAATGCACTTCTTGGTTACACGTATATTATCTACGGATCGTTTTGTGTGCTGGCTGTCATATTTGTATACTTTATGGTACCAGAAACAAAGGGGAAAAGCTTAGAGAAGATTTCACAAGAATTTAAGAACAAGAAACTTTGCTAATACGTTAATTCATGCTCCATCATAATTGTGTACTGCTTATTAATACTTATCTGTGCTACAAACTTGTTACCTGAACAATTAAATATTATTGTGACTGGGTAGGCAAATAGATTATGCCAAACAAAATTATAGTATATGATGTCAAAACAAAGGGCTTACTTTTATATTGACCGCCGATATATTGGCCAACACCTTTTTCTTAAAAATCAGGATTCGCTTCACGAATTTTCTATGTTAAAAATGACCTTGCCAATGCTTTAAAATTATATTAGAAAAGGTGTTGACCCATATATAAGTAACTTCCAATATTTTAGTGTTTGATAAATTGCTACTCATTATGTATCAGATATAAAAATGAAAAATAAATTATTGTATTAATAATTATAGCTCTTCATATAACTTTATGGTATGAGCCTGATGTTGATCTCTATTCTCTAATGATTATATTTTGGGGCCGAGAAATAAAGTAGCATTCAGAATATTTTATACTCAAACAAATGATCTGGATGCAATTTACGATATAGTATTATTCATTTTGATCCAATTTAGTTAGGATCGAGGTACCAAACATATGTATTGTATAATAAAAACTAATTTATATGCTGTACCCTTAACCATGGGCGTCAATCCTGGGGGGGACGGGGGGGACGGGGGGGACGCATCCCCCCCACTTTTTGGAGTGGGGGGACACCTATATAATTTGTCCCCCCACTTTTTGTCAGGATTGGATTCAATTACTGTTTGCTTAAGTACAGTTTGATCAAATTTTGACTCGAATCAAGTGATGAAGTAGGAGTTAAGAATTTAACGGATCATAGAATCTTTTTGCATTTGGGAAAATAATGATAATAATAAATTTGGATTCCCCTTACCCAGGGTGTGTAGTTGGTGGGGATCAGTTTCATATAGTAACAAGTGTTTCTCAAACTGGATGTCATGAAAAAAATTCTAGGGCGTCGTGAGATACAATGAATTTCTGAAAGAACACCTTGATCTAACTTAAGTGTATCCTTCATATTCTATATCCAAAAAGCGAAAAGAAGTCTATTAACCAGGATTCATCTAGGCGTGCGCGAAGCGCCTCTAGGCGCGTTATTTTGGAAGGCTGTTTTTCTAGGCGCGCGAAAATCGAGAGATTCCCTCATAGACGTATGCAAACTGATTATTTTAGGCGCGTGTGAACGAACTCAAACTTACTCTAGGCGCGCAGAAAGTTTAACGAGAAAAAAGCCTGCTATTAGCTCATGTCAAAGGTAATATCTTGAGTATATTCTTCTCACCTAGGTTGTAAATACTCAACTTCTTAAACAGGATATAAGGGCACAAGAATTGTCCACAATATAAACTCCCATATACTATTAGGTTCGCATCGTTCCAGTTAAGTGGTACATAAGCTGCTTACAAAAAAGGATTTTTGGTAGGTCTTTGTGGTAGGGAAAGTTCCTAACATCAAATGTGAAAACGTCCCTCCCACTTTGTAGCATGGATTTACGCCCTTGTCCTTAACCAATTATATAATAAAGAAATATTTGAACCGTTTAATAATATTATCAAGCATATAGATAGTATAGCAAAATATATACACACTCATATTGGAAATAATTTGAATAAATATTCATGTTAGAAATGAATTTGAAACATACCGTAGAATTATTTATATATTAGTAAAGCTTAATTTAGGAATTATTTCAAATAATCTTAAAGAAATAATGATAAATTAAAGATTTCAACTCAGTTTGGTGGAAAACTTCATTCTTGAATCAAAGAGACAAATAACTCATTATTAAAGTGCGTTCTGTATCCACTTTTTCCCCTGATTAGTCTCCATAGAACGACACACATTGTGGAGAGTCCATATCCGATGAATTGAAAGAGAATAATCAAAGCACCAATTAAACTTAAAATTATATCGATCCAGTTTAAAACTTTGATAGTAGACAATATCTCAGGATTGGAGAAGTGTGAGCTTTCACACAAAGAAATATGGCGGGAATTATTATCATCTCGTAAGACGATTATCATGGTCAGCTTAATAGTGTATAAGAACTGTGATATGAACAGAAAAATGACTCCCACCCAAATAACAGTGAATGTTTTGGTGAAAATTTTCTTCATTTTAATTTGTCTCTTAAGCAGGGAATAATTGTGACTAACCTTCAAATCGACAATAGACCAATTCATTATCATCCTAAGTTTCTTAAATTCCTTCAATGCAATTAAAAATGCCACTGTTAGACATAACCTATCAACCCATGATACAATCAAACTTATTGAACATAATAATGACAGGATTTGTATTGCAAGCCCACACAGGGTGAATGTAACTAGTAAAATAGGAATTTTATCTGATTTTATCCAACTTTTTTGCGCAAATCGCTTTGATAGATACATACACATGCTTGCAATCAAGGATAAACCCAGAACAAAGAAGAAATTTCCAAAAGGTGGATAATATAAACTTGAATTAAAGATGATATTCTCAGTGGAATGATTAAAAGCTTCAGGGTTGACACTTGATTGATATTTCGGCCTGTTTTCTTTAAATAATTTTGTGTAATTTAGTAAAAAGAAAATGGTGCCAGGAACAAATGCCAACCATTCTACCAAGTTCATGAAGAAGAGGAATACATACTTCACAAATTCTGTTCTAGAATCGTAAGCTAATACCTGCTGCACAGAGTCATTATCTCCTTGCTGTATCCATCTCAATACGTTTCTATTGATCTTCCATTTACGTTGAATTACGTCCAACAAGTACACTGACCAAAAACAAAATACAATAGTGACTAAAATAGATAATAGAAACAAAATCAACAAACAGATAATAATCAGCCACGGTTGAAGCATTTTAGATTGTGCGAATACAATATCCTTTATATAATTACTGCATTATACTTTGTACCAAATTATTACTTCAAAGGGGTGTGACCATTTATAAACCCGGTAAGAGGATATTTTGAATTATTACTGAATTAACTATGTAATGAATTATCTAGCAATTTTCATTATTCAAAATAAAACTAAATTTATTACACAATGTAAAAATGGATTACAAATTACATAACTGATTTGATGTAATCGTTATTAAAATTACATTAATAAAACGGCTAATAAAATAGATGTTTACAAAACAACTATACTAATTATATTTCATAAGTTCACTATTAAAACAAAGATGCGTACAACAGTTCGTGTATTGTGTGGTTTAGGACTTAAATAATTGCTGAAACTATTGAACAATTGTATACACTTGCATTTTATTGCGAAAAAATGTTAAATATAGTATTAAATACTTCTCTCTTTTTCGGGAGTTCATGAAGTACTATTATCATAATTAGATGTGTAATCTTTTCGTCAAAATGGACATTAAAAATCTATAATTACAGCTGTGCCGACAGCATGTTCCTTTAAAGGTACTATCCTTTTGGAAGTTGTTCGATTGGTAGTGCCTCCAATGCACAGCTTTAACTTCAAGATTTTTTGTCATGGAATCATCACTATATAAAGGTGTTAAACAGTTTCAGAAAAGTGTTTCGGAAGGTAACAAATAGCATATAATTTTGGTTTTCAATTGCAAAATAGAAGCCTACTCGATATTACAAGTTGAATGAATATAATTATCCCAAGTTGAAACGATAGAATTGGATTTGATTAATTAATTAATTAATTAATTAACACTAAATAGAACTGAAGTGTTATCAAACAAAGGAAATTAACAACTTCATTATGGCACAAGCGAAGCCTAATTTGAAAATTCGATCAATGTAAAAGGTTTGGTTAGGTTAACCTGACCACTCGGTCAGATTGGTACTGTATCCAGCTTGGCCTAACCGGACCATTTTATTTTGATGGCTACTGCCCTAAAGTTTGTATTACTCATAAAGAATTGAATGTAGCATCTAGTATTTCAATAGTAATATACTTTAAAGTTATCGTTAGTTAGAATATCGAGGAGTGGTGTTAGAAGAATATAATATTAGAATTTTGGCATTTATAAGAATCGATTTTTGAAGATTTTAGACGATCAACATTTAAAACCAGTTCCAAAAACATCATGGTTATTGTGGCCAAATATAATAATCACATCACATTATCTTTGGGATCAAATGATTTGTTAAAGAATGGAATATGCTAATTCTTTATTATTCATGTTAATTGAATATTTTGGATGAGTATTAAAATTTAGTGCATCCTAAGAGATATTTTGATGTTTTAGGTTATTTATTACAATCGACAAATATTGTTATGATGAATCTACACTAACCGGCCAAAAGTATTTGAACAGCTATAATTTGTATTTATACATTGAAGCCTCTAGAAGCATAATAGCATTGGTAGATACATTAACATTGCTATTTACATAAAACGATATATAAAGTGTAATAAAATAGCAAGTTTTAGAATTTACATATATATGGAGGTGTTAAACTCATTAACTATATAATTAGCTAATTAAATATATTATTTCTGATCATCAAGATTGAATGAGAATATAGAAGTTCTGATTCCAGATTTGAATTCCACATGATCGAATTACTCTAGGTGCATAATCTCAAATCAATACGTTCATTTTCTACTGAATTACAGCCACATTCCCATTTGTGCCACTTGAGCCACAAGTGGCACGTGGCAGATACACTTGTGCCACTTCATGGATATTTTCTAAAATTACTTGAATTCAACATATTTTTTAGTTTGTAACTATAGCAAGATATTTAGAGTCATTTCAGAGTAGTTTAAATAGCCGTTAATATGTTACCAGACGACTATTGTGTCCGCATTCAAATTCAATTTGTACAAATACTTTTGGCTGGTTAGTGTATATTAATCACATAATCAAACATATAGAAGTGAATTTTTGAAATTTGAATAGTTCTGAGTCATAAAATTATCAATAGGACAATACGTATTGTCCTATTGGTAATTTTATTCTCAGAACTATTCAGATATTATATATCCCATTATTTATAAGTAGAAACCATTGGGTCATTGAATTACATTGCAAATGTTGTATTTATATAAATAATAAATAAAAACAATACACTATTAATCTACGACAATAAACTATCTTACGATCTAAATGGTTGAACTGTGGCTGATTATTATTTGTTTGATGATTATGATTCTCATATTTCTTCTAACAACTATTGTATTTTGTTTTTGGTCAGTGTACTTGTTGGACGCAATTCAACGTAAATGGAAGATCAATAGAAACGTATTGAGATGGATACAGCAAGGAAATAATGATTCTGTGCAGCAGGTATTAGCTTACGATTCTAGAACTGAATTTGTGAAGTATGTATTCCTCTTCTTCATGAACTTGGTAGAATGGTTGGGATTCCTATGTGGCTCTATTTTCCTAATTCTAAGTTCAATACAAAGTTACCAAGACTACAGTCCAACAAATCGATCGAGTATTAATTATGAACAAAAAATATATCATGAGAACAGTATTATATATCAAGACTTTGCATTTGGCCGATACTATTCTCCTATTAGCAACATGTTATTTGTTCTAGGCATAAACTTAATAGCAAGTCTGTGTATGTATTTATCAGAGAGATATGCAAGGAAAAGTTGGATTAAATCGAACAGAATACCCACTTTGATAGGTATTTTCTTTCTGTGTGAGATTCCATTATGGATTATGTCAGCATTCTGTGGAACTCAAATTATTGCTTTGTGGTGCGACAAGTTGTTACTGATAGCAGCGTTTATAATTGCAACTAAGCAATACAGAAAACTTGTTATGATTATCAATTGGTCAATCGTAGATCTAAAAGTTAGTAAAAATTATCCTTTGTTGGAGAGATATATTAAATCAAAGCGATCGTTCACCAGAATATTTGCATTCATTTGGACAGGGATTCCTTTTCTGATAATATCTGGTATCATATCCAGTACTATATCACTCATTCCTCTATTGATGAAACAAGAAAATCATGCTTTTGGGATTCACTACTTCTCAGTTTGTGAAGGAATACAAATTCGAGCTCATAATATTATCGTTACAATCCAAATCCTAAACTGGTCGAGATGGATAATTGCATTTATCGGAATCTCGTTTATACTCATCCCATATACAGGATATGGACTCTCAACAATGACTGTTACTTTATGGAGGCTAATCAGGGGAAAAACTGGATACAAAACGCACTTCCGAAATGATTTCAATACCCCACTAATCTGAAAACTACCTTTTACCTTTTACCTTCCCCGTATAATGTAATTAATTTATATCGTTTCAGAATTTACTTATGAGTAATGTCCCTTTAATTTTTATTATCTATTTCTATTAATTAGTTTAAGTTACATATATTAAAATTGAGAGCTATTCATATTAAAAATGTAATTCCCAACTTTGATGTTAGAAGTACGTAGGACACATTTGCTACAAATTAGATTATCCAGATCTTGCTCTTCTATGCAAAGTTATAGCAAAGGTTTGTGGGATTATACATGTACAATTTATGCATACAAATCTTTATTCGCTTTTATATTGCCCCCGGACCTGGTGCTCGGACATCCAGGCATGCTAAAGTGTCTTGTCCAGGTTCTACCTCCAATAGTAACTTATAAGTTACAAAGCCGGCGGAAGCGGTCAGACCAATAGCCTGGCCAAACTTTCGTAGCTAGTTAGGCCGGTCAAGGCATGGCCTGACCACTTTATAACTGCTCCCGCCAGCCCTGAGTTATCACATATTGTCTAATGAAGCCACATCATGAATTATCTGTGCATTTACAGAAGTGTGAAAAGCCTCCAGAAAGTCCATCTCAAGCAGATCAAATAACACCCCCTCCAACCAGGGTTGCCAACTTAATTCGTGATATTATGTCCTTTTTTTTTTGAGAAAAGCGTGAGAAATGATTTTTCACCTCAATAAGCAGTATATTAGGGTTTTATTTATCCTCAACCCTGAATTTTATGCTCCCTATCTATTTTGATAAAAGTGTGCAGAATTTATAAAAAAACAAGAAATAATTATCTATTGTGATGCAAAATTATAAAATATACTGATTCAACACAATGAGTAAAACTGTTTAAATAAATTTACATATAATTTTAGAATAGATGTGTCTTAAAATAGAAGAATAAATAGTTTCTAAAATTGATGACACAATTTTACATTTAATAAAAAAGCGTGAGATTTCGAATGAAAGAGGGCGGGAGGTTTTAAATAATGAGAGTTGGCAACCCTGCTTCCAACATGGCTTAAAAATTCCCCAAATCCTTTGTTAATTTTTAAGAGGTCATATGACTCATATCCTATACAATTTGGATAATTGTGACCAGATTAGGTGTTCATATATCACTTTTCAGAGGTGTTCAGAAGTTGAAGAGTAAACACTGTGTAAAACAATGAGGAAATTTGGGACCGAGAAAAAGTGTTCATATTTTGGAGTTGTTCATTTATTGAAGGTGTTCACTTTTGGAGGTTTTACAATGTTATATTCGTTATATTTTGTTATACAACAATTGTTATTCGTATCTCCACTAAATATACTACGGTAGATTCCGGTTATAAGTATATTCTAGTTTTAAGAACCATATTATATATATTCGTAGACATTTTCTGTATGATGTTTTAATAACCATAATTTATCCACTGTATATATAATTTTTTTAAATACAACAAAGTAAGACCATTTTCGTTGGACTGTTGTCTGCAGATGATAGTTTAATTACTGATTTTAATGGAAATTTTAATTTTATTCAAAATTAATATTTTTAACCACATACATTATTTACAATACACTCAGAATTTACGCCATAAATTAAACTCTAATAGCACTAATGGCTATTCCTCACAATGATACTATAATTCAGGTCTTATAAAGAGGAAAATAAGTTAATTATATTAACACACTTTCATAGATTATTTTTCCTTTTTCTGTATCTCTGATTCCAAGTTTGACAATTATTAACATCTCAAAACGAATTGAATCAGGCTATGCATACAAATACTATTAATTTAGTTCAGAAAATAAAGATTGGAAACATCATTTGGTATAGAGATGAGTTTTTGGATCGACATGAAAGTGAGTTCTAAATCCAGTTTTTCCTCTGATTAATCTCCATAGCGTAATACACATTGTTGAGAGACCATACAAATTGTATGGTAAGAGAAGAGTGGAGGCTCCAATTATTGCCAGAATAAATCCTGTCCAATGAAGTATTTCGAAAATGAGACGACCTGAAGGGTCAACGAAGTTAGGATCATCACAAAGTGAAATGTAGCTTAAGATTGAGTATGTATTTTTCCGAAATATTAAAACTAAAGTGTATGAAATGCTGTATATAATCTCTGATATTATCAACAAAATAATACCCATTCTAAGAAATTGAAATGTTCTTGTAAACGTCTGTTTCATTTGAATTTGTCTCTTCATTAAAGAAATCTTTCTATTAGTTCTTAGATCAAAAATTAACCAGTTGATGACCATTACGAATTCATCATATTGCTTGAATACTATTGCAATAGATGCAATCAGAAAGAAATTATCGCACCAACAAGCAATGATGTATGTTGTGCATGACGATGCTAGAATTTGTGTGATTGTTTCATACACTAAGAAAATGACAATCAAGTAGGGTATTTTGTTTGCGTTCATCCAACTTTTCCTTGCATACCTCGATGATAAATACATACACATACAAGCGAATAATATTAAACCAATTGAAAAGCAAATATTGTATATTTTTGGGAGGATAAGGACAGGATACAGGATGGTTTTCGAATTATCGAATTGATTCGGAAAGGAAATATAGTGTAGGTGTTCATATATGAAATTAGTAGACACATTTTTGTAAATCTCATCTTGATTGTGCTCAATGTACAAAGTAACAATATGCATAGAAAGGGTAAAGGATAACCCCAGACATTCCATCAGATTCATAAAGAAGAGCAAAACACATTTCACAAATTCAGTTTCACAGTTGTATACTATTAGATTCTGAGAATTATCTCCTTCTTGCATATATTTTAATGCATTTTTATAAACTTTCCATTTACGATTGATCATGTCCAGTAAAGAAATCGACCAAAATAGAAACACAATTCCTGAAATAATCGTGGTAGATATTAATGCTACCAGAAGTAAGACGAATATCCAATAATTCATCATTTTTTATACTATTTTATCTAAAACCAACTATATGTTCAATTTCCTCTATTATTCTTTATATAGTAATTGACTGTTAGATCAGCATTACCTTTAAGTTCCATTTGTAACTGAGTATATTCTTAGTAATGATACGATATCTATTACAATACAATCGACTCCGCTTAATAGAGCCACCGGTTAATAGATTTCCCAACTTAATCGGGTCTAAGCAACCTGGTTCCGAGGTGATTCTATTAAACGGAGAAACTGTATCTTACAATATAGGCGTCAACTTCCATTTTTTCAGGATCAGGCCCCCAACCGTCAAGGTTTGGGGTATATTATTGAGATTTTCCAAATTAGGCCCCCAACGTTTTTGTGCCTTAAAAGTTGTCGCCTACGTCTTACAATCCTGTTGTTGAATATTCTATAATATGGTTACATGATTGATAAGGATATCATCAAACTACTACTCGGAAATAAATAGATATGAAGGCAAACATACGTACACCGTAGATATTGATTGAAGCAGTAAGAATAAGAGATAATGTAACTGAAATATCTAGACATCGATTTTTGAAAACTTATTAGGGTTATGTAAATAAGCTTGGGATCAACCGAAACAAATAGTGTAATACTCAAAATAATTGTCTGTGACTTATAGTTATATTTCCATAATAATATAGAAGCTATATAGCTATAGCTTCTATATATAGCTTCTATTTATTATAAAAATATTTGGAACTTTTGTTTGGATAGCGAGGGCGTACTGTACCCGCAAAACATAAATGTGGTAAGAATTGTGATAAGTATTAATATGACCAGAAATCAAATGAATAGTCTAGAGGTAATTTATAATTTTTAAATATATATCCCATTTTTGAGTTAAATTTAATAACTAATTTACTGATCCACTACAAATCATCACCCAACGGCGTCGGAATAATTTCTTAGTAACATCAATGTGTAAATGTTGAAAGACAAATCATTCGTACTTACTGGTCAATTGTTTTGTCTAATGTAAAAATTACTCAGAAAAGGATTACTAATCAATTGATCCAAATATACACTAGAGATGTTCTAATAATCAGATATGGAAAACCATCATGTAAATAATAAATTCAATTAGAGAAATGGTGACAACATTATTATTAAATGAGTTCGCATTATCTCATGGAAAACATAAACTCTGGTAATAACACCGAGTATTATCATATTAATTATGATGCGCAATTTTTCCTACATTTGTAACAACTAATTATTAACAACAAATTTGCTTGTTAAAAATCAATTGAGCTACACAATACAGTGTCAGTGTAATTAAACCATATTAGACCCGTTGTCGGAGTGTCAGCGGTCCCCCCGTGTCAGATGTCCCCCCGGACCTGTAGCCCTAGGATCAGATGTCCCCCCGGACATGTAGCCTTAGGGTCAGACGTCCCTCCGGACATGTAGTCCTAGGATCAGATGTCCCCCCGGACCTGTGGCCCTAGTGTCAGATGTCCCCCCTCAGGGTTAGATGTCCCCCAATCGTACTACTATAAATGTAGAATATGAAACTATAGTGATGTACATTGTGAAATTTATTGTTGTGGGACCCTAGTATTAGTCCGAGGGGGGGGGGGGACATCTAATCCTGAGGGGGGACAGCTGACACTAGGGCCATAGGTCCGGGGGGACAGCTGACCCTAGGGCCACAGGCAGGGACGTCGCCAGGATTTTTCATCTAGGGGGGGCGGCAAAATTACCAGGGGGGGCATGCCCCCCCTCACAAAATTCGTATCAACGAGAGTCGATTATAATATGAAATTATCAAGTTTCTATCTTATATATTAAATCTAAATGGTTTGTTTTTATTTGTTGTTTGTTGTTCGGAATTGATTGAGATACTGGGTAAGAGCTACAAACTTGAAATTTGGCAGGGAGGTGGGTAACTACGTATCTAGAAACAAGTTCTAATATAGATCTAAGAAAAATATTCACATCTTGAATCTCAAAAGGTAACAAAACCTTTAACCAATTAAATTCGATCGTGGCACAGTATGGATTAGCAGCTAGCATTCAATTAGTATAAATTGATTTAATGTCTCTAACATTTGTTAAGAGTGCATTATAGAATGCCAATCTGAAACTGCAATTTAATTGGGCGAGAAAAAAATAATAAATCCAATCAATTATTTGTAATTTACATGTTTTAAAGGATCGTGGCCGCTTACTTCCAACGACTATATATGGAGTAATTAAGTAAGCTGATTCCAAATATGATGTTGTTAACAACCCATGTGTATATATTTGTTGTTTAGATGTAGACGTTATAAGGAATTTCAAAACGTTACTTCTGTTATTTGTTGGTTGGGATATATGAGGCACCAGAACGGTGCTTTCTGCAGCCGCGCAGCGAAAGCAAGCGAAGCGCGCTTGTATACATAATAATAATAATAATAATAATACACATACAACGTTATTTGGCAATAATTTAGCAGGGGGGTATGTCCCGGGGCACGAAATTTTACCAGGGGGGGCATTGCCCCGGGGCGAGGATTTCTACCAGGGGGGGCATTGCCCCCCTATGCCCCCCTCCGTGGCGACGTCCCTGGCCACAGGTCCGGAGGGACATTATTTTGGGGGGGCGCTGGCACTATGACACCGTTATGTGCGGGTTTAATTTACATACTACTTACTACTATTAGCTGTAGTCGGCTTTAATTGCTATATAATAATCTACATATAAATTTTTTTTAATTTAAATATATATTTACTTATATTTATAGTGATCTACTGGTTGCTCCTTCCTAACCAAATTATACTTACTATCCTGTAATAATAATTTGGCACATCTTTAATTAAAAAAACTAATCAATCTTTGGAACAAGATGATTTAGTTGAATAACTTTTGATAGAAAATAGATTACTAATCAATTGGGTCAAATATACATTAGAGATACTCAAATATAATTAAGGGAGACTGTGGGATTGATTAATTAATTAACATAAAGGTCTTAAATTTGAATATTGATTATATTGAAATATCTTATAAGAAACCGAACCGCTTAATCGAGTCAAACTATCCTTTAACAAAAGTTACCCAATTAAGCACAGGGACATTGCCAGGATTTTCCAACTAGTGGGGGAATATAAATTGCCATGGGGGGAGGGGGCAAACATACATTCTATTGGTGCTAGATCTACCAGTTGATGTTACCAAAATAGGCGATTAAGATGAAGCTTTCTAGTCTAATATTTTCAAAAGTATGAAAAGTAGCCTACAAAAATCAAATACAATAATAAGAATTTAGCAATCCCAACAAATACTACAGAAAAAACTACCAGCTATAATGACAGGTAAAATTTCTAAAGTAAAAGTGTATTGGATTTGTAAAACAGTTAATTAGTTGTTAGAACCAAAATTGCCAAAATAAATAGGAATATCTTATAAGGTGTAACTAGATGATTAACAGTCCATTCATGTCAACCGAACAGGGATTCCTGTACTCTACAGGGATTTCAACCATTTTTGTGTTCTGTCCAGGCATACAGGGATTTATTAAATTTGTATGGAGTTTAGAAAAAATTATTGATTGTCTGTCGAATAATATCTAAAAATGCCTACACCCTCAAAATACCCTATTCAAGCGTGTAGCGTATATTGTCTATATAATTCAATATTTTTTCCGTTCCTAAGTGATTATTTGAATATATCTATTCCCCTATCACTTTAATATAATTCGGACAAACAAACACACAAACACATTCAACAATTGAATTTAATAATATAGATTATTTATATAAATGTGGGGAAGTTTAGGGTAATTCTCAGATGAGAGGAGCACGGAGGTCATTATGAAAGTGCGTTCTGTAGCCAGTTTTTCCCCTGATTAGTCTCCATAGAATAACACACATTGTAGAGAGTCCATATCCTGTATATGGGATGAGAATAAACGAGATTCCAATTAATCCAATAGTAAGGTCAACGTGTTGGATTATTGACAAAATTATGTGGATTTCAGGATTTATAATAAAGTGTGGTTCTTCACAAAGGGAGCGAAAACTGGAAGGGTTATTCTCTCGTAGTCCTATAGTTAGAGTCAGCTGAATAATTCCCACAAGATCGGATACTATCAGAAGAAGAACACCAGTGTAAAGAAATGCAAACATTTGGGTCATTATTTGTTTCGAATTAACCTGTCTCCCCAACAATTGATAGTTTCCACTAACCTTTAGATCTACGATTGACCAGTTGAAAATCATAACAAGTTTCCTGTATTGCTTAATAGATATTATAAATGCTATTATCAGTAAAAACTTGTTGCACCATAAAGCAATTATCTCTATGAAACAAAAAAATGATAAAATCTGAATTCCCATTTCCCAACAGAAGAAGAATCCGATTAAATAAGGTACACAATTCGATTTAATCCAACTTTTCTTTGCAATTCTCTCTGATAGATACATACATAAACTTGCCAATAGAATTAAACTCAGAACAAGGAACGGATTTGGAATATTGGAAAGTCTTTCTAGTTTTAACATAATATTTGAATGTATTTTACTGTAATTGCTATAAGTGTTTAATATATTTGATTGGACTGTGTGGTTATATAGATGAAAATGTTTGGCATTACCCAGTATAACTTCAATGAAGCCAAACAGGAATCCCAACCATTCTACAAAGTTCATAAAAAAGAGGAATACAAACTTCACATATTCAGTTTTAGAATCATAAGCTAATAACTTCTCTACAGAATCATTATCTCCTTGCTGAATACACCTTAATGCTCTTTTATAAACCTTTCGCTTACGGTGAATCGCGTCTAATAAATAAACTGACCAGAAACAAAACACATAATTTATCAAAAGAACTATAAGTATTAAAAATAACATTAAAATTATAATCACCAGCCAATTGTCCACCATTATCAGTTATGAGTATTGTAATACTATTACTATAGAATCTTCTTGTATTTAAGACAGACCGTGGTAGTACTAAACTTCTTGGTTTATATTGATTAGTCAAATAGAATAAACTAATATCTCTTTCAATTGAACTATGTTGTCATATGATACTTAAAACGCACTGAATATCCTCTAATAGTTACCCTACTATATGAAGCACAAATGTTTTATTTGTAATGACTAATTTGCTGATTCAAAATATCAACTTATAATACGCAATATAGAGTATGTGTTGCAGTGTAAACGATTTCCATGGATTAGAACGTCTTGTTTTTCAGTTGAATTATTTTTGATTGATCTTTTTACTAATATATTATATCTAAATATCACTACAGTAGACTCTTGTTAGTACGAACATGTCTATTACGTGACTCGGTAAAGTAAGTAATTTGTCTACACATAGGGCATTAGTCGATCGCCAAAAAATTGATCGCGATCTCGATCCCGATCTTCACTTAAAATAGTATCGCGATCTCGATCCCGATCGCATTTTTACAAATGATCGCCGATCCGATCCCGATCATTTTTTCGATCATTTCTTATTCGCCGTAGTAACTATTCAGGATGCTCAGGTTTCAACTTGACCAAGTTTTAGAAACTGTGAAGTTAGATTTTCAACAACCTGAAAAATATTTTATTGTTACGGGCCTGTTTTATGGATAAATTGAATTAATAATCGTATTCAAATTAAATACATAAGTGTTAAACAAATTAGGTGGTTTGGTGGATTAATTTAATTGGGCAACCTTTTCTAAAGATCGGAATGTAGGATCGAAAATTTATACAAAAAAATGATCGCGATCTCCATTTCGATCGTTCTGTAAAATACGATCGACGATCCTGCTTCGATCGTCAAAAAAGGATCGCGATCGTGATCGCGCGATCTTTGATCGTTCGATCCTAATGCCCTATCTACACATTATAACTATTGCAACCTAGTTTATAACTCAACAGCAAATACTGTTTCATTTCCTATCACAATATTTATATTACAATTCTGACACGCAAACAAACTTAGAAAAAACTGGGAAATCTATTCTACACGTTTATTCTCATCAGGTGGTTTGGTCATCCCTTCCGAAATTGACTCCCTTCAGGCTTCAACAAGTCTGCATACTCTACACCCACTTTATAGAATTATCCACCCAGTAATAAGAAAAATTCTACTAATCTTGAACATTATAAGGTACAATATAGCAGATACTTGTTGTCGCTCATCTATTTATCCGTTATTTAAAGTGACCAGTACTTTATTCAACTAAATACCCTGTGTAAAGTTTGCATGAAAATTAAGTATTTGAGTATAAACTAAGAAAATAATTAGTTTCTACTCCGTTTTTATTTAGTTTAAGTTTAAGTAGTTTAGTAATTAAAGCTCCATGCTCCAATTTGAATATTGGAAAAAGTATTCGGTTAGAATTCAGCATTCGTGTGAAACGGTTTCTACAAAACCAATTAATCATAACTGACGGTTTCTAAGTGAATAATAAATAACTCACTTCTCTATGGAGCATCATCAAATGTAGATCTTTGGCTATAACAGAATTCCTTGCTTACTGACTAAAATTCCCTTCCAAAACCAATTTTGCATCTACTTAACAGTTAGAGCTTATTAAGTCTTGTAGCTCGAAATTCGAAGACTCCATAATCGACTTATCACCTTATATCATTTTAGTGTACAACATTCAGTTAGATACGTTCAATTTTGATAATTAATTAATGAGCCCAATACGCATACATCCCTCACCTAATCAAGGTCCATTTAGATCGTATTATCTATGGAATAAATATACTAGTTCATGCTATGGAGTAGTGTGATATCAAATGTTGAGTTCAATATATTAGAAAATAGGACCTAATAAGCCATAATATAGTATTCAATTTAATATTGGAGTTTATTCATGGGCGTAGCCAACCATAAAATTTTGGGGGGGCCCGAAAATTTTTTAGGGGGGGCCATTATTTTTATGAGTATTTTATGATCCTTATTCAAAGTTATTTTAGAAAATTTGGGGGGCCCAGGTATAATTTTTGGGGGACCAGGCCCTCCCAGGCTCCCCCATGGCTACGCCCATGAGTGTATTATGTTATTTGATATCTCCTTTAGTACACACAAAAACTTATTAAAGATATTCATAATGTTTCATACGTTATTTTCAATCATTTTCTCCAATCTCGATCCAAATGGAAGAGATACAGCATCGTTGATCATATTTGGAGCTAAATACCTAATCAACATACTGATCTCCTTGGTAATGCTACCTATCAATATCCTTTTTGACGATAAGAGTGGGATCGACGAACTTATTTTATTATGGATCGGATGCACGATCGCGATCGTTTTTTAGTAAATGCGATCCTATATTTTTGATCCTCCACACTTACAATTATTAAGCATTCTTATTGCTCTAATTATTAATTGATTTGATAATTAATTTATCTCCTTTCACTGACACAAGCACTCGATTAGAATAAGAGTAGAGCTCAGAGAATATCCGTAACATATCTAACTAAGTACATTGTAGCTAGGCAACATTGGTAGTGATAATACTTTGCTACGTACAGCAAATTTGGCCGGGTATTTATGTGATTACCATAAACGTATGATATATATGTATCCATAGTCAGATAGAGATATAAGCTATATCATGCTTGCATATAACTGTTACCAAGAAATGATGGATAGATTGATTACGAATTATAATTGCATTTCTATAGTAAAATAAACAATCGCTTTACGACGGATGGTGCTACGCATCCTCAAGTTAACGACCGCTATGCGTCCTTACTCCTCACTAAACCATTGATTATATAGTGAGTAAATATTTGTTATAGAGATATAAATCCCTTTCTACCGTTATCCATTCTTTTATCTTGTTTACTTATAATACTCGTTGGAAGCTGACTCTGTGTTCATCTTGAATTTTGAATATTTGTTTACATATTTTTGTAAACAAGAACAATAAATATTCTGATTAGAAATTTGAAAATACGAAATTCGTAATCAGCATACTGTTTTAGCCTCAATTATTAATGCGGTTTCCCCCATCACTTTAATACAATCCGGACAAACAAACAAACACACAACACTTTAGTTTTAAGAATATATATTATCAAATTAAAGAATATGCTTACAAATAATTATACTTATATAATAGAGCACAATTTTCAGTAAGTAGGTTCAGGAAACGAGAAAGATCAGTTTTGTCAGTTTATAAAATTGATCTTTTGAGCATGCAAGCCAGTATACTATAGTAAACTGTGATCTCGAAGATCTATATAAAAACTCCCTTAAGCTTATTACAAAATATAATTACAGACACATTTATGTAATTCTCAGATGAGAGGAGCACGGAGGTCATTATTAAAGTGCGTTCTGTATCCAGTTTTCCCTCTGATTAGTCTCCATAGAATAGCACACATTGTAGAGAGTCCATATCCTATATATGGAATGAAAATAAACGAGACTCCAATTAATCCAATAACAAGGTTAGTGTAATGGATTATTGAGAATATAAGGTTGATTTGAAGGTTACCTAAATGCAATTCTTCACACAAGAATAAGGAGTGAACGCTAAAAGTATTATCCTCTCGTAGGCGTAGCAGTAACGATGTAGTGTGTAAAATGATCCCTAAAAGTTCTGATATTATCAGAAGGAGAATCCCTGTCAAAATTAATTTAAACACCCTGGTGAACATACGCTTCGAATTAATCTGTCTTTTCAACAATGGATAGTTTCTACTAATCTTCAGGTCAACGATTGACCAGTTGATTATGTTTGCAAGTTTCCTGTATTGCTTGATAGCAATTATAAATGCTATTATGAGAAATAACTTGTCGCACCATAAAGTAATTATCTCTATGACACAAAAAAATGCAAGTATTTGAATTCCCATTTCCGAACACAAGAAGAAACCCATTAAATAAGGTATACAATTCGATTTAATCCAACTTTTCTTTGCAAATCTCTCTGATAGATACATACATAGACTTGCCAATAGAATTAAACTCAGAACAAGGAACATGTTGGGAATATAACGAAGGTTTTGTTCAAATGGTATAATATTTGAACGTATTTCACTGTTATTACTAGAAACGTTTAAAAGACTGAATTCTGTTTGGAATGTGGGCCTATGCGATCGAAACTGTTTAGCATTTCTTAGTATAAATCCTATAACGCAAAACAGGAATGTCAACCATTCTACCAAGTTCATAAAGAAGAGAAATACAAACTTTACATATTCAGTTTTAGAATCATAAGCTAATAACTGCTGTATAGAATCATTATTTCCTGGCTGTATACACTTTGATGCTCTTTTAAAAACCTTCCATTTAATCTTAATCGTGTCTAATAAATAAACAGACCAAAAGCAAGAAACAACAGATAGCAGAAGGAACTGAAGTATTAATAACACCAATAATATCCTAAAAAGCCAATATTCAAACATACTAATTTTTGAAATATACTATTATAACTGTAGTCTGTAGCTACATATATAGTGTTACAGTCTACCTATTAGGGATTTGTGTTTTTAATAGAATAGGTATACATAAATCATCCTTTTGACCACGTTGCTATTTCTAATTACTAACGGTAGGAAAATTCAATGAAAAAAAGAAAAATAATCGAATGCAGTAAATTAGTAAATAGGAAATAAACTTAGATAGAATAACATGGAATGCTCTATACTCAAAACTTGGTCTTCCATTTATGTTGGATTATATCCAACAAAGAGACAGACCAAAAGAAAAAGATAATTGTCAAAAAGAGAGGAAAGAGGCATATAAATATAATAATGCCAAAGTCAACCAGGATAACAACATTTCAGTTTTAACATAGTCTATTATACAAATTCACTTATAAATAAGTATAGTCTATTATACAAATTCACTCATAGTCTATTATACAAATTCACTTATAAATACGTGTAGTCTTTACTTTGGAGATTACACAATATTTTTGTAAGTGGTAAGGTCAAAAGTGTAATCATATTAGAGTAATCAATATCTGGGACAATTCTAAAGTAGTTAGCTGTTAGCATAATAATTCTTTAGATAAAATCTCGTTTGCAATTAGTGTACTCCGGTGTATAATAAATAAATTTACCTAAGGAATTCTTTAAAATATATTAGTTCATTAACATTACAAATTACTATATGAATGTAAGTAACTATGCTGAACAAACGCATGTCCAGATACATGTTAAGTATACTCAATACTATACCTTTATCCGGGCTATAAAATTGTTAATTCAAATAAGGGGTCAATATAAACAATTTATTTTGCATGACTTTTGCTAAATTGCACTAGTTTTAAATAATTTTGTTTTAATTATTTATCTAGAAACTTTTTGTTAAAATATTGACAAAATAAGATTAAAGATTAAAATCTATTTAAATTATGTGAATGCTCATTAAATCACCTCAGAAGATTGTTGAATTTGTAATATTTATTGGTTTAATCAGGAACATGTTGACACTTTTCATATTTACATCAAATAAACTATCACACAAATGGTCCGATTTCAATTTCTGGAGGCACAGTGGCGATCAATCTGTGGATGCCGAATACATTTCGCAATTATAATGTTTTGTTGTTTTAATATGTATATTGGTAGCACGAGTATTACAGACTGTATATGTGCGATCTAAAGGGCCCTTTATGTGGCGTCTCCGATATAGTGCCCGGAAGCTATGATTAGATCCGGACCTTCCTGTTACATAATCGAACAATTTTCTTGAATTAACTAATAATAATTATTATTAATAATATAAATAAGAGCATATTGATCAGTAAAATAAATAAAAATAACTAATAAAACTAATTATAAATTGACTGTTTCCGAATCAGAAAAAACTCAATTTTGCAGGAAACTTCATCCAATGTATGTAGATCTTTGGCTGTAGCGTAGAGGAATATGTGCTCGCTTACTGAACTTTAAATTCCCTTCCAAATCCAATTTTGTACCTAAGTATTACTTATTGCGTCTCGTAGCTCGATAGTACATAGAAGGACTACTATCAAAACTGCCCCTTTATCGTATGGGCTTTATGATACTTTTGCCTAGCCAAATCCGGTGCATTTTCTAAGACACCTTTTTCGGATTAAGAACTTTATTTCCAGAATACACCATAAAAGTGTCTTTAAAGCCCCTATTAGGGTTCTGTTTTGCACTCCACCATGGATTTATCCTCACACATAATTTTAGGCTTACAACATTCAATCAGCAACGTTAAATTTAAACTAATTAATTTAATCGATTAATTAATTATTCCTGAAGGAGAATAGCTCAAATTACCTATACAACTTAGTACCAATTGAAGAGAGGTCAAGCCAGATTAAAATATTCCATAGAAAATATAGAGTGTATGTCTATTTTTGATCAATCCAGTAATGTGATACCATATGTTAAGTGCAAGCTCTTAGCATAGGACGTGCTATTAGGTACTATATTATTGTACCTTCGGAAGACTATATTATTTGATATTTCCTTTAATTCACATAAACCTGATTAGGAATCACCATAATGTTTTATACGTTACTTTCATTCACTTTCTCAATTCTCGATCCAAACGGGAGAGACACAACCTCCCAGATCATATTTGGAACAACATTCCTAATCAACATACTGATCTCCTTGGTTATGCTGCCTATCAATATCCGCCTAGCCAGTCAGCTGATAATGCAGGTGTTCAAGTACCGTTATATTGCTAAGCACGTGGCGACAATGAGTGAAGATAACCAGGTGATTACTGGGTACTATCAGCACTTCAAAACCATCATGTGCATCGTTCTGTCTATGGTATGTTTCAATGTATTTAACATAATCTCAGCTGTCTATTTTATTACATACATTTGCAAGTCCGATTGGAGAGACCTGTCTTGGTTCAGGCAAATAATAGAAGGATTGTGTGCTGCATTCAATGAGTGCATAATACTATTTGCTGTCACAATGTTGTATCAAATTGCATGCTACTTTCGAGGAAAGAAATTTAGCTTGGCGATCATTTCAATTGTCATATCACTACGATTTTCCTATAATGTTTTACAAGCGGTAATAATCGACAAGATAATTCTTCCAAAATATATTTCATACATTAGCACTAGAGTAGAAAATGAATATGTACAAGCACTTATTGAAATAATTGTCCTATTTTTAGTATTGCCTATGAGTATCTATGAAACAATAATTCGTGGTCCAACGATATTCTCATTCGTGAGAGTCACACAGAGAGAAGTTTCGAACTATATTAAGAATTTTAGAAACGATCTCAACACAGCATATCTGGATGAAACTCATTATGCTGATAAGATTAAAGCAGGAAAACTGTTCCATATAGCAGCATGGGGCACAATATCTGTTGCTACTCTAAACACAATCAGCGCTTTTATCCAATATATAGCGTTGTATATAATTAATTTAATTAATTTAATTAATTCAAATTTAGAATACTTTTATTATCAACCATTCTTAGGGCATACCGCGTTAACCAAAGCAATTATTTTTCCAACACTAATCGCAATCCAGCTGATTACAATATTACCAAGCATACTCTATTTACTTTTTCTAATCACTCTGTGGTTATACTTTCGGAATAAAACTAAGGTCAAATACAGTGGTTATAAACAAAATGACCCCAAGATATTAAGATTGATAGATGAGGAAAATATCGATAATGCAATACAATATACTAACCAGGACGAATTGCATCATACCTTTTATAGACCTAAAAATAAAATAATAATAACTACTTATATTGTTATTATAATCATGGCGAGTTTGTTATTTTCGGGATTTCTGGCACCTTTGTTCAGTATTAAATGGAACGAAATTCTACATCTGAAACCGGGAGATTATTATCTCTTAAAAGGAACTGAATTAGGTAATAGGTTCTGTCCTGACAATCAGATCTCCATAGAAATAAATGAGATTCAAGATTTTAATTATCGAGGTGAATATAAATCCAATAATTGTTCTCAAAACAGCTTTTTCGGTAATTTTGTTAAACCTCAACAGATTCATTTCAAAAACAAAAGTTATCAACTTAACTCATATTATTTTTATGATACAACACATCCAAATCTTCAGACATGGATTCCAAAGAATTCCACTTATGTAGCATCACATCCAATGCATTTGATTCTTAAAACAGAATCGCCATGTTATTTTGCCAATAACATACTGCTTGCAAATACATTTAGCTTTGTTTGTCACACAAAATCTTCTATTAACAATCAAAATACACAGGAACAAGCTGAATGTCATCCAATCAACAACAATACCAAAGTTAACTGTACTACAAAGTACAGTGGCATGTATACTCCACAAATATTTATTGAATATGATACACTAATGACCGTTAATCAATTTGGTTATAAAATAAATGCATCAACTCGAGTTCCCCTCACTAGGATAAAGGGAAATGATTTCAAAGATCATGACATCATAGCACTTCCAGCATTGGATAAAATAATATACCCCGGATTATTATGTAAATACAAAGTTACCTGTCTTTTTCATCCAACATTCAGGGTGTTTATGCCATTAATCATTCTACTATTTTCTATTGCATATCTAACTGTGAGCATTTTGTGTATCCATAAAATTTGAAGAATGAATTTTTTGTTTGAGGATAGCTTGTATTATTAGTATTGTTGTATTATAGATAGTGTGTCTATAGCTAATTATGTAATTGTTAATTCGTATTAATGATGATTGCAATAAAAACAAGGAATTCTTTAGAAACCCGGTATAACAAGCCTTAATTTCAATCTAAATCCGTTTTTATTGTAATATTAAAATATTATTGTGGTACGTACTGGGGAAGTTGCAATTTATCTATCTGTTCAGTATGTTAAATGTAAATGTATAATAGTACATATACCGATATACGTATCTTATTAAATGTAAACTCACTATATAATGTATCTTATTATGTATAAAGATGAATTCTGTTCTAAATTAGTGAATTTTTACTTTAGGCCACATAAAATAAATTACTTGTTTATCAACCATATTTTTCGAGAAAATTGGGACGGCGGACGGGATTTTATTTTTATTATTTATTCCCATCGATATGCAAATACTAACATCATCCTATGCCAAAAATAAAAATTTAATTTAATTGGAAAAAACATGACAATGCCCAAATAATTAAAGTAATGCTCTAAAATATAGGACTTATTCTAAATTTATGCATAGTAGGTACTTTACACAAGTTTATTGCTTATATTTTGTACGATTATGTTCTTAAGATAATAATAAAATAGATCCGGACGGATGGTAAAATTGGGGCGGGCGGGGATGATAAACAAGTTATTTATTTTATGCGGCCTTATGACAAAACTATATTTTAGATTACTAAATTAGTGCCATAGTATAGATTTTGTCCAGTGTTAAATAACATCAAAGATAATCGGTGTAGCTTGTTAGTTATGTACTTATGTTAATTAATGACAAACTACATCAATAATTTAAACCTCTTTAAATTTATTTGAATACTCATAAAATCCCCAAATATAGCTGAATTTTTGTTGTTTGGGTATCTTGCCCAAAGAAATATATTTTTGAAATATGAAAATAATGCTATATAATATATGTACTGCAATTAATTCATTTTGCTATTGAAATTTTCTATTATTGGTTATTATACTGATGGAGTTGGTATAATATAACTAAACTCAACTCTCGTAATAACAAAGTGTACGGGACCTGTAAATTCCTTCGTTATATCCGGCTATTCGTTATAAGCGGTAGAGCATTAAGGAAGCGCGCTCACTGGAGCGCACTCCTTTTAAATATCACTAATCCAATACAAAATTACCTAAATAATAGAGGAATCACGGAACATCGATAAATTGGGTAATTAGAGCATGTTATTTGGTACGGAAATATTTAGAGATAATGTAATAATAACAAAGTTTCCATGTTCTTGCCGCAGTTTTTAAGCGAAAATCAGAATTAATTAACTAGATAAACATCTTTGTTTATTTAGCATAATTTGGTGCACAAAAATAAGGAGCGTTGCAAAGTGAGCGCGCTCCAATTTTTCAGGAGCGGGAGAACTTTCCTTTTTTATCGGACGAGCGTAAACAGGAGCGCAGCTTCTTTTTATTGATAGGAGCGCGGAGCGAGAGGGCGCTCCAAAAAATAAGGAGCACTTAATGCTCTGATAAGCGCAGAATAATTAATGCTTCTAGTCAATCTAGTGTTTGGGGGAAAATATCCATTTCGTTATATCCAACTTCGTTATAATGGGAGTTCACTGGATAGCCAATTGCATGAGCTACTTACCATATAAACCCTTGTAAGCCTATAAGGACACCGTCAAGTTATTATTAAGTCCTTTTTTACTGTCACCATTTTATTTTCAATTCATTTTAGTAATTTGTTTACATAAACCATCCAATTATTTCAAATATAATCAATAACAAATAAGTCCTTTCGGCAAGTTGGGCAGCATGGAAATTGTATATTTAATGAATTAATCAGGAACATACGCATGCTGTGCATTAATAATATTTGCATCAAATAAACTATCACACTAATTGTGAGTGAAATGCATATCGGTAAAAATCTCAAACTTATTATATCATTATCAATACATTTCGTGTTAATTAATTAAAAGCTATCTGATACAGTTACACGGTCTTTTCTTAAACTCTTGAGATATTTTCTCCAAACTCTTGCCTTTCGTCTCTGGCACTGTAAAATACACAAAAACAAATGCCAACACACAGAAACATCCATACACTATGTACATATAACCAAGCAACAGATGGTATACACTCAACAGCGACACGGATATCAACAGATTCATAACCCAATTAACTGTAGTAGACAGAGATACAGCTTGTCCGCGAACTGACGGAGGGAAGAACTCAGTCAAAAGCAGCCAACCTATACTACCAAAGCTGAGTCCGTAGCCTCCTACATACACCATTAGAAGAATCAGGGAAATCCATTTGGTAACAGTAAGTGATGTCTGTTCAGAAGTAGACAGTGTTAAGTTAACAGGAAAAATGTATTCAGCTTGTATTAACAAGCTATTGTTATCACAGTTGGAGAGGTGCAAAGACGAATTGTTAGTCAGCACTAAATGTGGGTCTATATATGCAATCGACAGACTACCCAATAATAACATTGAGATAGCTAGCAGAGAAATACCAACCAGCAGCAGGGGACGTCTACCTATCTTATCAATAGCAAAGAATGTAAAGACAGTGAATATAAACTTCGTTGCTCCTATACCTATTGTAGCCAGTGTGGCTGCTTGATCGGAAGGGAATCCCAGCACCTTGAGGAGTGTAGGCGTGTAGTACAGCAAGCTATTCTGTCCGCTCAGCTGCTGGAACAGAATAACCGTGCATCCGATCAGCATGCGGTATAGCATGGAGTCCTTAAAGCGGAACAGATCCCACCTATGATACAAGGAATAATCTCGTAATCTACCTCAAATAATTGGGAGTTGTTTCTAGGATATTTATCCTAATTAATTAGTAACTGGATTAAGCAGAGTAGACTATAACTAGATAGAGTATAATCCGTTAATACGAACACTATTTCAGTCTCCTTCAAAGCCTTTTCATTACAAATAATATTGGTTTTAAACATATTAACATGAACCTATTTACATGGTCCCCTGGTGTTCGTACTAACGAAAGTCTACAGTAATATCTATAACTGTATCAATACCAATGATACTTGTTCTCTTCCAGAATGGCAGCTCTCATTTCATTAAACTCGCCATCTACATCTGCATCTCTCCCCCTGATCTTCTGTAGCGTGTTGCGAGCTAACTCGTCCTTGCCTTTGAGCAGGAGGTAGCGAGGAGTTCTGGGCAGGAAGAGAGTGCCTACTCCCTGCACCACTGCTATTATGATGCTCAGACCGAACATGTACCTCCAGCCCTCGGGGACGTCTGTGGAGAGAAATTCATAAATACTTCCATAAGTATACATTCTTAACTGATATCCTTATACCAAATCAAACGAATAATATCTCTCTCAATCAATTAAATATTTAATTTTCTGATAATTAGGGATAGTTAAAACGTTACCTAGCGCTTGCAAAGAGGAGGGAGTTAATAATATGAGATAAACTTTTGTATTCCAAAATGTCAAAAAAGTGTAACATTAATATAATCAAAATTTCATTCAGACGCGAAGTTTGAAGAAACTTTTCTAGGCGCGCGAAAATCAAGAGATGCTCCCGTAGCTGTAATATAAATGTATAGTTTACGTCTAATGGATAGAAATTTTATGAAACTTTCGAATCTCAATCCTAATTAAAGTAAATAATGCTATTTACTATGGTTGCTCAATATTAAAAAATAAGTCTCTTTGATAGTGATTAATAAATAAACAGATCCAAATAATGAAATTATCATAAATGCATTATTCAATTCAGCAAAACCTTAAAATTTGATATAAGTTAACTGACTATAAATTACAATTAAATAGTCTAGAGGGTTAAATAAGTTAACCAGTACCATTACACCCTCTTGGTGGCACTGCTGTTGTTCGTGCTTACAAATAAATTCAGATAATACATACTCGGGATATACACAGTCCCCTTGTGTGAGTTCTAATGATAGTCTACTGCACTTACCAACGAACAGAAACCCAATGAAATAAGCCAGGAGTATCCCCAGACATATCCCCACTTCGTTAAGAGAGACTAGCATTCCTCTCTTACTGGCGGGGGCTATCTCACTCACATACACGCACTCTGCAGTGGCCATTAGAGACACCCCGTAGCCTAGTATCAACCTGCCTATGACAAGCGTCCAAATGTTCTCAGAGATAATCATCACTACTGCTCCCACACAGAATATAATAGAGTCGAGTATTATAGAGAATTTCCTGCCTAGGAAGTCCACAAGGATTCCTCCGGTGAGAGAGCCAATTACAGCTCCGCCCACAAGCGAGCTCACAACTACCTACAGGAATAAATATAGCATAACATCGTTAGTACGAAACGGTTAAGGCTGAGAAATGTATGGAATAACATTGGTTGGGATCAGACAGGTGCGTTCAAATTAATGAAATTCAAAATCAACCTAGAAGTTAGCTTTCAACAGGTATTATTGATAAACCGCTTAAAACTATGGAAAATGGTAGAAAGGGATGAAGGGATGTAAGGGATGTACCGAACGGTTCGTATAAGTTATTTCTTAATAATATAATAAATAATTGAGACTCTTCACCTCACTCTTGACAATTCCCAAACAGAAATCTTGTCTCAGTTGCAGAATGGCGCCTGATATTATACCCAGATCATAGCCAAACAGAATTCCACCTGTCGTAGCGAGTATAGCAGCTGCCCAGATATAAATAGGCACTCGAAACCCAGCTAATAATCCAATTTTATTTCCTTTTTGTTTTATGAGAATATCTTCATTTGTAATACCTTGTTCTGTTGAAAGATTAGTAGGTAAGAAAGGCGTTGAATCTGATGTCTGTAATTCCAAATTTTCTTGCGAAATATTATTAGTCAATTCGTTCTCCATAAGTAATCCAAAAACTTTATTGATACTATTGATACCGAGTACTTTATTAATTCAAGTAATTTATTGATACAAGTAATATAAAATTTATATATGTACGTTTTAAAATCTATTTATTTATATTTATTTACCATTTCTGCCTATCTATATGTTTTTATCAACAATGGATAACATATACAATTGAATACAATAGCTAGTAAGGTGCTTGTAAATAGAAATATTTCTAAAGAATACTTACAAGCATTGTCTTGTGCCATAACATATAATTAAGATGACTTAATGTATGAAAATACAAATTATATTCCTAATATACTAGTAATTAATTATCCGAATTAGATTCTATACTATAAAAACCAGCGGCTTTGCACAAGCCGCACCCAACGTTTGATTCAAATATAATTTCAATATTCAAATTACAATTCATCTTAATTTAATGTTTTAATTGTAAAGATTTCAAATTTTTAATTAAGTTAATAAACTAAGAATAACTATTACAAATAGAAATAGGAATAAGTATAGGAATAAGTAAAATGTTCCAAGTGTTTTAATTTTGTATGAATCACAGCTTCATTACAACCAATCAAATTACAGTCATTATCTAGCAGCATAATAGGCTTATGTAAATATGTTCAAAAGATACTATAGTGTAATTATAATTACAACATGGAGAAGATTTACGTCAAAACTGATTTACGTAAAAAAACGTTAATAAAACGTAGAATTGATTAGCGACCTATTCATTTTAATTGATATATAGAAAGAACATCCTTAGGAGAATACAACCTCTATATTTTCAATTACTAATTCGAATTATCGAAGAGTAACTAGACCAGAAAACAAATTTCGATATAACTGACGAACAAAGTCAAAATTGAGAATTCAGGCTTCGAGGTGATCATCTCCAGGAAATTTTCTATCCTATGTCTAAATTTAAAATCTCTATCCCTAATGGTCTAGTCAGACTAAGTCAGGCCATCGCGTACGGCTGGAACTCTATCAGAAGTTCAGAACGAATTAAATAGTGTGCACTTATAGTAAAAAACTTATAGTAGCAGCTATAATGTTTTTTACTAGAAGAAGCACACTAAAAATACAGTGAAAATAGCTTTTTGTTACAATAGTTTCATCATAGTTACAAAGTGGACTAGACTTAAAATGGACACAAAAAGGTAAGAATTTCTAACGATCTCTCCAACTATACAAAAATCATGTTGTTGTCCAAAAAGTAGTAAACGAATATTAGTTTGGAAACGAACTAATATACGTTCAATCATTTCGAACGAATATTCGAATATTCGGTATATTCGTTTCAGCCTTATAAAGAATCCTACAAAGAAATTTTCTTGGAGTCGTACAAGTGTAATTTCGGTCTGATGAAAATTTAATAGCAAGGGTGAAGGTTGCCACCAAATAGTATAGTTCACAGCCGCGGCACATGCTTTTCAAAAGTGGACAGCGGATTCGGGAAGAATTTTATTATTCAAAGTGGTACGGCGACGGGAAGTCCGACAATTCGTACCACGACAATTCGTACCACGACAATTCGTACCAGACAATTCGTACCAGCGACAATTCGTACCACGACAATTCGTACCACGACAATTGGTACCACGACAATTCGTACCACGACAATTGGTACCACGACAATTCGTATCTAATTTGATTGGTCTAATTATTTATAAGAGTTGTTTTGTTATTCTAATGAAAATATGATTGAATTGGTGAATTTGAATGCATATTTTATTCTTTTACGATGCAATCTAATAATTGACGAAATAACGTTACAAGATCAAGAATTCCTTTTACTTGGTAACTAATCATTGTGTGACTATTTATTTAAACTAGATTAAATAAGTTTATTCTGCGAGTGTTGAGTAATTACATACTCTTACTTGCTTTGATCCATTCTGAATTTAACCTCAATTACGAGATGTTTAAAAATATCATTAATATATGCTTTCATTCTATTGAATGATTATTAGTTATGAGAAACGTTTATGGAACCAGTACCGAATGCCCTTTGTAAGTTGTAGCGAACAGTCTCACTTTCTTACTATATCATAATGGCAAGGATTCAATCTTTTAAAACACTCAACTTTCTAAGCGTCTAGTTGTATATGCCCTAACTTATAAATTTCAAGTTTCAACATACAATTTAATGAGTCATTGATAGATATTATCAGTGTAGATTCTACCCCTGGTAACAAGATTAACAGTGGTTTATCCGAAATTAATTAATAAACTTCAAATTGACACGGAAGATCTCACTTTATATTAGCCTAATATTAAATAAAGTTACAGTGCAGTGTTGTTGTCTAGAATGGTTCTGGTGAGAGCTGTTGTCTATTTAATGAATTTAATGAATATACTTTTAAAATAGTATGGATTATTTGTCGATTCCTTGGGAAAACAGAAGGATGTGGAATAGTATCAAACGCTTAAGTCCAGACTCCAACCCAAATTACCTTTTGATTGATTTCGAGCAGGGTTCGATTAACCTTTCAGAGAAGTGTTGGCAAATGACATACAGTGGAATTGCTTTATTAGCAACTCCCCTATTAGCAACATTGCTCTATTTGCAACATATTTTAATATCCCAAGCGAGCTTTTAATGTTATTTCTGTTCCCCTATTAGCAACCAAATTCCATGCAAAATGCGAGTTGCTAATAAAGCAATTCCACTGTATTTCAAGGGCTGATTTTCCACTTATCGCAATCAGTGTATAGGAAAGTACAATAATTATGTCTACAAATTCGGTATTTGAACGATCCAGATTTCGCACTAATTTGTAGAAAGTTGCCTACTTTGGCATATTTACTTACCCCCGCAGTATATATTAACACCATTTGAACAGCTTAAATCCCAATTTCCAACTGAAGCATTGCCCTTTTTTCTTATCATAAGAATACATATGTCGGGGAAAAAGGATCAATTCGGATACTGTGATTTGCCTTTATTCCCAATTCCAATGTGGAATGAAATCAGTTTAGTTACATACGGATTACCTATAACCACGAACGCTGTAGAAACATGGCATCGTGCATTTTCAGTTACTGTTGTAAACCATTATCTCACATGTCTCAAATTCTGTGGTTCGCTAATTGTCGAGCAATCAAGCGTTGTGCGTGAAGCATGCACAATATTATACTGGAAAGCCACATAGTAAATCGAAAAGATCACTTGAAACGAATCTATACTTGTCCAACTAGTAATGAGCTACTATACGAAACTAATTCTCAATTATCTTATTAGCATTGCCTTCAAATTTTCATTCTAGCAACTTTTCAGTGTAGTTTATGCTATCCACTATGACTATATAATAATAATTGTCTCAATTCATTAATTCATGAAATTCTAATAACTACTGATCACCCTCAGTATTCACTAAGTTAACCACGTACTTAAGCCATATTCACCCACCATACACGATGCAACAAAGTTGCATACAACTTAGTTGTATGGTGTATGTTGATTGTTGCACGCAATATTATTGCATGCAACATGTTGCATGGAATTGAACATGTTCCATTTCTTGCAACATTGTTGCACGAAAATATGGAAAATCAGTTAATATTTTTCAGATTATTTTCGTTTGCATTCTTTCACCTTCTCAAAACATTTGAATTATTCACCGTAGGTCACGAATTCGCATATTCATGATTTTCTAGTGTACCTATTTAATTTACTACTTACTTTCTCAGTACCCTTAATCAAGCCACCTATGATGCGATCATAAATGTATATATTATAATTTTGAGTACGAATGGAAAACACATCGTATTACTGCATATTATTTTCCTAGAAATACTACACATCCTAAAGATACCAACCGTTTTTTATATTTTCTGAATGAATCTAGAAAATATGGATTATACACTTTGGGATTGCACATTACTAGCCATTGTACTTCTAAGATCCGGGTAAATTCTAGTCATGGGCAGCCTCTGCTCCCGATGACAGTGCCCGAATAAGGGAGTACGAAAGTAAGAAGGGAGTACGAACCCGAATACGAATCGCAACCGTAATCTCAGAACGGTTAACCAATCCCCTTACTTTGCCAGCTAGAACAGCTCTCAAAAATGAGCTACTACAGTTCATCAAAATTTATTCCTCTTGTGCGAAATTCGTATTAACCGTTGCCAGTTAAATCTAACCTTGTGCGCTTTAACCGATATTTCGCTTTATCTTTCTTCGTATTAACCTGATTCTACAGTACTTACAGACCCAGTTCAAATCCCTCTTGTAGAACAGAGGATAATAATTAATCCATGTCGGCTTATCCTTTAGTTATTATAATGGTTAATTAAAACTTAAAAGAATTGATTACAATGATTTATTCAATTGGACAATAATAATAAAAATAATAATATAATGATTACAAAATAGATAAAAAATAACGAAGATTTGATTAATTGAGTTGTAGAATTAAGTTTTTGATTTGATTTGTAGAAATAATTGTAGATTTGTAGAATTAAGTTTTGATTATATTATTGTAGAATTAAGTTTTGATTTGATTATTGTAGAATTATTAAGAGATAACTTAGAAAAATGCTGGTGGAGAGAGAGTTGTAGGTGCAGCTACCACATCTTGACAGCTGTCCTTCTTCTTTGGTAGCTGCACCTGATGGAGAGGAGAGGAGAGAGGAGAGGATGACATTGGCTGATTGGAAAGAGAGAAGAAATGTAATGCTAGAATACACACCCAAGGTACGGAGATAGTGAAGCGCACGAATGAGCACCTCCACGCCCCTGACGAGCAGGCAGTGAGCTGCTGTGAGACCAAGATAGGCATCAAGAGGCGGGCACGGGAGTCGCAGGACAGCTCACACCACATAGTGGGGGAGAGTATGGCGACGGTATCTGAGGGCACGGCTGTTAAGCTACCCAAGCTGGACAGCCTGAAGCGGACGATACAGCGCCAGCGCGTGCAGCAGCTGGCAGCCCCGGTGCAGCCTGCCGGTCTGGAGGAGCTGGTGCTACCGACAGAGTACCAGCAGACAGCCAAGGGGGAGCAGTTCCTCCTCTACGACTCGGGACCGGAGACGCAGAGGATCCTCATCTTCGGGACACAGCGCAACCTGGAGATGCTGCGACTGTCGGGCTACTGGATGGCTGACGGCACCTTCAAGACGGCTCCCTCCCTTTTCGCCCAGGTGTATGTGGTGCATGCACTCCGTGGAGGGCCTCAAGTCATGCGGGATGGTCACCTGCTGCCGAGTCTGTTCGTGCTGCTGCCCAACAAGACGGAGGCTACCTACAGGAGGATGTGGGAGCAGATTCGCCTACTCTGTCCCCTTGCCCAGCCGAGGCGGATGCTCTTGGACTTCGAGAAGGCTGCGATTAACAGCTTTGAGGCGGTGTGGCCGGACACACTGGTCAAGTGCTGCTTCTTCCACCTCACGCAGAACGTATGGCGCAAGGTGCAGGCTGCTGGCCTGCAGGCTGCCTACAGCCAGGACGAGGAGCTGGCTCTGCGCATCAGACACCTCCCAGCTCTCGCGTTCGCCCCGCTCACGGATGTGCCCGGCCTGTTTTCAGCTGTAGCGACGCTGCTCCCGATGCCAGAGGCCGCCGAGCTGGTCCTGTACTTCGAGCAGACCTACATCGGGCGTATTCTCCCAGGCGGCACATACCAGGCGCCGCTGTTCCCTATCGACCTCTGGAACTACCACATGGAGACGCCCTTCGGACTGCCTCGGACCACCAACGCCGTGGAGGCCTGGCACCGCAGCTTTAACGCCACTGTTGGCTGCCACCATCCTACCATATGGAAGTTCTTAGCTGCGTGGCACACCAATTCAGAAGAGAGGGATTAACAGCCTAGTGATAGGTATTAATCCGCTCCCAAACTGAAATGATGTGCTACTCCTCTCAAGAACTCTATACGATTACGACTATAATAAGTGGTGACTAGATTAACCAGCTTCTCCTCGTTAGCCTGTGCGCTCTTCCGCTTGGTGGGCGCCGCTCCCGCGGTGAACTTAGCCTGCCGCACCTCCACAAGGCCCTGCTCCCGCTTCAGGGCAGCTAAGAACTTCCATATGGTAGGATGGTGGCAGCCAACAGTGGCGTTAAAGCTGCGGTGCCAGGCCTCCACGGCGTTGGTAGTCCGAGGCAGTCCGAAGGGCGTCTCCATGTGGTAGTTCCAGAGGTCGATAGGGAACAGCGGCGCCTGGTATGTGCCGCCTGGGAGAATACGCCCGATGTAGGTCCCCTCGAAGTACAGGACCAGCTCGGCGGCCTCTGGCATCGGGAGCAGCGTCGCTACAGCTGAAAACAGGCCGGGCACATCCGTGAGCGGGGCGAACGCGAGAGCTGGGAGGTGTCTGATGCGCAGAGCCAGCTCCTCGTCCTGGCTGTAGGCAGCCTGCAGGCCAGCAGCCTGCACCTTGCGCCATACGTTCTGCGTGAGGTGGAAGAAGCAGCACTTGACCAGTGTGTCCGGCCACACCGCCTCAAAGCTGTTAATCGCAGCCTTCTCGAAGTCCAAGAGCATCCGCCTCGGCTGGGCAAGGGGACAGAGTAGGCGAATCTGCTCCCACATCCTCCTGTAGGTAGCCTCCGTCTTGTTGGGCAGCAGCACGAACAGACTCGGCAGCAGGTGACCATCCCGCATGACTTGAGGCCCTCCACGGAGTGCATGCACCACATACACCTGGGCGAAAAGGGAGGGAGCCGTCTTGAAGGTGCCGTCAGCCATCCAGTAGCCCGACAGTCGCAGCATCTCCAGGTTGCGCTGTGTCCCGAAGATGAGGATCCTCTGCGTCTCCGGTCCCGAGTCGTAGAGGAGGAACTGCTCCCCCTTGGCTGTCTGCTGGTACTCTGTCGGTAGCACCAGCTCCTCCAGACCGGCAGGCTGCACCGGGGCTGCCAGCTGCTGCACGCGCTGGCGCTGTATCGTCCGCTTCAGGCTGTCCAGCTTGGGTAGCTTAACAGCCGTGCCCTCAGATACCGTCGCCATACTCTCCCCCACTATGTGGTGTGAGCTGTCCTGCGACTCCCGTGCCCGCCTCTTGATGCCTATCTTGGTCTCACAGCAGCTCACTGCCTGCTCGTCAGGGGCGTGGAGGTGCTCATTCGTGCGCTTCACTATCTCCGTACCTTGGGTGTGTATTCTAGCATTACAAATCCCTCTCTTCTCGCACAGCCAATGCGTCACCTCTCCTACTCTCCTATGTTGTCCGTAAATATATCCTCTCTCCACCAGCTTGTTTCCTCCTCTCTCTGTCTTCAGTAGCCTAAAAGGCGGAGCCAGAGGGGGCTCCATTTGTTTTTTTCTTTCCCTTGAGTTACGATATAGGTATTGGAATAGTACTATAATTGATAAATTTTGTCTCTATTTTTATTTATAGCTGTATAATTTTATTTTGCAACCAGTTAATGACGAAGTTACTGAGAACAATCAAAGTTACTCGGGTGAATAGAAGCTGAATAGAAGCATGACGAAGCTACCTGAGAACAATCAAAGTTACTCAGATGAATAGAAGCTACTGCTATTGTTTAGTTTATCATTTTAAAGATAAATTCCATCTTCATAGAAACGATTTAGTTGATCACAAGATATTATAATTCTAATCTTACTGTAGATACAGCAATTTATTCCTTAATTTAATACTCAAATTAAAATACAATAATTTATACCTAACTTTTATAAATAATTAGACCAATCAAATTAGATACCAATTGTCGTGGTACGAATTGTCGTGGTACGAATTGTCGCTGGTACGAATTGTCTGGTACGAATTGTCGTGGTACGAATTGTCGTGGTACGAATTGTCGGTATCCGACGGCGACGACGGACTACCTATATACAAAATCGTTATCAACTATTTAACCGCCATCGTTACAGTGTTTGTCTGCACCATTAACCTTTCAATAGATGGTAGTAACATCCGTATCGGTTACACCACAGATGAATTTTAACTTGTTTTTAGCGGTTTCAGTCTATTTCATTTTAGCAATGTGTGATAAAGCCCCAGATATTTGGAAATCAATTGAAACAGTGGCACGGCACTCGCCGTACCTGTCGCACAGATATGCCACACCTGTTCAGTATTCGGATAGACCAATTACTATTTGCCAAATATACTTGATATTCGGTTGGTTCCCGAATATAAGTATTTGGCATTTGGCATTTGGCATTTGGCATTTGGCATTTGGCATTTGGCATTTGGCATTTGGCATTTGGCATTTGGCATTTGGCATTTGGCTGGGTTACGAATTATTCGGTTGACCAAATAAATTTAGTATTTAAATAGAATATCAATATTCGAACTACATTTCATATTAATTAAATATCTTTTAATTAATGTTCGAATTTTAAAAAATTCAAATAATCTTATAGAATCAATATACTCCCGTTATAACGAAGTCGGATATAACGAAATAACCGCTTATAATGAAATGGAGATTTTCCCCCAGAGCACTAAATTCATTAATTATTATCCGCTTATAACGAATATCCGTTATAACGAAGAAATTTACAGGTCCCAAGCACTTCGTTATAACGAGAGTTGACTGTAGTGCAATTACAATATGGCGAAGATGGCTGATTTACGTAAAACCGTTAATAAACCTCAAATTGGTTAGCGACCTGTTCATTTTAATTGATAAATAGAAAGAACATCCTTAAAAGAATACAATATCTCACATCGAGTCATCTATGAATATCTATATTTTCGATTGTAATTCGAATTATAAAAGAGTCACTGGAAATCGGGCTTCGAGGTGCACATCTCCAGGAAATCCTCGATCTCCTGTCCAAATTGAAATCTCTATCACCAATGGTCTGGTCAGGCGGGTGCGTACTCCCAGCTGGAAATCCGACACAACGATTTATAACTGTGCATCTTATAGTATAAATTTAAAACTACAATACTATACTAGAGAAGCATATTAATAAATTACTGTTTTCCACATCATGACTCATTGTTTGGGCTACACAATAACAAATACTTAATTGGATTGCATCACTTGCGGTATATCCAATAAAATAGAGCTACGTAACTAAAAATGGTCATGACAGAATAGGAACATCACAAACGAGTATTATAAAGCATAACACCAAGAGGTGGAGAAAGTAGAGCTATATTTACAAATGTAACTCTAAATGTCAGATAAAAACAACAAGTCATTTTCTTCATTAACTTTCCTATGGATACTTGCATTTAGTGTGAAAGAACTATTTTCACGGACACCTATCACTCTAGCAAGATTACCAATTTTACCAGATACTTTTGATGCGCATTATCTCTATAACAAGTTCTCTCATTACTGGGAAAAAGAGCTTAAGAATTCCAATAAGAAAGGAAAGCAGCCGCAGTTATGGCTAGCACTCATTCGCACGCAGGTACTACCGTTAGTATTTATTATTTGTTTGGGATTAGTGTTTATAACAATGCAGTGTGGGTTATTCTGTCTGTTGATTTGGCAAATACGAGCACTTGAGAATTCCAATCTCTATGCAATGTGGCAGCTAATCAGTATTGCAATTTTAGTTGCTTTTTGTGCTGTCTTTGTTGGATTCTTTAGTCAAACTGTTGAGTACTGTCTACATATAGTTGGCATGAAATATCGAATTTTGTTGACGGCAGCAATCTATGACAAATTACAATTTATGTCGTGTTCTCAGACACAGATGCTTTCATTTGGGAATATTCTCACCATTATTACTTCAGATCTGTTCAAGTTCGATGAAGTATTTAATTTTATGATTTATTTAATAGTCTCTCCCATTGGGTAATAGTATTGGTAGCGCTAGCCTATACTGAGATCGGATGGTTGGCAATATTTATTCTAATAGGATTTGGTATTCACTTTTTATTGCAATTCAGTATTAGCTATGCCATTAACCATCTGTATAGAAACGCGTTGAGGTACTCAGACATTCGAAACAAGCGTGTGAGGGAATTTATTGAATCAATTCGTCTCATCAAGGCATTTGCTTGGGAGTATGCAGTAGCCGATTCAGTTAAACGCATCAGGAGACAGGAATTCCATATAATTCTAGCATGTTATTTCTTCAAAGCACTGGCGAATATCCTCGCAGTATCTGTTCCTTTACTATACATTCTTATGGTCTGTTTAAGTAGTTATGCTATGGGAGGAGGGAAATTCACTTCAAGTCGAGTGTTCGGATTTCTTGCACTAATGTACCTTTACTTTCGGTTGTTCATTGACTTCAATAGAGCAGTGGTTGGAATAGGGGAATTAAAAGTTGCTATACTTCGCGTCCAGAGAATATTAGTACAATATCCAATTAGAAATGAATTGGAAATTGAGAAGGTGGAAAATGTATTGAACGATCAACAAGTAATATCAGTTAAGCAGGTAACAACTGGAAGAAAGTCTAGCGAGACAAATAAAATAGAAATAATACTGAAAGATATTTTGTTCAATGTCAGGAATGGGGAAATAATAGCAGTGATTGGGAAGATCGGTTCTGGAAAATCATCTCTCTTACTCACCCTGTTGAATGAAATTGAAATAGTTAAAGGAGATTGTAAATTAAGAGGTTCCATAGCCTTTGTGCCTCAGGAATCTTGGATACTCCCTACTTCCCTTAGAGAGAACATTACGTACGGGAGAGACTGGAAGGAGGGCTGGTACAGACAGGTCATAGCGGCTTGTTGTCTCGAAACGGACATGGAACAGTTACCTGACGGAGATTTAACAATGGTAGGAGAGCGAGGCATAACACTGAGTGGTGGTCAAAAAGCTCGAATTAGTCTCGCCAGAGCAATCTATTGCAATTATGATGTGTACTTGTTGGACGACCCATTCAGTGCAGTCGACATATTTGTAGCCAGGAAACTTCTCTCTATATTCACAACTGGTTTGCTATCGAATAGAACTACCATATTAGTTACTCATCACTTAGAATTCCTCATGTACACTGATAGAGTCATGATATTGGAAGAAGGAAGAGTGGCTGTCTTGGGCAATTATTTCGATGTACAAAGTACTAAAGAGTACAGGAGATTAACACAGCAAATATCACTAGTAGAGAATGAAAGTATCCCATTAAAAACACAAGACAAAACAATTCGGATCAATGTTAGTAGTGCGCTAGAATTGGATTCTTTGTACGACATCTCTAGGCTACACGATGAACGTATCTCACTTACCAGTCAAGTTGCATCAGTTAACAGAACAGACGATGCAGATAAGTTGCAACAAGGGATACTGTCTCAACTGTTGGTTTATGCAAAGTACATATGGTATGGGGGAGGTGTGTTCGGGATATTAGCTCTTGTTGTTTTGGGTACCATTAGTTATTTCAGTCTAATTGTTGCAAAGAGTTATTACCTTGTGTGGTGGATTATGGCCGATACAGACCTAACAACATCAAACGATAGCATAATAACACATAATTACACTTCTCTACAGGGATACAACCCTCTTACACATCTCTCCTTAAGTACTAGGATATATATATTCGCTGTTTTCAGCTTGTTTGTAGGTGTACTTCTTTTCTTGACTAATATCTTGTTTGCATGGATCCCAACAATCGCTTCCTATCGATTACACAACAAAATGCTCTGGAAAGTATTGAGAGCTCCTATGAATTTCTTTGATTCCAATTCCACAGGTTCAATTATCAACAGATTCTCGAAAGATATTGCTACAATGGACCATCTGTTGCCCAACCTAATCATATACTCCCTCGATAGCACTCTACTAGTATTATTCACTCTAGTAGTAGCTTCTATTATACACTGGATTACACTGATTATTAGCATTCTACTATTGATCATGGCTTTATTGCTTCGTTATCAACTTGTCCGTGTTATTCGACAGGTCAAACATCTAGAGGCTGTATCAAAAAATGACGTCATTACCCATATCTCTATGACTTTACACGGACTTTCTACAATACATTCATTGGGGCTTGCATCCCACCAGTCCAATAAGATGTGCATCTACCAGAATATCCATTCAAATACTTGGCGTGTCTATTTTGGCTTTATACGTTCATTTTCTTTCCAAATCGACTCTCTTAGCTCTATTTATTTATTTATTGTTTCAATTATTCTAATATTTACAGTAGATTACTTGTCTCCAGCTGTCTCTGCCTTCGTCTTATCTCAAATATCAATCCTCGTAAATTTATTCCAATACTCACTGCGGGTAACAGCCGAAGCAGAGATGAATATGGTGTCAGTGGAGCGAGTGCTGGAGTACACCAACCTCAAAGAGGAACCACCTCTGCACAGGAACATTCCATTGCACCATAGATTCGTTGTCAAGAGAGGAGAGATATCCTTCAGTGGGGTTAAACTGCGATATGCTAATGGCCTACCGCTAGCGTTGAAAGACATTTCATTTCACGTTAGGGCAGGCGAGAAAGTTGGAATCATTGGGAGAACAGGGGCTGGCAAGAGCTCAATTTCGATTGCTCTCCTCCGATTAGTCGAGATTGAGTCCGGGGCCATTAGGATAGATGGACACGATATTAGGGGACTGGGTCTACATGAATTGAGGGAGCAGATCTCAATTATTCCACAGGACCCGGTTCTATTCAGCGGAGCACTGAGGTTCGCATTGGATCCATTATCTTGCTTCGAAGAAGATCAGCTGTGGCAGGCACTGGGACAGGTGCAGCTTAAGGAAAAGGTAGAGGGACTACAGGGACAACTTCAGTTCCTTGTTTCAGAAGGAGGCTCCAACTTCAGTTTGGGGGAGAGACAGTTGTTGTGTCTAGCTCGCGCTATTCTGAAGAGAGCTAGGGTAGTTGTGCTGGACGAGGCTACCTCTAACGTAGACACACTAACAGATGCTACCATTCAAACGCTACTGCGTACTACATTCTCTCACTGCACTGTGCTTACAATCGCACACAGAATAAAGACTGTAATGGACTACGATAAGATTATAATTATGGAGAGTGGAGAAGTGGTGGAGTTTGATTCGCCAATCAATCTGCTGTCACAGGCCAAGAGTACTTAGCAAGGATGAATGACTACTTATAATTAATAGGTTAATTAAAAACTATATTTTTCTCTTAAGTATTGATAGAAATTTTAAATAAGTAGTGTTTATATTATATTCACAGATAAATTAGTAAGTAGAATTACCTGTATTTTCTAAAGTAAATGTTAAGACTAATAGTGTGAATACGTGCTGCTAATAATTAAAACAAGAAAGTAATTGAGGATGCTCTAAGCAAACCCTAATCTGCTAATAATTATTGGTGAATTCTCTTCAGAATTCAATGGAGTCTTGTTAAGTATGATTTCCCAAGGGTGGCACCAAAGTATTTATCTATTTTGTATCAATTAATTCGTTGTTTTTAAATAAAATATAATTTGAATAATAAATTATATGGGGACGTTCAAACGTTTGTAACGATTACAAGGGGGTAAAAAACGTGAGGGATGGTGTTTGAATAGTCCCTATACTTCATATAGATTGATACAACTTTTCCCGTACAAGCAAAAAGATAATGAAAAAATAATAAAGGCACCATTTTCAGATCTGGCCCACTACATAGTAGTCGACACAGTAAAAAGTGGTACGGCCATCGCTGTGCTTACCGATTTAGCTGTATACATATGAAGTGCCTCCAAGATAATTAATAATTAGATCAAATTACTTTAAAATCAGCATGGTTAGCTTGACAGCAATTAAATAATAATAACGTTGATTAAAATAAATTAATTATTACAATCCCAAAATGGTTGCTATTGGGTGCGAGTAATTAATAATCATAAATTATGTGACAGTATGAATTAATAGGTATCTCTATATAAATTACTATTAAAAGATGTGTGAAAATTCCATCATTCTCAACTAGTCAAGTTTAATAGATTCTTAATAAACTTGTGAGATATAATTGTAAGAGTGATGGAATAATTATTAGGCTAGTGCCTTCCAAATATAATGATTTTCAAAAGTGACAGTGAAATTGTAAATGAAGATATACAACCAACTAATAGAGTATATAATAAACTAAAACTACACATTATTCATAAAAATTTGCTCTAAATATCCAAATGTCAGTTAAAAATGAGTACCACACTCCAAATAAAGAAAAGAGGACGTTTTCAATTGGGAATATAATCGGGAATTCTTATCAGATGGACAACAGTAAGGAAATACTTCCACCTGCTACACCACCGCGAACTACACAAAAACAAAGTGAAAAAAGTAGCGAAAAATCTGGAAGGAACAATATTATCCTTTGGAAAATTTTCATATCACTTAGCATTATATTGATATGGACTTTTGTGCTGATACCTGTAACTCTGAGTGGGTTTAAGAAGGTATTCACTGTTCAATACAACATAACAATTAATGAAAAGTTACTTCTCAAACTAAACTTAACAAATGAAACCCTGACTTGTCCCGCTAACTACATTTACTCTCCTATCGTCAAAACTTGTCAGCCTATATGTGGACACTGGAATAATTGTGGAGAAATATGTTATTACATTGAGCGAGTAGTATATGCAACTCTAGCAATAGTTGGGATAACTGCTAGTCTAGTGGCGCTTTTAAGTTGGATTCGTCTATTGTCTACATGGAAATTCCAGCACCATCCCATTCTCATAGGAATACTGGTCAACTTATTTCAGAGCATAGGAATAGGTATTTGTGATATTCCAGGTGTATATTACTTCGCATGTGGAGGAAGAGACATCGACAACGATAGTTTAAACATGCATCCAAGTATTCAAACACAAATTTTAGGAGCAATTATCCACTCACTCGCTCTTTCAAATCGATTCTGGTTCGTGATTGCCTTAACATATATATTGTTAAAAATGTCTTTCCCACTTCGAGACTTCTTTAACACCAAAAGAAAGAGAATTATACTGATTACCATTGAACTGTGCATTTGCTTCGGTATACCTATAACCACCGAAGTTATCTCATTCGGTTCTGGAGCGAGATACATACTATCCCGGAAGTTAATTTCACTGGTTAGTAGTGAACAACTATTCAATGCAACATTCGGTTATATTCCGCATGCGCTAATCACTTCATTTACAATGAGCATTATAATGCTGATTATCTATAATATCCGATCAAACTTAATAGGCAGTAATACCAAAATCCAGGGCATTGAAAAGAGACTGTTGTTGTTCTCAAGTCTGTATTTTGTGTTAACTATAATAACAGCAATCTCGGTTTCAGTTCATATAGTTATAGAAAACCATTACTTGTACTTATTAAATGAATACAAAGCAACTATAACTCTCAATAGCATCCTACACACGCCTCATAATTCGCTCACTAACTACACTGTATCAAACCTACTAACGACAGAAGATAGGCTTATGATCACAGAAGCAACAGCACCTGTAATAGTGTATCTGAATGGGGGCAGTCAGAGGCTAATGTTCATTGTTGTGTTTGCAGTTACAAACATCAACGTTTTCACCATAGCCAAGTTCAAGGCAATGTTCAACTCGAGAAGGCAATCTAGGGTGACGATGACGATGACGATGACCAATAATAATGCAAAAAACTAGCATTACTGCATTTAATAACTTAAATTTATTTAATATTATACATACCTATATACTATAATAAATTTGTGTTTTCAGGTGTAATTAGTGAGTATAGCACAATATTAATAAATTAACTTACTACAATAGTTTTGAGCTTTGCATAATAGTATATCTTGTATTGATAACTCGCTGTTATTAATAGTCTAGATCCTCATTAGTACGAACACGGTTAATACGAACGCTATTTCAGTCCCCTTCAGAGCCTTTACAATACAAATGACACCCGTTAATACGAATTCTGGATAAGGCAAACGCATTTTGACGGTCCTTTGGAAATCATACTAACGAGATTCTACTGTACATACATGTAACTTACCAAATGCTAGAAATAGTATAAGAATTTATAAAATTTTTCAAAAACTATATAAATAAATTGTTTTAAATAGTACTATTCAGGAGAATATTGTAATTTATAATAGTGAAACATTAAATTTTTATAGCTATCTTTCTTGAATATTATGTACTCTGTAAGTAACAAAGTTATCGGTATAGTAAGGAACCTAAATAAGTCATTTGAATCATTTCTACAAATCTTTTAGAAAATCCTTATTAAATTAAATTAACAATATTCATAGATTTTTAAAATAATTTACAGAGTATTTATCTTTCAATTAACTATAAATCGATAAAATTGGAGAATTGGGTAAAACAATTATTACTTTAAACTATAATACATAAATAAAATCAAGAGCTAAATAGAGAGATATGAAAATGTAATATGTAATCATACTTAACAAGAGAGGTGGGTATAAGCATATGTTAGTAGCTATAATGCTACATTAGGTTCCACTTCAATACGTGCTATATTCAACAAACCCTTCTGAAAACGATTAATAATCTTCTCCCAAAACTCTAATGTTATTTGTCCATTCTCTCTATGCAGACTTGATGCAGAAATACTCTCATTAGTACTATTGTGTTCAGGAGTTTCTACATGCGTTTCTACATGCACTGGAGATATAGAATGTTCCTCAACAGCATCAATATTCGTTTGTATATTTGTTGCGATAGAAATAGTTTGTGTGTCTGTCATCTGAGAATTATCCGCGGTTTGGTTGACTAATGTGTCTCTCTTGGAGTTGTTAGGAATAGGAGTTTGTGCAGTAATTATTGACTTGAGGTCGGGAGCTAACTTTTGTAGCGTATCTTGCATATTTTTAACAGAAATGCTAGCACTGTTAGTTTCCAGTAACCCGAGAAGTTGGTCGAACGTTGTGAGCAACATCAAGTCTCTCTTGAGAATAACCAACCAGCATGCCGCTGCGTACGGGAGGAACTGAATAGAGGGCGTGTCGAGACAGAGAAAGCAACTGTCCCATAGGAACAGTACTAGCGAGGTCTGCATATATCCTACAAACAAATCCTGAAGAAAAGGTTTGAAAAGTTGAGCGAGAGAGGAGACCAGTTGAGGCTCGCTGTTAGATGTCAAACCACAAAGAAAATGATACAGAAGAGCATCATAGCCCTTGACAAGAGACGTGACTCTCATGGAGAATTCCTTTAGCCACATTTCAGCTCCCCGAGAGGGACTATCAGACTGAATAATCTCAGGCGCTTTCTGTAAGAAAGAAATGTATAAAGCAAGGATCTTAGATATAATACTGGAGTTAGATTTGGAGGGAGAGTGGTGCATTAGTGGATCGTTAGAGTGGTTAGTGAGCAGTGTTGAGGTCGATGGAGAATCTAATACAGCAACAATGAATGGGTACAGTAGCTTGATGTGCTGCATTTTAGGCTGCGAGTTCTGATAAATAACTTCAGTGTAATAATACAAACTTTCAGTCATCAGCTCTCCTACAGTGTCTGATACACTCCCTATGAAGCCAGAGAATTCAGTGAGGAGTGACTTTATTTTCAATTGATTATTTCCTGTGTGTCCTTTCTGCTCCTGGCGTTTTATAGTCAGCTCTATTACTCGCTCTAAGTTAGGCGTATACAGACAGGATTTCCAAACTAGACCTCGCATGTGGGGAGGAATATCCCCATTGAAATATTTGTTGAACTGACTCTTAAGTTCGCTGGCATTCCCTGATCTGTCCAGTAAGTACTCACTCGCTGTTAGCAGAGAGGATTGCCTGTCAGAGAGTCTGTGTCGAGAGAGAGACTCGTTAACAGCCGAACTCACGGCTCGAGATATCCTCAACATTGTGTTGTTGTTGTTATGCGAGAATTCCCTGAGTGCTTCCCTCAGCTTGTGTTGTTTGTCGTTAGCAGAGAGTGTGTGGAACGCATAGTCTGAGTGTGAGAGGATTGTGTATAGCTGCTCCGATAGCTCAGTCCATTCAGTGAGACTGGTAACCTCCAGCTGAGCTGTGTTATACCAGAGATGTATTGGATTCCGTGCTTTGTTAGATGCATACATTAGAGCTTTAGAGGGATATAGTTTTGTAGCTAATATAGCCCTTATCTAGATACGTATGCTATTTGATCTCATAAGAACTCAGCATGTACACAGTTGGTGATGGGATTTAACATTTGAACAACAATTAGAACCTAAACTCACAAACTTACCTCCTCATCTTATGCTGTATTCGTAACCACAAACTTCTGACTCTTTTGGGATTTATTGTTTCCGTGACAGGTGTTGAGAATTGCGAGGTTTATCAACAAACGAGGTTTGATGATGTTAACTTGAGAACATCCTATCTGAGAAGTCATGAAGTTGGAAAGGGGAATTAGGGTCAAAAGATTGACTAAAAAAAGTAAGTTGCTAAATTAATTAATTGATTAAAGAAATAGTTTGAGATCAAATTGGAAAGAATAGTCAAAGATAAAAGTATAAAATATGTTTTACTCAATTAGCAGCCCTGATCCCATAACTGAAAGCCCTTGGAATAACCCATAATAGTTCACCTAAAATAATAACACCTATAGTCGAGTAAAATCAGATACTTCAGATTATGGTTGTATACATAATTGTTAAATTATACTATGGATATTGGGTATGTCGCAGTTCAATTAGGGGCATAAATTAATAATCAAGAATAAATTATTTTCAATATAGAAAAATTTGTAATCGGAGAGATACAGTTGTGTACAGAGACATTTGTGTACAAGACTAGTGCGACAGTTGTGGATGATTTAGTGCAACATTTGTGTACAACTTTGGTACGACATTTATGTAGTGATTTTTGTATCCAGATATTTTTGTGCACTAGGCCCTTGTGTAGGGACAGTCAACCTGGTAAGACGAAGAGGTTTTTTCATTAAAATACAAGCAAATATAACTTTACTAAATAAACTAAATTTGTTACTATATTTTAAGTTTATCTAAGGAAAACAGTCAGGGGCTTTATGTTCATAATGTTATGAGATGAGGCCACGTACTAGTATGAAGACTAGACGCTCTAGCTGACCCCATCCCATAGGGATGTTAAGTGTGTGGTTTCGTCCCATTCCAGGGACTCATCAGGAGGGTAACCCTCGACCACCATGCGTACTGCCGCACCTCTCGCTCCAGCCCGTGGCTCCTGCGAGTGCCGTACTTCCCATGTATCCATAGTCCTAGACTATGGTTACCAGTCGTACTGCCGGACTATCTACAGACTACTCATGTAGTGTCCCGTACTTCCACCTAGTGCCTTTCCCAAGGACACTACTCCTGAAGGCTGTAGGTGATACTCGTCACAATAATATAGATTTCTAATAAGCGAACTCAACCCAAACAAACCTAAGTTGGGAGCTATAGTGCTTATTTATTATAATAAAAAAGTTATTTAAATTAAGCAGAAGAAAATTGTTCGCAGTGTAGACCTGATCCTGACTGTCAGTTACTGTTTCCCCTAAAATGAGCCCTCTTACTGTAAGTTCAGCTTCGATAAGCAAGTATACGTGACAATTTCCCAAACAAATTACATTATGTTGCATTAACGTGTCAAAACTCAGAATTAATCTTAGGCGCGCGTTAAGTAGGAACTTTTGAATGAAAGTATGTTGAATGAATTAAATAAATGTTGCAAGGCCATCCCGATGCAAACGTGAGTTATGAATGCATATACATCCAATGGTGTAGCTATAAGCAGTTCATTGAACCAGTGCATCCGATGTCCAGGGTGCACCCAAGGGTTCCAAAATTCCCCTTATGCAGATATACTTCAATCAGACTTCATGATAACAGTTATTTGATAAATATTTGTATTCCAATACACTTACTCACCGACCAAAGGTACAAAAGAATTATACAAACAGTAACCGTTTTTAGCATTAATATTACGTTTGTAGATGCTTCTACATTGTTATTTACAGTAAGAGACCAAAAATATTAAAAAAATTAATTCAACAACACTACTTTGTGTTCATATACACTCAAACTTCTAGTAGCATAAAATTTAAATGAAACTTTATATTAACTCCGTTCTTAACTGGACATACATCTTGTGAGATTCCTATAAACGGTGTAGTAATTAATTTCACGATCAAATCTTATCGACTTTCTTACTTCTTCTTGACACGAATCTGCAATTATAGTTCAACTGGTTTGGCTTAGAATGCAAAATTTCGCTTATCCCCGCTTGCAATACAAGTCTTGGAAACTGTAAAAGCTAGCCAAACGATCTGAATTCACTTTATCTAAAGCTTCAAATCTGTATTCTACTTTTTATTATTGTAACATGACAGGAGGCCCCATTTAAATTCTTGCTTATTTCCGAGGGAAACATGTAACGGCTCTAGGGGATGGGTCTTTGCCAGCGCGCTATACATAGCCGCACACAACAAGTTGAGGCAACAACCATCCCTCAATTCCAGAATTAATAAGTGGTGAGAATCGTGAAATTGGAACTCAGTTAATTTAAAAAACGTTATTTCAAAATCTCTATCGAACTTTGTTGGAGCAGATATAATGGATAGATTGAACATTCTTGATTTAGATGTCTCGCAGGTGGGGTTTTATTATCTGTTAGTTAGTTATTTCTAAACAGATTTCGAGTGTTTTTAATATAAAATCTAGTACGTATAATTCGGAGTAAGTACACGATGGATTAGAAGAGAGTCGCTTGCATTACGTGCAGTGTTTATGTCTAGGAATAGAATAGGAATAGTGCATTGTTCTAATGAGGCGAAGGGATGACAAACCATTCTTTTTGTATAACAAAATTGCCGAAAAAGTATGTTATATAGGGGGGTTGGGGGGGGGTGTCTAATTTCGGGAGTTTGCGTTACGTAGTTTTAAAGGCGTGTACCATAATAGTATAAGATAAATCACTGCGTACAGTAGCGGATCTAGGTGGGTATGCAAAGTATTGCATACCGCACCAGCGTTAGTTAACTTAATAGTTTGGCCCTTTCATAAATCTACTGCATACAAAACAATGTACCTTATTATCCAACAACACTAATTAATTCTTCTAAAAAGTTAAGTCAGTCGATTCAGGTATTGACCTGACTTTGACAAGCCTGGCAAGGTTGTATATGTCCCAATATAATTTATTATTGCTAATTGGTGATAGAGTCTCGAAGTATTAGTCCGTAGTCAACACGAGGTTTGCTCGCATGTGACTGCACATTCGTAAATATTTGCACACACATAACAAATTATTGTTGTTTTATTGATAATTTTTGCACATTTTTGTTTTTGTTTCCCAATGGCATTCAGAGGGAAAAATTCTAGAGCTCAAAGCCATGGCAACAGAAGTGGCCCGGAGTCCGGAGAACACTCTCTACGACTCTAAGGAATATCTGGCCGATTTCCAGAACCCGCTAACACACGATGAGGGGAAGGGAGACACAGCTGCCAAGGGACCCGTCAAGGGAAGTCGGACTCGTAAGTCTACAGAAATATGACCCTCCACTGGAGCAGAGGCGTCCTACCTGAACCAGAGTGCTAAATAGCACTTGTTATCTGTTCTATTATTAACTTGTATCTAACATATTCTTACTTATCTCGATTCTATTTGGCTTTCGCTAGTTATTCGTATTTCTGTGCATTTCTGTATTTGTAGTTAAATTTAGAATTTTTAAAATCTCTGTTTAATATGTGAACATTACCTGACCTTCAGGAGTACAGTCCTTTGGAAAGTCTGTAGGTGGAAGTACGGAGATTACGAGATGTCTATGCCGTAGATGAGTCCGGCAGTACGACTGGTACCATGTGTAGAAGACACATTGTCAGTACGAGCGGTGCAAGAGGCAAAAGGCACCAGGCCGACAGTACGCATGATTGTCGAGGGTTACCCTCCTGGTGAGTCCCTGCAATGGTACGAAACCACTCACATGACATCTCCATGAGTTGGGGCCGACTAGACGGCTAGTCCTCACACTAGTGCGTGGCCTCAGCTCATGACATTTCTATTGTGTCTCTAGCATAGGAAATGCAGCTAATACCGGGGTGTAGTCACCCAATAATTTAAGAACAAAATACTATAGTTTTAATTTTAATTATATACGTATACTGTATACAAATATTCAAGTATAACTGTGTATAGTAATTGAACAATAAATATACTAATTAGTGAATATAACAGTTAAAAGAAAAAATTAGGGAAAATAACTCAGATTTCAATATCGTCCTTTTCTAAAAAATCTCACGTATAACACTTCACTGAATACTCTTCAGCTGTTTCTCTCAGTATCTCTACTTGATTAGGATCTGGAAATGCTAACATATCACCTGAAATATCCAGCTTCTTTAACTGAGGTAATGTAGGAATGAGATGAAAGAAGTGTACACAAGAAGTAGACTCGAGATCACAATGCTTAATTTCTATTTCCTTAATAACAGGACTAAAAGCTAAGCCATCACAAAGTGTATACACTTCTGATGATGATAATGGGATACGGAAGAGGTTTAATCTGATTAATGACTGTAGATAATCGACAGATGTATTCCGGGATAAAATATAATTATTAACATATGATCTAATGCCCCTGATATCTAGCTCTATTAGCTTATCACAATGCTGCATAGGAGCTAGTATACTATCCCAGCTTTTAATTCCTCCTATAATGGATAATTTGTATAACTGTATTCCTCGCAGAGTGTTACTGTTCTTATTGATTATCTGTATGAGAATATCTCCATAGGATTCATGACCAGGTGGGAAACCAATTGGCCTTAAAGCTAGATATGTTAGATTACAGAAGAACTTTAGATGAGGAAGGTTTGAGTAGGCATCTTCTGTATTCAGGTGTATCTCTTGTAGCGAAGAAGGGAGCAAAAATATGTCAGGGGGCATATAAAATGTAATTTTTTTTAAGAACAATCCTTCACTAGGTTTATGATGTGTTAGTAATTCCTGAACTGACCAGTGTGGTTTATACTCAAGTTTATAATATAAGTATTGAATGGATGAGAATTTGGTAATCAGGTTTGTAATACATTCTTTTGGTAGTCTAGTATGATGTATACACAGAGACCCAGTAAATTGATTGGCTGGAGGAGGGAATAGGATATCAGAACCCTTAATGCCACTACACCGATTTAGTTTGATACTAATCTTAATATCAGCTGGCATATCAGAGGAGATAATGCTGGTGTAAGATAGGATTGTAGAAGTGTCTTTGTAGCGAAATGTCAAAGCAAGATAGTTGATATTGCATTGATCTATTCGTGATATGAGAGAACGGAACTGTTCAGTGGAAATATAACTCACATCAATGAATATTATTTGAATATGTGGCAGGTGTGGTAATGACAGTAGGAATGTGTACCACTCATTTGGAGAGACAGCTGATTCAAAGTAACAGTGCATGGGTGCATGTAGAATATGCTTAATATAGTTAAGTAGCGAGGGAACAGGTTTTGATTCGAATATTGTTGAAATTAATTCAAGCAATGTGCGTGAAAATGTTTTCCAATTTGATAAATTTAGCATTGTATTAATGTCCAATTTGAGTTGATAGAACATAGGCATTTGTTGAGTGGTATAAGGAATTAGTTTCTTGCAGAGGATTGATTGCATAGATATAGATCTGTCACACAAGATGCCACACACGAATCGAATAACCATTTTAAACATAACGAACAGTTCATTAGAGGACACCAGATACCGAGTTATCATGCATTGCTGAGTCCATTTCTGGTAACTAAGCCAGAGTGCGGACATGAATTCTTGTAGTGTTAAGTGTGCGTATACCTACACCTTAACTCGACCCACAAACTTAAGTACCACGAAGTGCTCTTGCATTAATCCCAGTCTCTCACACTGGTACTCCTTTTCTGCCAAACTGAGAGTGACATCATCCTGACAGACGAGTTCTCTGTCGTAAATTCCCTTATAAGCTTCCTTTCCTATGACACTTATGCAATCTGTTATGCCTGAAGTGAAGCCACTCATGTGGGACACTTTTGTGTATCTCTTTAGTCCCATTCTGTGCAGCTGTCTCCTCACCATATAGGTTATCAGCTCTTGATACACATCTGTAACTGTCTGAGCCAGGATGTCTTCTGTGTCGTTAAACAGAGCACTGAACAGACTCGCATTGACAGGTACCAGGGCCAAGAGATTCAGCTCTTCGTGTCTCTGGAATAACTTCTTTGTGTCTTCCAGTTTGGATTCACTAACCATTCTTTTCTTGAAATACGAATCTCTGTTCTTAGGCGAGAACCCTAGCACCTGATAGTGACTGTTGATCTTAATTTCATTACCGAATTCCGTGGCTACGTTTGACCAAGCCCCTTGGTCTGCTGGTGAGTAGGATGGTGGCGCTAGGTAGAATTCTCTTTTTCAGGAGGAGATAAAGTAGTGTTGTCTCGAATGGGACAGACTTAATGAACTCGTCGAGTCCGTCTATGATCAAGAGGAGACTCTCCCCTCCTGTCCTCATTAGGTATCGTGTGAGGGACTCTGCCCATCCCACGCCGAGTGGCAGACTGATGCGCAGCCATCTGAGAATGTATTTGTTGATCTCCCTATCTTCTTGCCTCGCCACCTCTATTTCATGCCATTCTGTGTCTCTGCAGGGAATGCACAGTAGGTAAAGGAAGTTCTCCATATTATCCATCCCGTAGTGATATCCGGCGTATTTGCAAAGAAATGTCTTGCCGCAACCTGGGTTCCCTATTAGCGTCCATACTTCTGGTTTCTCGGTTCTACAATGGGAAAGATGAGACTCGAAGTCAACTATTCCAGAGTTTCCTTCACATTCGTTCTTTTTGGTATCTTCAGACACTTCCGTTTCATACCTCTTTTCTTGTTTGTTCATTTTCCTCAGGAATTCTATCTCTTTTACGGTGGTCTCTTCTTCTGGTTTGACTCTATCTGTTTCTTGTTTAATGACAGTGAGTGGAGTATACACAGATTCCAATGCAGCCGTTTCTCTGTCCAATATAACACTAACATCTTTGTGCTGCAATAGCATGTACTCTCTTAGTTTCCTCATCCATTGGTGATGGTTATCTTCTTCTTCGTATTCTATCTCTGACAGGAGTTTAGCTTTGAATTCCTCTTCGCTTAAACCTTCAAATACGGATGCGTAATTTTGTATTTTCGGTACCAAATCGTATCTTTCTATTTCTGTCATGACGTCACACAATATTGTTAGATCTTTAGTCACTATTCCTTCTTGTATGCAACAATTCAAAATCTCTTCTGTGTTTTGGCTGGTTGTTAAAGTACAAGTAATTGTTCTCCAATCGTTCACTGCGACGTCTCTCAACAGTTCTATGAAAGTGTGTGCTGTTTTCTTTTCAGTTGCGATTTGTTGTGTAGCTGATGCATTTAGCCAAGGTATTTTTCTAGCTAAACATAGCAATTCTTTGTTATTCATTGATTCAATTGCACGCATGAACTCTGTGGAGTTAAATTCCTCCCATTTCTTCAGCTGATGAAGGAATTCAATGCCAGGTTCGTTACTGGCTTTCACTATTTCGATTATTCGATTCGGAATTGCCATTAAAATTTCTATTTTTTCAATATCGCCTCGAGTTAGTTCTTTCGATAATTGCTTCATAGCGGCCGCTAATCCTTTTTGGAATTTGACCATCTCAGTCTATATAAATTCAATAGTAACAAATCCTATATGGGCAGCTGGTACTGGCCAGAGCATTATAGTTGCATTACTCAGTTAACGGTTATAAAGCGAATCTATTAGTACGACAGTACGACGCAACTATAAACAAATGATTAGTATATTTACTTACAAACTTTTGTGCAATTTCTGTTAGAGCTCTGTATTGTATTTCCTAATTATAATAAGAAGTATACAACCACAAAAATTCAAGTCCCAGTTAGTTTGCAACCGCCGGTAATTGGGCACTATTTTGAGGGGAATTTAAATGAAAAGTTGTCAAAAAACACTATATGTCCTTGAACCTTCAATCATAACTTTTAATGGTGTGTTTTTAATTGTTAATAATACAGTTATGGATTATAAAACGATTATTTTTCAAGTTTCAGTTGATAGAAGTTTTGCACTGATTCAACCTTACTTTGACCACAATTTCTTAGTAGAGTTATGTGCTCTCGTATAACTTTTATAAATTTGCAGTAAAACTAAATCTAAGTAACACCGGGAGATACTAGAACCGATAAAGGCGATTCATTTGCATCTGGGGGCTAATGAAGAAAATGCATCCGAAAATCATACGTACGGCGGAAGGGGTCGAGTTTTGCCAATCCCGCCCCTAAATAACTGGCGTTAAGGGCTCCATTTGTTCCCAAATCTCTAAAAATGCCCCTTTCAAATATTATCATTGGAGGGAAGTCATATTAATGGTGTCACACTCAGGAAGGAGGGTGAATGATACAATGTGCATATTGCAACGAGTAACATCATATAAAATGCACGCAAGTCCCCCTACGTGCGTGAACAAACCCCAAGTATTAGTGGGCATAGGCGCCGATGTTGGGGTTCTGGGGGGGGTCTGGGGGGGTACACTGGGGGAATATATAAACTAAATTTATTAAAATTGAATACGCATAGTATATAAATTGTGCAATTATATTCGTGCAAAAGTAAATATATTAACATCATCTGTAATTGTTATATAATTTATAATAGAAGCTACTCGATCTCACAAAGTGACATCGAATAGCTTCTATTTTCAATTTGAAAACTAAGATTGTATATAAGATTATACACTACCATACGCGTAAATGTACTTATCCTGGTGGGCTCTGGAGAGTTAGGATCTACAAGGTCGTTGATGTGCTAGCATCCTGTTGAGTGAAGGATTACCCATGCCATAAGGTTGTAAATTTAATGTACTATATTTGTTTAAACCATTAGTAAGCATCATCATTGGCCTCCGAATGATCAAGTCGCTCGATCTTGGAACGAATTGACCTTTCTAATCAACCTTCGACCTTGGGCGGCCAAGGTCAAGGTCGAAAAATATTGGTCCAAAAAGTTGTCCCCCCCCAGGAAATACCTCACTCCTACAAAGATCGGCGCCTATGTTAGTGGGTGATCACCAAAATATTCATAACACCACTTCAGGTGGTGCGCATTAAATTGAAGTTCACAACCAAATTAAAAGCCACTCATGTAAGGGATACAGTATTTAATTCTCAACTTATTGATACTCCAGTTGCAGTTGGGATAGACCAATCAAAGGTTGATTGGAAATAGGGGAAGGGCACAATGTGAGAACCCCATGCACCCACAAGCCTGGAGCTGGCTACGACATTAGCAGGCGTGTGACAATTGCAACTAGATCCAGTTCAGTTATTATACACCAGGCCTGAATTATCACTATACTGTATATAACAACATCACAATAATTATGATAATTATCATAGTTAATTACACTTGGACCATATCTATATACTCACCGTCTGCAAAACGGGCATCCTAAATCGCTAGTGGTTTAACTTTAGAGTAGAGAAGCGAGTAGCCCCAAAACGCTTGCGTTACTAATAAGCGCTTACACCAGGATAAAAGTGCAAAAAATGGCTAATTAATAGCCAGGGCCGCATGTCTTAGAGAACTCACATAGCCAGGACAAACATTTCAAATTGATAAAGAGTGTTATAACTTATAATATTATATAACTCACTTGGTGTGTTAACTAGCAACGTAGTATGCTAATTGTTATCTCAATAACTATTCCAATTTAGTTGTGTCTTTGAGTCTCTTCGTTTAAGATTAGTTTCAGTTCAATAAGCAACAGATTACTTATCCTATAGCCTATTTATATCTGCACACAATGTCTACAGACTAATCACCTGACCAAAGATAGAGTAAATATTAACTTAGTTTAGCTGAACAATTACAATTATTGGTTTTAACAACTTGGCTAAAAGTCTATGAAAAAGAAGTTAATTAATTGTACTTTCATTAATGCTGTCTCAATTATATAATTATTATCTGACTTGGTATAATTACTAGATATCGCAATATATGTACAATCCTATTGTAGCCAATTAGTACAAAATGTTTATTTGTTTACAATACAATAGTTTATCAGAATTATGTAGAGTAGACTCCGCTTAATTTGGTTTCTACTGGTCGCTGTGCTATAGTACTATCCAGAATGAGACCTGATGGCTCTACAATCGAAGAAGGATCTAAAGTATACTTTTCCAATAAAATGATGTTGGACAGCCCAGTAACAGGGCAGAATTTATATGTGGGGGCCCCGGGATAAATGCCCCTTTGCCCTGCCTTAAGTCCTGCCCTGCCCAGTAGCCTTTATAGGAGGAGGTTCTTCCACTGGGTTTGATTCAGGAGTTGAATGGGAGATCTCAGTTAGGTTCTCTACCTGAAAGAATTTTATGTGACCTAAATTAATGGTGAATAATACATATATAAAGTGACATTTAATGTTTCATCCAGGAATATAGCTAGCCAAATTAGTTTTTAAATCTCTATCAACCATCCTAATGTTTGAATGTTTGTCTTATATTATAATTCAATGCAATATATACAGTAAAAATTATCGAAAATTTGTACAAAAGGTAAATAGATCTTTTCGGTGCTTGTCATGCAATTCCTCAAATTTAGCCTCAATTAGAGGCAACCGCGTCAACCGCAGACGAAGAATTCCAGAACCATGAACAGCAACCCTTGAGAATCTCTAACAATAGTTACAATACCAGCTTTTTGAAAAAACATGTTCTAGACTACCTTATTATAGGAAATTAACGCGCCATGAAATTAACGCGAATTTCTCCAAATCGCGTTAATTTCCTTCGCGTTAATTTCCTTAATTTCCTGCTATTTAGCAAAATTATACAATGGATGGACAAACTTCTGAGCTACATATTTTCAGATGTGCAACTAGTTTGAAAGGATATACCATGTCTATCGAGTAGATTGGAAGCCTATTTGGGCACAATAATACTATTAAATCAGGAGATTAATAATCCTGAAATTTTTTTATACATTTTATTCGCGTTAATTTCATGTATTTGAAAATGTCAGCTCCAATTCGCGTTAATTTCATGGAGCGTTAATTTCCTTCGCGTTAATTACATGGCGCGTTAATTTCCTATAATAAGGTATATTTAAAATAGTCTAGAACATTCTGTCCCACTAGTCTATAGCATGGCCGTACTACACGGTACGACAAGTACTGCTATGTTTATAGAAACAAAGTTAGCTATAACTTATATGGTTGGTTGGACGACTGTGCGCAAACTGTTCACTGCACTACCATACTGACAATGACAGCACCACTGTTCATAAGTTTCCTTGACTTTATTGTGAAGCATTTCCTGTTTAAAACGAATGGGTTTCAACAAATACTATTGGGTATTGAATAAAATATCTATAACTTACTATTTTTTAATAAATATAAATAACCAAAACTCATCTTTCAAACGACTACATCTCTAATCAAATAAATTATATAATGAATAACAAATTAATACTTGAAGTCTAACCAGTCGAATACTGCACCTACTTCACACATAAATTCCAAAGTTAGAAGCATTTTCTGTGAACAATGCTTGGGCCAGACTCGTCATAATCCTGTTTCGTGATCCACATCTGTTGGAAAGTACTCAGGGAGGCTAGAATGGATCCTCCGATCCATACGGAGTATTTCCTCTCGGGCGGCGCGATAATGTTGATTTTCATGGTGGAGGGAGCGAGGGCGGTGATTTCCTTTTGCATTCGGTCAGCGATACCCGGGTACATGGTGCTGCCTCCAGAGAGGATAGTGTTAGCGTAGAGATACTTTCGGATATCGACGTCACATTGCATGATCGAGTTGTAGGTAGTCACATGGATTCCCGAGGATTTAATCCCAAGGAAATACGGCTGAAAGAGAGCCTCGGGGCAGCGAAAGCGCTCGTTACCGATGGTAATCACCTGTCCGTCTGGGAGCACGTAGTCCTTCTCCAGAGAGGAGCTGGAGTCGGCAGTGCCCATCTCCTGTTCAAAGTCAAGAGCAACGTAGGCTAGCTTCTCCTTGATGTCTCGCACGATCTCCCGATCTGATTTGGTAGGGAATGGGTAGCCGCGCTCAGTAAGGATCTTCATGAGGTAGTCGGTCAGGTCGAGACCAGCCATATCGAGACGGAGGGTGGCATGGTGGAGGGCGCAGCCTTTATATATTGGAACAGTGTATGATACTCCGTAACCAGAGTCGACCACGATACCAGTTGTACGACCGGAGGCATACAGGGAGAGCACGGCCTGGATGGCTACATATATGGCGGGGGTGTCGAAGGTTTCGAACATGATCTGGGTTATCTTCTCACGATTTGCCATTGGATTCAATGGAGCCTCAGTGAGCAGGACGTTGTGCTCCTCCGGGGCCACACGCAGCTCATTGTAGAATGTGTGATGCCAGATCTTCCCCATGTCATCCCAGTTGGTGACAATGCCGTGCTCAATGGGATATTTAATGGTGAGAATACCACGCCTGCACTGAGCCATGTCTCCCACATACGAGTCCTGACCCATGCCTACCATGACTCCTGAATGGCGCGGGCGACCTACGATGCTAGGAAACACTGCATGGGGGGCGTCATCGCAAGCAAAACCGGCTTTGCACATGCCAGAACCGTTATCTATGACTAAAGCTGCAACATCATAGTCTCCCATTGTGGCTAGATTAGTTTGAAGAGTCAGTTTAGTGATTAGTAAATGTTGATGAGAAACATAAATTAAGATGGGTGCTCTAATTACGTATCTCGGTAGATATTATTTATTTATCTTGTAAAATTAGATTACCGATAGAGTGGACCATGAGTCATGGGTCAGATGGTCATGGATCACGACCCTTACAGCTCTGTGACCCATGACCCATGACCCATTTGGAATTTCGATGGTTGTCCAGTTATAGTCCGAAACACCCAACAAAGAACGGCTTTTCTTCTGTGGTTTCATACTGAAGTATTGACTAACTACGTACTGATTTTATGGAAATTACATTCTGGTTGTATTCTTTAAGTATAATAGTATAACATGTAACGAATATTATAGAGATTGTTAGTTAGTAAATTGACTCAAGGATAGTAAAAAAAAACTAGGCAGAAAGATTCAATCTGCAAATTGGAGCGCAGAGCGCAGCATGGTCAACTTGTAGTGAATAATAGCTGATGACATCAAGTTATTGAATATTGAACTTCAATATTTTAATAATATATAATGGACTCGATAATATCATACATTGTTGTACGTATTATACCATATGATTCTATAGGATTAATAATACATGGTTTTAACATCCAGTTTTGAATAGCGTGTATAACTGGAGTTAAATAAAAATGCTTTCTCACACACGTGGGAGTCTGATAGATTCAAACAAAACAAATTATATACTATGCAAACAATAAATATTGCAAATATGCAGTACGTAAAGAACGAGAACTAATGAAATTATGTCTAGGAGATATTCGGGTATCTCATGCCTGCATCGTAACTTCATCTGGTATCACAGCTGTAGCATTCATGGAGTCCTTTACCTCTTCCATCGAAGATGAGTTACTAAGAAAGGGGATTTTACAGAAGACTTGTATCCATTGTTTGATCCAACTTGCTGCTGGGGGAATAGCGGGAACCAGTTTAGCAGGCCCAATTTATGAATGGATCGGAGTTAGATCGGCATTAATACTCAGTTCTCTGCTAGACATCCTAGGGAGTTTGTTACTCATTTGGGCGCATGACCCTGTGTCTATGATAATAGCAAGAATTTTTATCGGATTATTTTCTGGTTTGTCCATCTCATGCATCCCAGTATACAATTCAGAGATATCTCCCACCCGAGTGAAGGCTTTTTATGGTTCTGTTTTGGGAGTGAGCTTAAGGTGTGGAAGTCTGCTAAGCTATATATCTACTTGGCGTTTGGTTAGGATTCAGATGGCTAGTACTTATTTCTGTGTTAATTATTACAATTATGATAGTAAATATATTTCAAATTCCAGAGAGTGAAGACTGGTTCGTAGAAATGGATTGGGCAGGGAAGGTGAACGAGCAAGCAAATACTTCCAGTTATCTACACAAGAACAAATTCCTGAAATTATTCCTCCAACTGATAATGTTGATCTAGATAGTACACAAATTGAGATATGGGACATAATGAGACCAGTACTGATCTGTATCAGTATCAAGGCTGGCGGAAGAGGGGCAGCTTGGGCGGCCTGGGCCGCCCCACTTTTTCTGTGATTTTTTAAGTAATCTGAAATTTCGCGGGCGTGGTTCGCGATACTATTATTTTGTGATTTTTTAATCTAATTTCAGTATTCTATATTTGAGTTAGCACGATGGATTCATTGATGGAAATAGCCGACGGTCGGTGACAAGCTGCACCAGCCTTCCTCTTTTCGATTTCCAAAATATGAGTGTTTTGATGGAAATGGACCCCCTACAGATTTGTACCGGGGGGTCCAAATCCGTCAAATATGTAAAATATAGATAGTGTTTGACGGATTTGGACCCCCCTTTAACTTGATAATCAAGTCATCATTATTGAGCCTTTACTTCCTGTTTGTCATCATACATGCTTACTTCCCAACTCTCTTGATATTACTCTTATTTAGTGTCATTTATCAATACACTAACAACAAAGATATACTGAGCACTCAAGTTAATAATTGTGTATATCTGTGAAACTCAGGCCCCCTGATTACAGGCAATTCCAAAAATTGGAGAAATTAATGAAAATTACAATAAGTAAAATTGAGTTTTAGTAAACTCATAGGTTATTTACTATGTTATTAAAGGGGGGTCCAAATCCGTCAAATACTATCTATATTTTACATATTTGACGAAATGGGCCCCCCGGTACAAATCTGTAGGAGGATCCATTTCCGTCAAAACATGAGTTTGGAATTACCTCAGTGGTGAAACGTTCGTTTCAACGGCAGTGGTTCGACAGGTGGTCATGGCTACACTAAAAGGAAGACCTATACCTTGCCTTCTGTTTTACGTGTGTCACTGCTAACCAAAATAATCTCCTGCATTCTGCTCATTGCCTGGAACCGACTTGTATATCGACTGGCTTTTCTAACTGGAAGGATGCTACAGCAAAATTTTCTAAGCATGAAGGTAGTCTGTGTCACAAAGAACCTCACAATTATCATCATAATACTATGCCGCCCCACCTCTCACGAGTTTCCGCCGGCCCTGATCAGTATTCATGTCTTCATAACTTCCTCAGGCAACGAACTCCTTCTAACGTATGCCTCACATGCATTGGAAACTGGTCTGAAAATGGATCCAATTATGCCAACGATTTTTATGCAATGTTTGTATTATGTGGGAGTTTATCGTTCTTGTGGATTATCCGAAAGATCAATTGGAAGAAACTGATTTTATTCACTACATTCATACAGTTTCTATCAAATGGATTGTTGGCTGCAGTATTTATCTCTTAATTCATAAATTTAATTGCTCTCATAACCAGCAATCAACTTTAATCTGCAACATCTTACAATATTCTCCGCTACCATTAGTTAGCAGCTTTGCCTTTGCGATGGCACTCGGATGTGGATCAATTGGATATACTTGATTGGCGAGATACTACACAGTCATTACACAAGAATATCAAATGGGATCGTCCTATTCACAGCCTCACTTCTTTTTATCTCAAATTCTCAATATACTAATCTCCCCGTATCTGTTGAGCATCTGGGAGCAGCCACAGAATTCATGGGATATGCTATTATTTGCTTTATGTGTTTATTTATACGATACCTATATTAGTGATTATTATACATTATTATTAATATTTATATCAATAATACAGTAAATCGTATTAGATTATACAAATCCATCGGTCTCGATCGCTTCGTGACGAATTACATTATCTAATCACGAAGGCCGCTTGTGGAGATTGTTTGCTCTTGTTAGGCATCACGCGTCGCAATTAGCGGCCACTACCCGGCCTATCTCTCCTAAAATAAACACTCTTAATCAAGGTTTCATCTTGCATGTGTAAATCCAGGGTTAAGTATCTGAGAGTACACTTCTCATTAAATAATTTATTGTGATAAACAGTCAATTATTTAAAAAAATTCTCTGGTTGTCCACAACTAAGTTAACTAAATTTCTGTTTACAACCACAATGGATATAAATAAATCGTGAATCAAATTTCTATTGATTGATACAAGTTACTAAATCGGCTTCTTATTAACTATGAAGACTTGCACTCCATACCAAACATATCGTATTGAATCGAGTAAGCGTTGGGTCAATAAAACTAGCATTGGTATGGTAAAATTAAAACACACGAGCCCTTCGGTCTCGGTCGCTTCGCGACGGATCACTCTCTCACAAAAGTCGCTTCGCGACTTTTGTTCGTTCGTGTTAGGCACTACGCGATACAATTAACGGCCGCTTCGCGGCCTTTCCCTTCCCAAAAAGCTATAATATTACTAATGAGTTCACCTGTGGCTAGTGAATTACACACTGTGACTTAATAACGCGTGCCTAAAATTCATTTTGGGTTGTGATTACTGTAATTTGTTTGGGGAATTATGTTGAGTAAGTTATTCTCATTGCTCAATAGTTTAATATTAATTATTAGTTAATTAATAGCTCAATAGTTCTTAAGGGTAGCTCGTTCAGCTATATTAAAGGTTAGCTTGTTAGCTCAATTAAATTGAGACCTGTGGTTGGTAATTATACGCAATTAATTATTTCAGTAAATTGTATTGCAAAGTAATTTACTAACTCTGGGTGTAATCTCTCCATAATAATGGTTTAAAGAGGAGTTGCAAAATATTTGATTTAATAGTAATAAACATTTATACATCTCACCATAAACAATTCATTTTGCAGGAGCTGGGTTAGTGAATTATTTAATTTAATTGATAGCAATAATTAACATAATAAATCCCATCGTTAGGCAGAACCAAAATCTTAGATTACTTAATAATTCATTTCTAGTAGAAATCCTAGGTTCCATTGATAGTCTTATTATAGAAGCCAATATAGGTGTAATAAATAAACAATGCATTCGAGACTCTAAGCGCATTCTTTGTTAACTTAATCAGAAATATAGATTTTTGTTGTTGTTTATTATTAATTAAATAGATAGGAATTTATATATTATCAGATTTATTCTGCGAAAAGATGAATTTAACTTATAACACATCCAATTTGAAACTTTCCTTTTGATACCAGAGAAATTTCTAACTAAATCCTAAGTATATAAGTTTATACGAATCGTATTTAGTTAGGAAATTAGGCGATTAGAAATACACGTACAGTAAAACCTCCAATTAGGGAACACTTTGGGGACTGCTGAAAAGTGTTTCTAATATGGAGGTGTCCCTTGATAAGAGGTCTGCCTTTTAGGAGCCTATCATAAACTTTGTAAGGTGTATGAATGTTTGTATAAATATGCTCAATATGTACACTAACCGGCCAAAAGTATTTGAAGAGCAGTAATTTGTATTAATAAATTAATACTTATAGTAGCATATTAACATTATTAGATGTTTCAACATGGCTATTTTGATAAATTTATATGTTAATTAAAATATAATAGGGAAATCTTTGAATTCAGATTTTTAGGGAGGTGATAAACTCGTAAACTATATAATTAGCTAATTAAATAAAAAATTCTTATCATTAATTAAGATGCAATTACAATATACACGTTCTGATTGCAGATTTGAATTCTACATGGTCGATTACTCTAAGTGCAAAATTTCAAACCAATAGGATTATTTTCTACGGAGATACAGCACATTTTATTAGTTCCACTTGTTCCAGAATTGGCACCTGGCAGAGACACTTATGCCAATTAATGTATAATGGCTAAGATGACTTGAGATCAAAACTATCTCCTCAAATTATGATAAATATTATTAAATACGAATGTTCCTTGATGAGAGGTCCATCTGAATGGTTAAGTGACATTTGGGACACAAAAGGGTGTTCCCTGTTCACTGTAGGTAGGTGTTCCTTAATGGGAGGTAGGTATCAATGTTAAAGCATAGTAGAAAATCGGGACTAAAGAAAAGTGTCCCCTAAGCAGAGTTGTTCCTTAATCGGAGGCGTTCCCTAATGGAGGTTTTACTGTATGTGTATTCATTAGATTAGATTACATCTACAACGAGATGTCTATAATAAGAAATAGTACTAGTATAAGTATTAAGTAAACAAAGTTACTAACCCTGCAGAAAAGAAAATGAAGAATTACAATGATTTATACTATTTTGACAAGTTGCCAGAAAAAATAACTACAGTTCGTGGAATGATTGGGTTTGCTTTCGATATGAAATCTAATCTCATGTTGTTCAATAGCAGCTATACAGACAAAAATATATTAATATTTGTTACCAATATTTATACGGCGGATGGCTACCTCGTGACAAAGTTTGTACCAGACAAATGTATCAATTTGAACTTGAATTTATTTGTGAATTTTTGCCAAGAACACATTATATATAAAGAAAGGCCTGTAACTGGGATTTCCTTATATTCTAATCACAATGTAGCACAACAGATGACGCATCACAACCAGTATAATTGGAAGCAAGCGTTATGTGGATTCCATACACGTAATTCTTTCCTTGATTGCGATAATTATGGAAATATCTATACAAATGGTAGTCAAGAAACTAATGTCGCAGTTTACAATCCGGATTTAGAGTTGATGAGAGAACTTGATTTCGGAGGAAGATTAGAAGGCTGTATCATCGCTATATGTATAAGAGGTGACTTTATTGTTGCTCTAAGCATAATACAGACTGATTCACAAATTATGCACAAGTTTTGTCTCTCCACATGCGAGCAAATTGAAAAGGTACCAATAGAAAACAACGAGTTTTTCTATCCCAATAAAATATTAGTAGATAGCTCTAACAACATTTTGTTGTGCACAGCTCCAGATTTTAGGTTTGATACTGGTTCTACTAATCTTGCTATATGGTATAATACAGGAACAGTTGATTATTATACAATACCTGTTTGGAAGTCATCTAGACGTGTTGTTATGTACATGTATGAAGCTCTGATAGAACTTGCGATAACAAATGACTCTCGGTTAATTTATCTTATGCGAGGTGGGGAAATAATAATGTTGGACCTTCGCATGTAATTCATTGAAATCATGTCTTCAAGATAATTTGTATATCCTTGAAAAAAAAATTATTTTTGTATATATTTTATGCAATGTATGGTTTATGAGGTTAGTTCTCCGAATATAAAAGGATGTTTGACCAGGGTTGACTAGAATTGATTGACATCCAAATTAAATAGGATTTAAATTTAAAAATATCGGAAATTCATATATGTATTTATCTCCGTCTTATTAACAGATAATTATCCCAACATGTACAGGAAAATATTGACTCATTAGCTATTATATTAATACTAAAACTAGAACTAGATTAATTAAATATGAAATGAAGAGGGTAGAAAGAAGCTTCCAACGCTACAAATAATCGTTACATTCCGAAACACCTTTAGGAAATATTTTAACACCTTTATGACGAAAAATCTAAAATTAGAGTTGTGGAGACAACAATTTCTTAAACCACGAAGTGTCATGTTATCATTCCTATTAAAACAGACCCTTATGAACACAATACGCCCCGTTACACCCTCTCAAGTCTGAATACAAGCACAACTCATCACAACTAATTTAGCTATATAGAGTGCTTCAGCTTGTATAGCTAATTAGAGGGCAGGACAAGAGACCGCCCTCTAACATTATTATTTGAAACCTTATCGAAATGAAATGTTATACAGTATGACTTCGGTTAGCAGAAGACCCCAAGCTGGTACCAATGTTATTGTGTAAAGTAATTCGAATTGAAATTATCGAACTTGTTGCCTGGTCCCAAGTGTTCGGGTTACCGAGGATGCCGTTACGTAACGCAAAATCCAGGAAAACTAGACACCCCCTCCATATATCACGCTTTTTTCCCTGTTTGTAATACAAATAAGATTACATTTATTAAGTCCCTCCCCCTGGAAGTGTTACGTAACATTTGAACAGCCCCAAAATTATATTAGAAAAAGTGTTGGACGATATACATGCGCCCGAAATATAAGTAATTCTTACAATTCAGTAGAACTCGGTTATGAGTCAGGGGCTTATCTAGGTGCCTGGTTGGCACTTTTAGGTCCCAGACAGGCATTGGTTGAGGTGCAAAAGTGCTTGCAGCGTAATTCGATTTAGTTGCCGGATTGGCACTTAATTTGGTGCCAGGTCTCTGACAAGATTTTTTGGCCATAGAAATTCCAGGATATCAAATAATGCCTCATCATTGAATTATACTTATGATGTATTTTGGCTTACACCTTTAAAAGGTGCCATAAAAATTTAATTATATAAAAAGGTGCCGGTCAAGAAAATCCTAGATAAACCCCTGTTATAACGAATGGCGGACACTTTGTCGCCGGACATTTCAACGCCGGTTTTCGGAACATCATACTTATAAGGTTTCAATATTTAATGATCAATTTATATAATATTTGTGGACAAGTTGCTATATTAATTAACTCTTTGTTCGTATTATCACATGGCTACACCTTTCAAAATTCAATTACTAAATACGAGTAATAAATAAATCTAAAACTACAGCTGTGCCGACTGCAAATTCATTTGGAGGCACTATATTGGTGGTTCTTTGAATAATAGTGCCTCCACCAGAATATATGACTTTCTATGGACAACAACAACAATAGATATTCACATAATATATCCGTACACATAAATTTGTTATCAGCATTATTATGAATGAATTTTCCGAGTAATGTTCGACGACAAAGTGTCCGATTAGCGGTTATAACGTACTTCGGCTTACCTATTTTTTAACCAAGTTTATAAAGCAGTTGTATTTCTATGTAGGGTACACTCAATATCCGGATATAACGAAGGAATTTATAGGTCCCACCGCTTCGTTATAGCGAGAGTTCACTGTTTTTTTTTCATTCCCAAGGGGGTACGTTATACCTGAGTACTGTACTACTATATAATGCATAGGCGCCAAGTTTGGGGTTTTGGGCGGGCTGGGGGTCACTGGGAGCGCCTCCCTGGACCTTTCGGTGGATTTAATTTTTATATGAAAAAGTGGTCCTACCGTCCTAGTCCCCCGGACCAATTTTACCCGAAAAATTGGTCCGGGGGACCAATATTCCATGGAAATATGGTCCTAGAAGGCTAGGACCAGTTTTCCATGGAATTTTGGTCCCCCGGACCAATTTTCCAGTGACAGTCCTCTTGATCAACCAAGCAGGCCTTCATCTGGGTGCGCACCCAGAATATTTTTAATACTAATTTTGGTCTTTTTTTTGGTAAATGTACTATTTTTGGTAAATTTGGGTGCGCGCGATTGTAAAAAAAAAATTACCTAGGGTGCGCGGATCTCTTAGGGCTAGATGAAGGCCTGCAACCAAGGGATGATAGAAAAATGGAAATATTTAGTAAATCTCCCAGTGGGCCCCTCCCATCTTTGATTATATTTTCCAAAACTTGACGGTATACGAATGCACTAACTAATTGATTTCTCAATTACTTTAGCTTCAAACGGGCACTGAAGCTATGCCCAGTAGCACCAGATAGCAGCAACATGCATTATTTGTTCTTCCTCACAGCATTCCTATTCACAATATGCGTTGCTAACGTAAATCATATGCTACCCTCCACGCAAGTTTCTATAATAGAAACCGAGTTTATTGTTAGTTTCACACATTTCTACTCAGAAGAGACGCGCTCTTCGATTCTGAGCGAAGCATTGGTGGGAGTTAGTGACGTCACGTGGCGTGAGATTCCGCGACACAATCCGGGACAGTCTTTTCCCAGCGATTTCTCTGTTGTTGAAGTTTCCTATGGAAAAATGCGTGAAAAATCTGATACATTATTAGCCAAGTTGAATTCTCATGCGAAGATACGCTCTGTTAGTCCACAGAAGAGATTCACAAGGAAAAATCTGAATTTTGCTCAATCGTCTCTTCAGAAAGATCCAAAGCTGATTTGCATAGAGGGACATGAGGAATTCATACAAAACTTCACTGAGTGAGTCACAGATAGAAAATTAGAAATATTTATTACTATCAACTCTCGTTATAAGTATAACGAAGTGCTTGGGACCTGTAAATTCCTTTGTTATATCCGGATATTCGTTATAAGCGGATAATAACTAATGTATTTAGTGCCTCTGGGAGAAAATTTCCAGTTCGTTTTATCCAACTTCGTTATAACGGGAGTTCACTGTATTTATGGTAGAATATCGATAAAATTTCAGTTTTCAAATGCAATCTTTAGACTTATTCATAAGAGCGGAAATGGGGCAAGAGATTAAGGGTCATTTAGCAAACATAGGATGCTCAATTGGGCTAGATTATCATTTAAAAATTAAAATCATATAATTTTTAGCAAAATAGGTGGAAAATCCATTGTGAGGGATTTCTCTGTCGATGGTATTTATTATTCTGGAATCTAGGGGCGGCCCATTTGAGAAATTTAATATTACTTTGAAATGGGATACTGGTAAGAAGCTATACTATAGTAAAACTTAGTTAGTACGAACACGGTTTATACGTACACTATTTCTCCCCTTCAAAGCCTTTTAAATACAAATGACACCGGTTAATTAATACGAATTTCTAATAAGAAGTACACATTTTGACGGTCTCCTGGTATTCGTATTAACGAGGTTCGTTCTGTATTAATTAGTGAATTTTTGATCAATTATGTACCATCTTGGAACTGATTAGTAATACAGTGGATGCCGGTTACAAGAACATCGTCAGGAACTGCAAATTTGTTCTTATTACTCGGCATACATTGGCATTGAAAATTTATGATTTATTTGTTATTTTCGGGATTTAAATCATTGATATGAATGAACATAACTAAAATTGTATAAAACCTATTCAATTGCTATTTGCGTAGTGAATTTACTTTGAAATATTACTTCGCAATAACTACAATTGAAATAGATTTTTATACAATTTCAAATTGTAAAAATCAACATTAAATCAATTGATTTTGAATTAGATTTTATTTACAAAAATCAATGTTTTTACCATCCCTGCCGGCCTGCGGATATTAAAATATGGGTATATGGCAACCGTTTTTCCATTAGAATATTCTTATAACCGGTCTTTTTCTTATATCCGCCATCTACTGTATACGTATGCAATGTTTTTTAAAGGATTTGCTTAGAGGGCCCTACCAACAATTAGAGGCCCTCACTCTACATTTCATGATATTGAGTACTTAGCACGTTAAAAATTAGAGGCCCATTGAGAAAAATTAGAAGCCCATTTTGGCCCTCATAGTAGTGTTAGATTCGTACTACGTAACGAGGTTATACTGCATATATTATTATAATTATATTATATTGCTACTAATATTACTGTGTGTACTCCTGGCAGCTCCGAGCTCGAGTCAGCTGATCGGCTGTCCCAGGGCTCGCGGAGACAGCTGGGCTCAGCTGTTCGCAGAGAGGCGCAGAGGTTCGCGCTGGGCCGGAGACTCATGCGGGTTATTCCCACTCAGCTGACTTCTGCTGTGAATGCAGACGTGCTGTGGAGCAGAGGAATTACTGGGAAAGGAATCAAGTGAGGATTTATAGGCACTGACTACTCATTGAGATAGAAATAGTATAGTCAGCTCTCGTTATAAGTAGGGTGACCATTGTCCAGGTTTTAGCCTGGACAGTCCACTTTTTTTACAATTATTGTGCGATGTCCAGTAATTTTCTAAATTGTCCAGGTTTTATTTTAAATTATTTTTTATTACCATTCCATTGTCTCCGATTCACTCACATTCAACTAATACAGTGTCCAGTTTTTTATGACCTGTATCCAGGATTTTCCCGGATTTTTGTCAAAAATTTGAGAAATGTCCAGGTTTTGGCCCAAAATCCTCTGGTCACCCTAATTATAACGAAGTGCTTGGGACCTGTATATTCCTTCGTTATATCCGGATATCGTTATAAGCGGATAATAATTAATGCATTTAATGCTTTGGGGGAAAATCTCCATTCGTTATAAGCGGGTATTTCGTTATATCCGACTTCATTATACCGGGAGTTCTTTGTATATTACAGTTCCTCACTGTATTTGTTTGGTAAACATCTACAATGGACTCCGCTTAATAGAGTCACCTCGGACCAGGTTGCTTTGATCCGATTAAGCAGAGAAATCTATTAACCGGTGGCTCTATTAAGCGGAGTCGACTGTATTTCATGTCAACATATGGTAGGTTTGAGAGTATTTATATTTGTAGAGTCTACTGTATATACTAATGCTATATTTGTAGAGTCTACTGTATATACTATTGCTATATTTGTAGAGTCTACTGTATATACTATTGCTATATTTGTAGAGTCTACTGTATATACTATTGCTATATTTGTAGAGTCTACTGTATATACTATTGCTATATTTGTAGAGTCTACTGTATATACTATTGCTATATTTGTAGAGTGGCCATATTCGACACTGGGCTGGGCGGAAAGCACCCGCACTTCAGGAACGTGGCGGAGCGGACCGACTGGACAGACGAGGGGAGGCCTAGCGACGCGCTGGGACACGGGACATTCGTGGCCGGAGTTATCGCTAGCCAGAGTCCGGAGTGTCTGGGACTGGCGCCCGACGCGGAGCTGTTTCTGTTCCGAGTGTTCACGGACTCCCAGGTTAGCTACACCTCCTGGTTCCTGGACGCGTTCAACTACGCTATTCACTCCGGCATAGACGTGCTCAACCTAAGTATTGGTACGTGTCTACTGCATGGGATTATACTAAGTATATTTACGTATTACAGTGGATGCCGGTTATAAGCACATCGTCGGGAACTGCACTTAATGTGCTTATAACCGGTATGTTCTTATAACCGACATAAATTATATAGTGTATATATGGCAACCGTTTCCCAACCTAGTGTTCTTATATCCGATATGTTCTTATAACCGGTGTGCTTATATCCGACATCTACTGCTTATAATACGTGTTTACGTATTATAGGATAACTGACAAACTATGTAGGTATGCTGTTGTTGCTTAACTGTATAGGATATATTAAGTTGTATGCAGTAGAAGCTCGTTAGTACGAACACCAGGGGAACGTCAAAATGCGTTCGCTTTATCTGGAATTCGTATTAACTAATATCATTTGTTTTTAAAAGGCTTTGGAGGAGACTGAATAGTGTTCCTATTAATTAACCGGAATTCCGTATTAACCGTGTTCTACTGTAATACGTTAAATCTGTTCACGTATTACGTGAATACGTGTTCTTATAGATTCACGGAATAACAAGGATCATTATCAAAACAATTAATATGTTAGGTTTCACAATAATTCGATTTTGTTAATTATTTTCCTTTAATAGCAAATTCGTTTTCGTGCAAAAGGCGACTTGTTATTACGCGAACTCACTAACAGGATTACTCACATTATACTATCTACTATAGTATATTACAGTGGAGTTGGCTTAATAGCAACCCGTGTTTGCCACTAAATCTGGTTGCTAATAGGGGAATTAAATTAGCAGTATTATCACCCTTGGGACCCGAAAAGCGGTTGCTAATAAAGCAATATTGCTAATAAGCAAACTCCACTGTATACTAATTCACTTGTGTTCACACATTGCTATTCCCTGTAGGGGGCCCTGACTTCCTGGACCAGCCGTTCGTAGAGAAGGTGTGGGAGCTGACGGCTAACAACATAATACTCGTGTCCGCAATCGGGAACGACGGACCTCTGTACGGAACTCTGAACAACCCAGCTGACCAGATGGACGTTATCGGGGTGGGAGGGATAGACTTCGAGGACAGAATATCTTCCTTCTCTTCCAGGGGTTAGTCAGTATATTCTCTTGTTAGTCTTATTGTTTGTGTGTTTGTTTGGTTGTTTGTGTGTTTGTTTGTTTGTTTGTTCGTTGGTTTGTTTGTTTGTTTGTTTGGTTGTTTATTTGTTTGTTTGTTGGTTTGTTTGTTTGTGTGTTTGTTTGGTTGTTTGTGTGTTTGTTTGTTTGGTTGTTTGTTTGTTTGTTTGTTTGTTAGTTAGTTTGTTTGTGTGTTTGTTTGTGTGTTTGTTTGTGTTTTGTCGAACGCATTCTTACGTTCCCCTGGTGTACGTATTAACGTTTACTAACGCGGTTATACCGCTATAATATCTGTATAGGAATGACTACCTGGGAGCTGCCCGGGGGCTACGGCCGTCTGAAGCCGGACCTGGTAGCGTACGGCAGCAGCGTCCGGGGCTCGGGTCTCTACGGGAACTGCCGGACGCTCTCCGGCACGAGTGTCTCCTCCCCCGTGGTGGCGGGGGCGGTGGCGCTGCTCGCCTCGGCGGTGGAGCCGCACAGAGTCAGCCCCGCCTCCGTTAAGCAGGCGCTCATAGAGTCAGCTAGGAAGATACCAGTCGCCAACATGTTCGAACAGGTACCTAGTCAGTAACTTAATATTTCCGAGAATAAGCTTCTGGTCCAGGGGTTTTTTTTGTCCCAAGATTTTTTGGAGTTACACCACGATTCTGGTCTGCCGCGGCCGCTGCAGTGTTGAGTTACACCAAGGTCTCAACCTTAAAAAAAACCCTTGTCTGGTCAATACAAATGGCATTTGTACGATAAATTAATACCCATTTGTATAATTCAAGTGTAATTACATTAATTTAGACAATTTCGGTTTGTTTCCTGTCGCTGAGAACCATTATAATCCACCTGATATTATCTTTCATAAAGTTTTGATGCTAAATTTCGTCCACGAAACTCTATTCCTGTGGTTCCCAACCTAGTTAAAGTCTACAAGATATCTAAATACGATTACAGGTAATGGGGGGGTCCACAGGATGTTTGCTATTTTCTAGCTATATGGGTCCACGGTTGAAAAAGTTAGGAATTATTAGAGGGGGGCTACTATTCGCATAAATATGGTATACAATGAACTCCCCGTTATAACGAAATCGGATAAAACGAAATGTAGATTTCTCCCAGAGCACTAAATGCATTCATTATTATCCACTTAAAACGAATATCCGGATATAACGAAGGAATTTACATGTCCCAAGCACTTCGTTATAACGAGAGTTCACTGTACATATATATATCTATGTATACAGGGACACGGTAAGCTGGACCTGCTGCACGCGTACCAGCTGCTGAGCAGCTACAAGCCGCACGCCTCCCTCAGCCCGGCCTACCTCGACACCACCGAGTGTCCCTACATGTGGCCCTACTGCTCACAGCCGCTATTCCACACCTCCATGCCACTAACCGTTAATGTGACGGTACTTAATGGCATGGGGGTAGTGGGCAGCTTCGTGAAGCGACCCGTGTGGCAGCCTGTGTCCTCGGACAACGCGGATAAGATAGACGTGTCCATTTCGTACTCGCAGAGGATTTGGCCCTGGTCCGGATGGATGGCTGTTAAGATTAGAGTCAGCAAACCTGTTAGTGAGGAGACCTTTGTTAAAGGACAGGTCAGTTGTATGTATGTAATAGTTAATAGTTTGTATCATTTATATATGAGTACACCATGGAATTTCAGTCAAGTTTCTTTTATTATGAACATTCAAGGGACCATAAATTGTGTTGATAATAGAGAGACTCCATAAAAAGCGGACTCAACTAAATTAATACAAACCATATGTAAGTTGTTAAATTGCTTCATAATAAAAGTTTTTCATATTACGCAGATGTAGAACTATTTGCAATAAGCACACCTGACAGTATAATGCTTGTACTTAATTTAGTTTAATTTCGGTCTATAAACAAATTTACCAAAAAATCTAAAATTACATCTGTGCCGACAGCATTATCTTTTGGAAGCAGTGTATTCTAGTTATCAATATGTATATATTAAATACAGTTTAACTTAACCTCGTTAGTACGAACACGGTTAATCCGAAAACTATTTCAGGCCCCTTCAACGCTTTTTCATTACAAATGATATTGGTTAATACGAATTCCGGATAAGGCGAACGCATTTTGACGGTCCCTCTGGTTAATACGAATTCCGGATAAGGCGAACGCATTTTGACGGTCCCTCTGGTGTTCGTACGAACGAAGTTCTACTGTAGTAGTTTGTATTGTCAGCCACGTATCTGCCACCTCTATGCAGTGAGGTTTGCAGACGCTTTGCCTGCTATTTCGGCTAGACTAATTGATCGGAACACTAAATATGTATACACTCAACATGTTGACCTGATGCACTCATTTGTATTACCTCACTCTGTGTGCCCGGAGCATTAGCCAGCATTCCGCTGACATTAGCTCCGGACAGACAGAGTGGCCCTCAGCCCTGCCCCACCCCAGGCACTGTCTGTGGTAGCGGGGTAGCTTATGGGACAGAGCCTCGGACCCGCGACCCGCACACGCCCCCTCAGAAGGGAGCCGTGCGGGCTAACGAAGAAAGCTTTTTGGGCTAACGAAGGAAGCTGCAGGCAATTATGATTGGTAAGTCACTATAATCTCTCTCCACTCAAGGTAGAAACACATTAGAGAAAGATAACAGTAAACTGTATCAAATCTAAATGTATTAATCAATTTATACTATTTCTATCTGCATATTGCAATGTTAGTTCCAATTTAGCTATTTAGCTATTCAGCTATTCTAATTACAGAAATAAATATTCGGAATTACGTAACTTGTCTAATTGAAACCTAAATTTAGAACTGTTTGGAATAGAGCAAATTATCCATTTCATTTATGTAACTAAATTTAGTGACATTATAAGATTAACTATCTTATTATTAACTCAGTTAGGCAGATAGAATTAGTATAAATACAGTTATCAATAGACTAATGTACAGACATTACTGTAGAATTTCTCTCTTGCTCTCATGTGTTTCTACTCTGAGTGGAAAGAGATTCTAGTAATTCGCGAGTGTACACAGTAATTGCCAAACAAAGCTTCCTTCGTTAGCCCGCACGGCTCCCTTCTGAGGGGGCGTGTGCGGGTCGCGGGTCCGAGGCTCTGTCCCACAAGCTACCCCGCTACCACAGACAGTGCCTGGGGTGGGGCAGGGCCGAGGGCCACTCTGTATGTCCGGAGCTAATGTCAGCGGAATGCTGGCTAATGCTCCGGGCACACAGAGTGAGGTAATACAAATGAGTGCATTCAGTGATAATCAAATTCAGCTGTAGAATCTGTAATTTTATTATTTCTATTTTATGACATTGCTGTTAAATTAAATATACTTTTGGTTCATTCACAGTTAGGGGTGTAGATATTAATGCAGCACACCCGAAACCCGAAACTACTGGACAGCACAAAATAAAGCCTAGTTTTTACTTATGTGTATTTATGGCCTACAGCGAAACGCCTCTTTATTTAAGGGTCACCATTGCATTGAGACTTTTTTTTCACGAAGAGTCCCTTAATTTATTAGAGTTTCTATATTGTAGGTTTGCTATGAATTGTATAACTTGTTGCGAACTTTGGTAAATCTTATTTTGTTCATTGTTTTGCTATTTAAGATTAAGAAACTAAAAAATTTAGAATTACTGCTCTTATTCATTAAATACATTTTTGACAACGATATGCACATTTATCTGCCACTATATTAATGTGGATAGCACTAAATCTAACCATATGCTATGCTGCTCATTTCTATATCTCCAGATCTCTGTTCTCATAACGTCTCCAGTTGACGCTCACAAGCCAGACTACAACACAGACCACACCATGGACACCCTCACCAGCTCCGTCACATTCCCAGTTAACATTCGCATAATCCCAGCCCCGCCCCGCGAGCAGCGCGTGCTCTGGGACCAGTTCCACAGTCTGGGGTACCCCGGCGGCTACTTTCCCCGGGACACCCTATACCCCATGCTGCGTACACACGCCCAGGGCCCGCATAGCTCAGGTGGGGACTCACACGGAGGGCACGGGGCCCCCGCGGATCAGCAGCCGCTGGACTGGCACGCGGACCACGTGCACACCAACTTCCGGGAGCTCTGGCTGCACCTCCGCGCTATGGAGTACTACGTGGACGTGCTGGGAGAGCCGTACACGTGTTTTGATGCTAGCAACTACGGCACGCTTATGCTAGTGGACCCAGAGGAGGAGTTCTTCGAAGAGGAGATTTCTAAGCTGCACAGGGACGTGACTCAGGAGGGACTCAATGTCATTGTGCTGGCAGACTGGTACAATGTAGAGGTAGGTAGTGCTAGGTCCAAGGAATTATATAGGACGCGAGACGCTCCTTTTGGAGTATGATTTTGGGAAAATTTTAATTAGGAGCGCGAAAATTTGAAATCTCCTATACAGTAACATTAATTTGTGATTTTAGGCGTATGGAAATTGGATCAAACCAGGATTAGGAGCGTTTTATAAATGGCTGTATAATACACTGGCTAGGTCCTATAATGTTACGTAATACGCAAACTGGGTATTTTATTGCAAAAAAATATTCTCTTAACTACAAAAAGATATATCGAATATTTATATTACGTGGAGTATAAGGACAATAACTCATTTATTGTATACCTAAAACATTTGTGGGAAAACTTGCATGATATATTTACTTTATGTTTATTGTTGTATCTTACATGTAACAATTTAATACATACAAACAGTATATTAGCATTGAAATAATTCATTAGTTGAATGTAATTGATTAATCATTATTGTCAGTTCATTTCATTATCAGAATCTCCCGAACTGACGCGTTCGTATATATGTCGTCTCCTCTCCGAGATCTGTCTCTTCATGATAGCTTTCTCCCTCTCGAGTCCCTCTATGCGTCTCATCGCTTCTTCGTACTTGGCGGTCATCTTCTTGAACTCCGCCATTAGCTTAGACAGGTGCTGCACACATCCGGTCTCCAGGTGCGCGTCCATCTCTCCTCTGTTAACGGTGACGTCACACCCTATATCCGTGAACAGACAGGGTACGCCCACCAGACTGCACTCAGTCTGCACGTGCAGAGACACGCTCCGCTTCGGGACTTGGTAGCCGCACCCCTTCGGACACGCTATGGGGACCTCAGTGCACACGTTAGTCTCGTGGTTGGGTATTATCCTAGCCTGCACTACTTTCCCGCAGTACTGGCAGTTAACTGTTCTATTGGGGCAGTATCTCTGTACGTGAGTCGCTATGCAGTCGTGCGCTATTATCTGCTTGCAGTTGAGCGTGCACTCCTTTCTCCGTTTCGGACACTCGTCCCAGTGCCCGCCTATGTCCCTCAGGTGTCCGGTCCAGACACACCCCCTCGCCTCCAGCGGACACCTGCAGGCCAGCCCCTCCACCAGCTTGCGGCCCTTCTCCCAGGGCCGGGCGTTCTGCGCCACGCTCCTGAGACAGTCTCTGCAGCCTGTTTTGTGTGTGTCATCTGTGATGCAAGCTTCCCATAGGATCCCGTTGCAAATGCTGCAGGCTAGCATTTCCGCCTCTACGTTAGTCATTTTAGCCTGCAGCAGCTCGGGCCTGTACCCCCCCCTGCCGCCGCCCACGAACATGAGACTCTCCAACTCGTCCACTCTGATGTCCCCCATTGTTCCTGCTTCCTCAGTGAAACAAGCCATTCTGTCTGATTATATGCTATTATGCTGTAATTAATATAACTTTATTCAACCATGTGATAAATATTAGTAGACATCCACATACTAATTTAAATATGCTTAAATGATGTTACATTTATACGCACCTTCTGCACATGGTTCATAACCATTTTGAACTCAAACCACAATTTATTATTCAATATAATATATGCTATTTTGGTATATTAGTGATGTTTGTATAATTTGCTAATCTATTATTTACTGTACGATCTAATATCAGTTTATCATTTCTCTCTGCATAATATAAATTCTATTACCGTAGCATTATGTAAAGGTCAAGGTTACACTGTTATATGATATGCCATATCTATATATTACGTAACTTATTGTTAGTAAGTAAATTAATTTTTATATTAATAGAATACAAAGAATTTAATTGGCATCGAATCGAATTTGACCTTTATTAGACACTTAAATTATTGAACTTTGAAATTTTATTTTATTTAAACAATAACTTGTCAATCCACAAATTCCTACCTCAACCAATTTATCATTATCTACCTTATAACAATTACGCTTTGATTAGCTGTGCCTAACTTAAGCAGCCGAATAAATACAGTTACTACGATTGATCATCTTTGCTACATATTCTTTGTAGGTTTTATACATTAATTAAACCATTAATCTTTAATTAATTGATTTTTTATTCAATTTGAATATTTTTGTTTGTTCTATTTTATCCACAATTAACTTTGAATTATACTTAACTATCGAACATTTACCAATGACTAGAAAATATTTAGGCTATCTAAATTGATTAAAATATTACATATGTTATACGTACACGTGTATAATGCTAACTACTTTGGTATTCTACTTAAATTTGAAATTGTAATATATGTTTACTTATCCAGTTTGGCAATAGTTCTGTATAGGGTGTTAAAATTGGAAATTTTCATATTAATTTATTTTAAAATGCGTATTAAGTACGAAACAAGTGTACTCCCAAATACACTACTTATATCAGTATTAATATACCATTAATACACATCTAAATGGAAAGATAGATCTGTGTAAGTCCGAAATTAAGCTTTCTCCCTTGGTACACTACAAAACGTCACCCGAGTTGCCTATAAACTCTACTAGCCACTGTTTTAAGTGATGCAACCCTGTCGCTATTATTTACATACATGCTATAGATCATATTATGCGGCTCTATCACTTAAATACTAATTAGCCCAAAGGTTATTTTCACATATTGTCAGTTCATTAAGCGCTCCTCGATTTAGAGTGTGCTCCCGTTTCGCGATATATGTCTCTACACAGTCATTACTTCCAAATACAGAAAACAAGTCTATTACGCACTTCCATTAATATATTTATTTAGGTAGTAAATACTACAAAACAATAAGTTTAAACTGAAGAATAATCTTACAAAGAACTAATCAGTTTTGGCAGATATTTCAGTAATTGGGGTCTGTAAATAAAGGAATAGATTGAGGAGTCAAATAATCCTAAGAAACACAGTGAATTAGAGTTTTTGCATCAAACCCCACCGGCAATAAAACGATAGTTGTTCATAAGATGTTCCGAAAAAAGCACCATGTACTACTTCTCATGGGGTAAAAAATTCGGTAAACAGATTTCGACCTTATTCGCGAAAACCAAATTTAGTTACAACACTTACACAGTGTTACACTACAATAACTACAGCACTTGCTCCCTGTAGGTTATGAAAGCGATAAAGTTCTTCGATGAGAACACCCAGCAGTGGTGGACCCCCATCACTGGTGGCTCCAACATACCTGCGCTTAACGACCTCCTAGCGCAGTTCGGCCTCGCATTTAGTGACGGCGTATACGCGGGCACCTACTCCCTCTCTGACGTCACACTCAACGAGGACACTAAGCCCAGAGACTTCCCGTACCTCTCCGGGGCCGCCCTGGCCAGACACCCCGCGGGCGCAAGGGTTCTGTCTGTGTCGCTACACGACCAGGTGGCGGAGGTAACAGCTGATAAGGTTAAGGAGGCTCATGACGTCCCTATACTAGCGCTAATGGAAGGTAGGTACAGGCTATGATACAGGGTATTGTTATACGCAGTGTATTATACAGCCATTTGTAAATACGCTCCTAATTCTGGTTTGGTTCAATTTTCCTACTCCTAAATCACAAATGAAATGTTAATGTATAGGAGAAGATTCCAAGTTTTCGCGCTCCTAATTATCATGTGGATAATTCCTTGGTATTATACAGGACTGGAATTGAACACTCCTAAAGTCCTAAGGTCACTAGAGTATGAATTTTGTACGTCTTAGTTAGTTTTGTATTACTCTATGGGGACTTTCGGAAGTTTTTCGCTCCTAAACGCAAACATATCCCAATTTATATACGCCACTAGGCGTATGGCGGCTTCTGGATAAAACCATGGAACTTATAATGTATTAATTAATATAGTATTTATGTTAGTCAAGACTCAATAGTAGCTCTTTCGAGGATGGTCTTGAGTTATTTGCATTTACATCATGTATTCTTGCACAATGCACACTATTGTATATAGCCGGATTTATACAATATGTGGGCCCGGGGGCAATCAATATGTGAGCCCAATAAATTTCGTTATCAAAATATTCGTAGCATAGCATTACTGTTTTCACAGACTATAAATCAATTGAATGAGTGAACAACATATAAATACTTTGTTAACGCTTGTTTTAGTGACGAATAATTAAATAATCTTCCTGTATGTTTGTACTAATTGTCAATGGTCTTTTCTTATGTACTGGTAGAATTATATAAATCCCAGGGAGTACAAATATTAAAAACATTTCAAAACAGAATCTGAAATTTAAGGGCCTTACATGACAATAATCGTGTCTCAATGATATTTTCCTCTTAAGTTATTTAATTATCCCCTCAATAGTTTGTACCAAGAAATGCTACTAGTAAATACTAATTATGTTGTGAGTTTATGATGTCCCTTTGTTTAACTGCTATCTATTTATACAGTATTACAGTAGTGTTCGTCTAATAGCAATGGCTCTAATGGCAAATATATATTGCTCTATTAGCAAGTTATTATTTTCCTCAAGCGAGCATTTAATGTTAATTTTGTTCCTATAATAGCAAGTTCGCCTATTAGCAAGCAAATTTCGTGCAAAGTGTATTTACACCAGTTCCCACTTAGGCAGTGCAGACACGAGCTCAGGTCGCATCGTAGCATTCGGAGACTCTTCCTGTTTCGACAGTACTGACTTTCACCCTGAGTGCATGTGGCTTATAAAGCGCATGTTGGACTACACGCGAGGAGACAACGTCTCGGATCTGGTGTCTTCCCAGCCGCGGGAGCAGCTCAGCTCCGCCCTGCCAGCCCGGGCTCCGCACAGCGAGCTGCATCTATACTCCAGGGTGAGACCTATAGTCTTACATAGTTTTATTCATCTAGACGCGTAGTTTTGTTAGGTAGCTTTTCTAGGCGCGCGAAAATCAAGAGATGCTCCCATAGACGTCATACAAATTAAGTATTTTATGCGCGTGTGAGCGAGCTCAAACTAAATCTATGCGCGCAGGAAATTTTCATGGATTAAATTATTAAAGCCTGGTCTTACACACAGTCATAGGCGTCGTAAACCGCCCGGGTGCCCGGAAATGTCCGGGCGGGCCGAAGGGATTGTCCCTATGCTACTAACACTAAACTCCGAGTTTACCCGGAGTTTACCCGGACATTACCCGGAATTTCCGGGCGGGCCGAAGGATTGACCTTTGCATTTACGACGCCTATGCACACAGTAGTACCCTCTTAACCGTGCTCAGCACTTAACTATTGTGAACTCCCGTTATAACGAAGTCGTATATAATGAAATACCCACTTATAACGGATATCCGGATATAACGAATGAATTTCCAGGTCCCAGGCACTTCGTTATAATGAGAGTTAACTGTAGTTAACATTATACAGGAATTACGGATTGGAAATTTACAGTTTGGCTTGCAATATTTTCGGTTAGTTGGGACAAAGCACACTCAAAGCAAATGACCCAATTAAATGGAGTCTGTTGAATTAAATTCAGAGAGCTTAATAGGAACTTAATAGTTCGTGCTCCAAAAACCATTTATATCACAATTCCAGAAGATTTGTATTAAAACATTAACATTAATACTTTATTTTAATGATTTCTATTGAACTAATTAGACTAGCGCGCTTCGCTCGTTAGATCGCTTCACGGCAGAACAAGTTACCCCTGTATGCCAAAAAATCAGATTTGCAAACCGTCCAGTTTCTTCAATCAACTCGGAACATACAAACAAATCTGTACTATAAACATTTGCACAACCTAGTGTTTTGATAGTGTATATAATCCTCTTTACTATACATACTTTGTCTATTGATACTAATTAGGTTCTTGACCCTACGAAGCCCGGCTATAAGCGGGCCGTGGTGCCCTGCAGTCAGACAGTGTGGAACAGACCCAGACCCATGCAGGCCTCAGAGCTAGACGCATTCCAACTGCCGGGCAGGTATCCACAGGACTACGTGGAGGATAGAGACGAGAAGCTAACTTTCGGAATCGTAATATCCTCCCAGCTGGACAGGCAGTACAGACTGCCCTACTTATTCCCCATGTGTATGTTCTGTTGTGATGTACAGTAGTTAGTATAGTGATACGTACAGCCATTTGTTAATACGCTCTTAATCCTGGTTTGACCCAATTTTAAATACGCCTAAATCACTAATTAATGTTAAGGTATAGAAGAAGATTCCAAATTTCCGCGCTACTAATTAAAATTTTTCAAAAATCATACTTTCACAGGAGGTCCTGGATAATTCCTTGGTTAGTACAGTAGGTTCGTTAGTACACAGTTAACGCGAAATATCGGCTAAAGACTAAATGCTGCTTATTTGTTCCAAATTTATAACTGCAGTCAACATCCGTTAATTTGAACACTCAAGGGAAATAAATTTGGTCGAATTATCGAACGGATATTAAAATTAACGGTTGTCGAGTGTCTACTGTAGTATATACACGTATAACTAGAAGTACGCAAATTTAATTCGATTGGTAATTGCAATTGATGAATATGATTAATTAACAGAGTTCTACTATAGTATTTCTATTAACGTTCACTGGTATTTATATGCTACAAACTATTAGATTTATTTATACTATATTCCCACCTAGGTGTTGTGGTAATTTTCGCGTTATTCTATTGGTTCTGCTTCCGCAACTCATTCCGCCGCACGAAATACAGATTCACTTCTCTGGACTCCACTGGTCTGCCCATCGTATAACAGCAATGCATCCTTACATTCATGCTACCAACAGCGAATAAATGACGTCATTCATCAGGTGTAACATTTTATGTTGTAATTTGTAATTGCATTAACTGCGCTATGGGAGATTATGCATATTTATTCATCAGCTAATCATATTCAGTACTCCCTGTGGTGGTTATAAGTGTGTGCTTTAATTTTGTATGAATTGAAATTTTTATTAATAAATGTTATACCATTTTAATGCTTCTTCTTTATACTATACCTGTAGATTAACTAATTTAGTAAAAATTAAAACTATGGATTAGCCCCTCAAGGCTTCCATTTGCCTGATATATATATTAGGAATTTTGGATTCAATTTTGGGTTGATGTGTTCTATCCAGAAAAAGACAAGATTGAATTCTTATTGAGTTATTTGCATGGATTTAAAATATAATAATTCAGATTCAACAGATTATCTCTATCTGGATCTGTTGCTATTTGCAAGCGTTTGAGGCAAGAAATATGGAAGAATTTCTATGTTGGTGTTTTAACTGTTTACAACATCATTACAACAATTAATTGTTCGCTACCATATTATAATTAGGCCATATAAAATACATAACTTGTTTATCATGCCCGTCCGTCCCAATTTTTACCCTCCGCATCCGGATATATTTTATAATTATCTTATGAACATAATCGTACAAAATATTAGCTATAAACTTGTGTAAAGTACTCCTAATGCATCAATTTTATCTCTCTTTTTGTCTCTTTTTTTGTTATTTCGTCTCTCTCTTTTTGTTTTTTTGTCTGTATTTTGTAGGGCTGAAACGAATATAAAGAATATTCGTTCGAAATGATTGAACGAATTTTATTAATTAAATGCTTAGTCATCCAAATGAACAACTATTCGAATCTTCACTCGTTTAGAAAATGGTTCGTTCGTTACATTTCGAATTTTCGTTCAGCCCTATATTTCAGAGCATTACTTTAATTATTTAAACATTGTCATGTAATTACTAATTTAATTAAATATAAATATTTGTTGTTTGGCATCTATGTTACAGTTTATGTACGTGCCTGGTGTATCCCCGTGCAGACCAGGCACGTCCATAAACTGCAACATATATACCAAACATTATCCTATAGGATAATGTTATGGAATATCAATGGATAATAAATATAAATAAAATCCGCCCGCAGTCGTTTTTTTCTGGAAAAATTGGATGATAGACAATTAATTTATTGTACCTGGCCTAAACTAAGTACTAAGTAGTTTAGTGAATAACTTTCCTTGTTAATTATTTTAATATATAATTATACGAGCCCTTCGGTCTCGGTCGCTTTGCGACGGATCGGTGCTAAGCACCTCAAGTTAACGGCTGCTATGCGGCATTACTCTTAACCCTTTCTGCTATGGAAAATGTTCGAAAGGGACGTTATATACATCGCTTTATACAATTTCCATAGTTTTAACTTGTTTTTCATATTACAGTAGATGTCGGATATAAGCACACCGGTTATAAGAACATATCGGATATAAGCACACTATGTTGGAAAAGGGTTGCCATGTACCCTGTATAATTTATGTCGGTTATAAGAACATGTCGGTTATAAGCACATAAAGTGCAGTTCCCGACGATGTGCTTATAACCGGCATCCACTGTATAACATTTATAAATGCAAAATTCGTATTCAGCATAATTGTTTACCTATAATAATTATCCCGTTGAAAGCTAACTTCTAGGTTGATTTTGAATTTCATCAATTTGGTTACCTATTTTGTGTAAATAACAACAACAAATATTCATATTAGAAATTTATTAATACAAAAATCGTAATCAGCATACTTGTTTACCTATTATGACATTTGGTACGTACTTAGTTTCTATCTCATATATAAATGCGGTTTCTATTCCCCGTTCACTTTAGTAATACAATCCGTACAAACACACACCAATCGAGTTATAATAATATAGATATATATAAATAATACAATGTAAATGTCAGGACTGAGTGATAGCTAACCTATAAGCTAGTGTAGTAATAATTATTTGGTATAGTATTTCGGTATTTCTCTTTTGTATGGAACTATTTGATAATTGTGTATTGTTCGTATATCAGATAATTGAAATAAATAACATTAATTCTTCAAAATCTGTAGCCGAACAAATAAATGTGTTTGGTTTGGGTGTTTTCTGCCTCATTTCAATTTACTAGATGTGTCCCAAAGTTGGATGGGTTTATTGAAAAGCTTCGATTGACTGTGGACGTGAAATGATAGCAGAACCAAACCATTGGTAAATTCATAAAAATGTTTTACGTGAGTGAAATTAGGTATTGAATGGATTGGAAAAATAATATTTTTGGTCAATCTTTTATGAAAGATAAAAAAAAGTAACAGAAATGGAAAATGAGCTTTCCATGGAATGGGTTCTTTTCTATTAAGTGAAAAATCTTGCATGAAAATCAAGTTGTAAATTGAAGGTAAGTGACTAAGCGTGTCATTCAAACTGATGAAACAAAGTGTATATTTTATTTATTATACCTTTTCATCGCTTAGAGAGGTGTTAGATTTGTTATATCAATTGAACTCAAGAATTTACTCCAATACCTACTATCACTTTCTGGCTACAGGCCCGCATCATTTATGCGAGCTTAAAGATATAAATTTGGGATGAATTTTTGGCCTTGTCAATTTGCTGACAGAAGGTATGTATAATAATAGATTGACAACATTTCTCATAATGTATGTTCCAATTTCCGACTTGATTGAAGTGACTGGGAGTTTTCCAGATCTGCAATTTATCATACAGTGATAACTTTTGGTACCCGACTAGAAATTTAAGTATTTTAAATATTTAATTCTAAGTAATGATGTCATTCTCCTATTTGGAGAAGCGTGAAATTCATTTAATCACTCAATAAATTTATATCAATTAGTTCCAAGAAATACCTAAATAGAATACTAGCTATGAATTAGCGCGAATTAGCATTTATAATATACGTACGTATGAACTAGCAAATAGCACTGAGAATTGAGAGAGTATTATTTAGCTTCATAGAAGGTTATTGAAGGACTGTCAGCCTTTACATTAAACTCTGTGTAGTATTTTACTAAAAATGGATCTCCAAATGTCCATTTCTTTTCAGCATCATCCACTCCACGCAAAAAGCTATAGCATTTGCTTCCAGGAAACACAGCTATATAGTATTTAGCTTCCAGTATCAGTGTAGTACCTCCGAATATAATCTTTATATCCGGGAAGGAATCCATATCCTCACATTTAACTTTCTTCATAATTCCACCACCAGTTGCCTCTAAATATGTTGAATAATAAATGGGTATACGTACAGTATACAGTAGATGTCGGATATAAGCACACCGGTTATAAGAACATATCGGATATGAAACACTATGTTGGAAAACGGTTGCCATATACCCTATATACTTTATGTCGGTTATAAGAACATACCGGTTATAAGCACATTAAGTGCAGTTCTCGACGATGTGTTTATAACCGGCATCCACTGTATTTATTTAGTATTTACAATTGAATCTCGTTAATAATAAATGCTTATTAACCCTTGTTAATATGAATGCGAACAAATTTCAAGAGTCCCTCATATCCATGCAAATTGCTAACATACTAAAGAGAGTAGACTTCCCAATTGGCAACTAAATTATTAAGATTATTGTAAACTGGATATTCAAAGAGTAAACATAGCTTCGTTATTATAAACAGAATAAAACTCACTCAGTATATCCTTATTGAAGGTATCAATCAGTGCCTTGGGTCCTAATATCATAGAACAGCCACTATCAATTAATACTTTGCAATATACTTCTCCAGCCTTTGTGCACATCTCTTTGTCTCCAAATTGAACCTTGTCCATTTGAATGATGAATTTTCCTCCAGCAATCACATCAACTTTAAGTTTTGTAGCTTTCTTCAAATGAGCCTCGTTGACTCCTCCAAACGTTATTTCGCCTCCATCCACTGAACTCCCTCCGCCCTTTAGGAACAGACCGAATATCGGAGCCATCCTGGCTGCCTTCATCGCTGTAATAGCAGGACTGTCTCCCAGTGTTTGCTTCATGTTTAAACCTAATAAACAAACTTATATAACCTGTTCATAATCCCTTGGTTATTAAATAGGACAATGGAATGTTCATGATTCAATACTTAAATTAAATCTTGATTAGACTTCTGTTTTACCTAATACTCCATCCATTCTAGGGAATTTTGCAGTAGCTGAGCTAGCAGTTCCAATCTTCTGTCCCACTGCTTTTAATGTTTCTGAGAAATATACAGTCTCCTTTGCTGTTATGCCTTCAACAGACCCACTACCATACCTTATCTTAAATCCATCGTTAATTTTCTCATAAGTGTCGCTGTCTGCAGATTTAAACTTGCTGTGTCCTTCACAATTTGCAGATTTACACTCAGTTCCATATACCCACAGAAGATCAGAGCCTGTATCAAGTAATACCTAATACACGCAAATTAATAGAAACAATGTATTCCTTTCAAAATGAATGATAGTTAATTGTCAAGACATACCTTAAATTTTTGTTTGTTGCTACCTATTTCTAGGTTTAACAGGTATCTGAGATTGCTTAGATTCTCCACTTTAAAGCTCTCTGAAGAAAACAGGTCAATTTCATTCTTACAAGTATTGTTGTTGTTGTTGTTGTTGTTGTTGTTGTTGTTGTTGTTGTTGTCTCCCAATTGTTCAATGCAATCAAACAGGGGACGGATGATCTCAATATTTATAGAGAATGTTTTCTTCTGGTCAATACCTCTGGATAGCACATGCACGATACACAATGACACAATAATATTTATTAAGGACACATTGGACGTCATATTCCTATATATAATCATATGTTAAGATGGAAACTATATTTATCAGATATAATATTATTGATTATATTACGATATAACTGTATCTAGAGACTCCTTGTTAAGATATAATAAATTAGTATTTAATAGTCGTCGTTAATCGTCATTCATTTTATAGTTACTACGTTTGTAAATCTTCATTTTTGAGCTATTGCAGTTCAACTACCCATTTTGGCACCTATATTATCTGCTTTATATTCATGAGATCAACTGATGTAACAAATATAACATCTCTCTAAGTGCTGAAATGGTCGATATCACTTGTTTAATCAGTTTAACGTTAAATATACATAGAATGACACGCTTAGACGCTTACCTACAATTTATTCAAGCAAGATTTTTCATTCATTAGAAAAGATCGAATCATTTGGTCGCAGTATCTGGGTCTTAGCTGGGCTCTGAAATGTCTCCGACAAAACAAATGAAAATGTTCCGTCCAAAACTGCACACCTCAACGGCGGATTCCTGGGGGGCATGGGGGGGGGGGGGGCAATTGCCCCCCCCCCCCAGTTTTTCAACATTAGAATAACTGAAATTAATTTGTAAACAAGAAACATATAATAATTTATTGGAAATTCTAATAGGATGAACGCGTATTAGCTAGATGGACAAATTGTAGTTTTAGTATGTGTTCTGTGCAGTATTCTATAATGCAATCAAAAAGTAGCTCTGATAAGTTCAATTTCCCCCCCCCCCAGAATTTTTTAAAGAATCTGCCACTGGCACCCCTTATAAAAATATAGCTTTAGCAAATAAAACTGATCCGGATATCCCGGTGATACAGAAAACGTCCAACACATTTATTTTGTTCGGCTACAGATTTGAAGATCCGTGTTGGCAAATTTTTCCAATTAACTCAATTAACAATTAGTTTCATAAAAAATAGAATTACCAAATCTATATTATTAAAACTCGATTGTTGTTTGTGTGTTTCTTTGTCCGGATTGTATTAAAGTGATGGGGGGGGGAATAGAAACCGCAATTAACATTGAGATAGAAACTAAGTTCCAAATGTTATAATTTGGAAACAAGTGTTATAATAAGTAACAAGTATGCTGAACACGAATTTCGCTTTTATAAATTTCTAATATGAATATTAGTTGTTGTTAGTTTAGTAAACAAAAAGGACTATTATATTGTATTTCTATGAATCAAATGGTAATTTTAATCAATGCAATTATTCGCTTTGCGACCCCAAGGTTGAAAACCCCTGTCATTGACGGATTAATTGCAATGGGGTGAATATTATTGGTAGAGCCATAGTCTAGCAATAAATTTCGGCCCTCCATAGATCAAGATTGGTTGAGGGTTCCTTATACAGAGAAGCATTGTAATGGGTATCTACTACGTATACACAAGTACCACCTGTTCATTGCTACTTGCTCTATATTTCTGCAGTCTGTAAAGCGGATCCTGATTTGGTAATCCGGAAAAATCCAGATCCCAAATAGTGGATCCGGTATATCTCTATTGCACATACCAATTTTCATACTTTTCATACATTAGTTATTTATCTAGATATTAAAAATGGAATTGTTGTATGTTTTGTGTGTGGATGTATGTTTTCCACCATTTAGTCGATTTTTAGAAATCCACCACTTTCCACCATTCAATCTGTCATGAGCTGAGCAGGGGAGTCCTGGCCATACAAGCCAGCGGGGAATCCCCGCTGGGCCCCCCTTAGGGGGTTTCTATTTGGGCTCCTAGTTTGATAGGGGCCCCTTGGAGCCCTTATCAAGCTATTATATATGTACAAAATCACAGAAAGTTCCCCGATGGGCCCCGCCCCCCCTGGCCAGGACGCCCCAGGAGCTGAGGGCACCCCATCTCATGGAGATGTCATGTGGGTGGTTTCGTCCCATTGCAGCCCTGTAGGCTCCTGCCAGTGCCTTACTGCCGACTCATCTACTCATGTTACCTAGTTAGTAGATTAATCTTTCTAAGTTTTCTAATTATACAAACCAATAAATATAATTAGCATAAGAATCGGGTCAAATCAAAATTAAGTGACCCGGTGACCCGGTCCAAGCCTGGACCGTACTGCCACCTCACACAGCCCTCTCAAGGTCTGGCAACGTTCTCATAGCAAGTCATTTCGAGGAAAATTTAGAAATTCCATCATTCAGTCAAGTTTTTTACACCATTTTCCCGAAAATTGTAATGATCGATACAGTCGAAGCCGGTTTTTCTAACCAATTGTTTGCATGGAAATGAAGTAAGAAAAATCCGATGGTTACAATTAACCGATTGAAAATAGAACAAAATTGGAATTTCTTACACATTTAGATAAATATTTAGTTAGAAAAAGTAACCATAGATGCATTATACGATCATACGTTATACGTTCGGGGAGCGTATAATGGATCATATATACGTTCGAGCGTATAATCAACGTATAACAAATGGCCAACGTATGATACCATCATACGATGAAACTGAATTTAGTCAATTTAGTAAAAACTAAAACGTGACTATTAGTGATGCTAAGGAAGACAGGTTTCTTCGATACATAACGTATGGTAACGTATAATGAACGTATGATAACGTATGGTAACGTATAATGAACGTATAATGAACGTATGATGAACGTATGATAACGTATGGTAACGTATAATGAACGTATAATGAACGTATGATGAACGTATAATGAACGTATAATGAACGTATGATGAACGTATAATGAAAATCGTATAAAATCATTATACGTTATACGTCGTATGATGATTATACGTTTTGACCATATGATCCTCTAACGTATGATGGCATTATACGTTCACCTAACGTATAATGGCACCATATATACGCTATACGTTACGTATAATGCATCTATGAGAAAAACCCGGTTTCGACTGTATGTAGAACTAATCAAAATACACTTTGTTATTACAAATTTATTTGTAACTACGGTAAAACCTTTAGAAAGTGAACACCCTGGGGACCAGCCAAAACGTTCACTTTTGAGAGGTGTTCACTTTTCATCATTTATCATAATGTATGTCTATTGTCTAAAGCTATGGGGAATTTGGGACTGAGAAAAAGTGTTTATATTTTATAGGTGTTCACTTTAGTAGGTTTTACTGTAGTTACATTAACGAGTGTACTATACTACCTAGTGCTACATAGCATACGCTATATGGCTAGTCACGGCAGCGCAATAGGCACCACGTCGCAGCGCGTGGAGCACCTGAACCAGCTGGAGGCCGACATAGCCAGCGTGTTGGTGTGCGCGTCCGAGTCTCTGCAGGAGCTGTCTAAGGACAGTCCGGCCAGAGAGCTGGTCGAGCACAAGTCCACTCAGCTGTTCGTGACGCTACACGGAATAGAGAAGGGACTCAAGGAACAGATAACCTATCTGGGACAGGTGTCCACATCGTCTCCTCACCAGCAGTCCATATATGGAGTGCAGAAGGACCTCTGCATAACCCTGGAGAAGGAGGCTTATCTCAGAGAGAGAATAGAGCTAGCGCAGAGCATGAGTACTGACTGATTGTAGTAGTATCCTATGTGTGTGTGTATGTCCGATTGCGTTTAATATTGCATATTGGTCTCAATTGGATTGGGTGTGATACTTTACCACTATTACGTCATAATTTTAAATGGAATAATTAGCATTAAACAACTTCGCAAAAACAGTAGAATCTCTTTATTACGAATACCAGGGGACCGTAAAAATGCGTTCGCATTATCCGGAATTCGTATTAACCAAAATATCATTTGTATTGAAAGGCTTTGAAGGGACTGAAATAATATTAACCGGAATATCGTACTAACTGTGTTCGTACCATAGATATTTCCTAATCTCAAATATTTGTGGAATGTGAGTTTTTCGGTTTTTACACCTTTTCCATATATGGTAATAATCTCAAATTCTCGACTTCAGTAAGAGTTAGACATAAGAAATGTATTATTGTCGAATAATAAGTCACATGTAAGGAAGATATTGGCATATTGACTATCACTAATTAGCAGTGCTCGACAAATTAAGTGGTTTGTTGCCGTTAGCCACCAAAAATCTTTCTTAAGCCACCAAATTTTGCCTTTGGAGGCTTAACTAAACCACCATAATTGTGGATTATTTGACCTTGTGTGGATTATATTTTTTGTTGCATTATTTGTTATTAATATTAGTGTTGTTTTACGGCATCAGAAGTTTGTTAAGCCATCATTTGTGTTCGTACTAACGAGGTTCTACTGTAGTTCAGAACACCACGCCTATTTACACCACAGTGCGCTTTCTTGCAACTGTATTGACATGACACAGTTAGTACGTATAGAGTATACGGTCTGAATTAGCCTCAATATATACTGTAGTTATAATCTCTTATGCAAGGTATACTTCATTATATTAATGAACTCCAGACTGTTAATAAGTTGTGGTTTGGTGATTTGTCCCAGTTAAACAGAGCAATCTGTATTTGTATTAATTTATTATCGCACTTACATTCCTTATATTCTTATCTTTTATTCTGTCGCATATTAGCATTCTCTAATAGCCTACATTCCAAAATACGCTATGTCAAGAAGACGTTCTAGAGTACTAAGGTTAGTATATTAATTACAGTAGACTCTCGTTTATACGAACACCAGGGGACCGTTGAATACCTTTAACCGGTCATTTCCATGTATTTGTATAGGCTAGGGAAGTTAAGCCTTCTACTCTTAACTATTTATGAACGATATTTCGTAATAACAGTGTTAGTATTAAAAAGAGTTTACGGTTTATAATTGTAATATTGTGTTTTATGTTAAACGAATATTCGAAAATTCGTTCGTTTTGATGACTAAGCATTTTTTATTGATGTTACAATAATTTAATCATAGCTACAAAATGAATTAGACACAAGTTATCAGCTAGTTTAGGTAGGAATTATATTTACGATCTCTCCAATCTATACAAAAATCATGTGTTGTTCAAAAGAAGTAAACGAATATTTATTACTGTGCCGACCTATACTATAGTATATGGCCCAGTATTGGTCTTAGTGCTTTGGTATATTATTATTAGTCCGTAGATCGTCCACAGAACAGAGTTTAATTAACTAAGAGCCCAAATTTTCAGCTAGGTGTCTCATGGGTTACAGATGTGCACCTGGGGTCACGATTTCGACTTGAGAAAATTTTAACGGGACTTTTAGCTTCTTTCCCATAAGAAAATAAATGCAATAACAATAAAAAATTTCGATTCAATAGTTTCAGAAAAGTATTTTGGATCTGATAGCTCTTCACGATTTTGTTAATTCGTCCTCATTTTCTTGATAATTAGGCTCAAAGTTGCCACAATTCACCCTTAACTTTCTAAAATCGTAAAATCATTAATATTCAATTATGCAGCATCGTGGTTTCGATGAAAATCTACTAGTTATGAATAATTCAATTAGATTCAGTGTTATTCCGATTCAAGTTATTGTTGCTATCATAATTACAATAAAGAATTCTAGTATATGTATATGAATAATTCAATTTGATTTAATAGCTGCTACTATATAAATCGATTTCTAATACTTAGATTTATTGAAGTTTCTCCTATATGAGAATTCAATTTCACTCAACAGTTATTCCATTTCAGAACGATTTCTGATATTCAAACAATGGATTAATGAGATGGGATATCTATTTGTATAAATATTTGTCTATGTGTGTGCTTGGTGCCCGAAATGTATTAGAGTGTAAGGGGGGGTTTAATACGCATTTATAATGGGAATATAAACTTAATCCCTTTTGTCATTCTAAGTAAACAAGTATGCTGATTTCCAATTTTTAACAGTAGTATATTAATATTAATATTCAATGGATTAAAGCTTAGAGCAAATTAAATTAAATTGGGAATTTGTTTACTTAAGTAACAGTCTATATACATTAAATTACATTATATAAGAATAACATTGTGTATCCACTACAGTGCTCGACAAATTAGGTGGTGGTCTTTAGCCACCAAATTTTGTCTTTGGTGGCTTAACTAATCCAGCAGAAATTGTGAATTATTTGACCTTGTGTAGATTGAAATTTTCGTTACATTATTTGTTATTAATATTAGTCTTGTTTTACGGTATCAGAAGTTTGTTAAGCCATTAGTGGTTTGTTAAACCGGTTGTTTATTCTTTAGTCACCAGAAAAAGTGAGGTGGTGGCTTAGTTAGCCACCATCAAAATTTCATTTTGTCGAGCACTGATCCACTGTACCAAACTGTTCTGTACAGAATCGTCCGTATCCCATAGTTACATTGTTAGTATAACTAGTATAGTTGTGTGTTAGTATAGTTTGTTTTTAGTCTAGATAGTGTGTTGTTAGTTTAGTATGTAGTGGATGCTGGTTATAAGAACATCGTCGGGAACTGCATATAATGTTCTTATAACCGGCATAAATTATATAGGGTATATGGCAACCGTTTTCCAGTAGAATGTTCTTGTATCCGGCATGTTCTTATAACCGGCATCAACTGTATTAGCAACGGTGTTGTATAGCGACTTGACTTAATAGAAACACCAGGGGATAGTCAATAATTGTTAGTACTATTATCCAGAATTTCGTATTAACCGGTCACTCGCATGCATTCTATAGGCTAGGGGAATTAAACTTTGTTACTGCTTATTAAGTAGATAACGTATCTAATACCAATTGACAATATGGTCGCTATGCTATCAGCCACGTGTAACCAAAAACTTTTCCTAACTTTTCATTTATTTCCATAGCAACCAATAATTTGCTATGATATGCAAAAGGTTTACAAAGTCTGCAGATTCTAAAATAATTACTTGAACAAACTAACTTCATAAAATAATCAAATGGCCACTATTCAGCCACCAAACTCATGATCATTACAAATTGAAATACGTGTAATAGTATTACGTTCTATTTTGAATAATAGAATTGACATCATCAATTTTAAATTGTTCCAAATGTTTTCATGCATATATGGAATACATCAACAGCTATCATTTAATTAATAATAACAATAACTAGCGCACTTCGTTTGCAATGTCGCTTCGCGGCAGAACGGGGTTCAATACTTCTAACGAAAATTAACGCATAAATAGGCATAAAATGGTCAAATTTAACAACGTGGAATTTTGATCATTACGTCATCATGCGGTAATGATTAAGCTCATTGTAAAATATTAAATGAAATGAACTCGGCTCTGAAAGGCAACGACCGCTAAATACTGGCCCCCCCGAAAGGGTGCAAGAACCTTGCGGACCAGGGGGAGAACATAAGAACATAAACCCACCACGAACTCCCGCCCGTGAGGCTGGTCAATGATGCACAAAGGCCATCACGGACAATTTTAATCACCTATTGTAGAGGAAGGAGGCTGCTGAAGGATCCCCATGCCTGTTGAGATCGAACCCAGCCAAAGGCACACAGGCACAGGATCAGCCACCATGATCCCAGAAAGTTGCAAAAAACACCAGAGGGAAAGTCATTGCAACGGTTACCCGCAAAGCCCCAAACCAGGAAGCCAACAGCTCTAACGACTCACTTGAACCAAGAATGACCTAACAAAGCGAAGCCAAAGCAGGAGTTCGCATCCAAGCTGAACAACAACCAGGAAACCAAAGCTCCACTTGCCAACACCCCAATGAAGGGGCGGGGCCAATTGTGGGGTGACGAAGCCCAAATTAGGCAAGGCAGAATCCTGTCAACATGGGGATATTATACTACAAGGAAAATCCATGTTTCATGAAATGGATTCGAACCAGGCTGCAGGCCCGATGCAAACAACAGACAAAGCTCTAACCCACCAATGATACGGACTTGTTGGTCAATATGCTTACTCATTAATCGAATGATAATGTAATCATTACAATTACAATTTCTACAATTTCTTTAATTAGACCAGGGTTTTTTTAAGGTTGAGACCTTCTATTTCTCAGGGTTTTTTTTAGGTTGAGACCTTAAGGTTGAGACCTTTTTTAAGGTTGAGACCTTACCAGGGTTTTTTAAGGTTGAGACCTTCTATTTCTAAAAAAATCTTGGTGCAAAATTTACACCAAAAGATCGGCCTTAAAAAACCCTGAATTAGACTATTATAGGCCTATTTACGCGGTAGTTAATGTTTTAACAATTAAATCACACAATAACCGCAAAGCATTGTGTTGTTGTGTCCTGCCGCGAAGCGTCCTAGCAAGCGAAGCTGCGAAGCGTCCTAGCAAGCGAAGCGCTATTTGAAATTTATTTAATTTGATTAGAATAGATGCAAACCGTTCAACTACCAAGTGGCTTTGTATCTAAACAAACGTTTTGTGAGATAGAAGTGAGGACGTATTACCTGTCTTGCCTCGCTCAGACCTCTTATATAATTATCAATGAGAAAAACGCTGTTCTAATTGATCCTAGGAGAGATGTTGATTCTTATCTTGAAGAATTAAAAGGTTACAAGTTGCGTGCGATTTTTCTGACACATATCCACGCTGACTTTGTTGCAGGTCACAAAGAAGCAAGCATTCGCACTGGAGCACCTATTTACATTGGGCCGGTCGAAAAATCAAAGGTTGGGTTTCCTTTTATTGAAGTGAAAGATGGCGAATCCTTCCAACTGTCAGAAAAGTGTGTATTCACGTTTATCCACACTCCGGGCCATACGATGGAGTCCTGCGTGTATCTCCTGCAGAACAGGCTACCGGGCGCAGGCACTAACTGCCTAGCCGCGTTTACAGGCGATACTCTGTTCGTAGGATCTGTTGGCAGACCTGACCTCGTTTGCGAAGCAGATAAGACTCCGCAACAGATGGCACTTCTGATGTACAGTACGTTGTATGAAAAGATATTTGCAATCCCTGATGACGTAGTAGTCTTTCCTGCTCACGGACCTGGGTCCCCTTGTGGGCGGGCTATAGAGGGAGACTTGTGGTCGACCATTGGGAAACAGAAAGCCACCAACCCTGCACTACAATACTCTGGAAAGGAGCAGAGCTTCATTGAGTTCCTCTGTAAGGATATTGATGAAGCTCCAGCTTATTTCAGCCAGGCAGTTATTAGCAATCTGAGTGGGGGGGAAGTTCTGGCTGAGTTGATGTCGAAGATATCTCTCCTGCCTCCAATGGAATTCGCAGAAATATGCAAAGTTGAAGATTTGAAGATAATAGACACGCGCTCTGTTGTTGAGTTCCAGAAGGAACACATCCCACAATCCGTTCATTTCTATTTGGGAGCAGCAGGGGGAGCCAAAGTGGGAGTGACTGATGGAAACTTTGCAATGCTCCTTGGTTATGTTTTTAAAAAAGAAGAAGTACTGGCTGTAGTGGCTGAAGAGGGAAAGGAGGTTGAGTCGATACAGAGGATCGCAAGGATAGGCTACAAGGTGTCAAGTTGTCTCGACGGAGGGTTTAAAGCCTGGAAGGAATCTGGTCTCCCAGTGTCAACCTGTGAAGAGAGGAAGCTAGTCAAAAAGGAGGAAGATGTACTCCAGATGATTGAGGGTGGTTATGAGTTTGTGGATGTTAGATTCCCATTTGAGTACAACAGCAATCATCTAGCTCACGCAAAACACTTGCCTCTCCCACATATCCGAGATGAAGCAAACAAACTATCAAAAGATAAGAAGTATATATGCTACTGCAAGTCTGGGTTCCGGTCCTCTACCGCAGTGTCTCTGCTAGAAGGAATGGGTTACCATGCCTCAGATGTTTTCGGGGGTTTCGCCGCGCTCAGCACTTATGCTCCCAATCTGACAACAAAAGGGGAACCTATTCCAATGCTGGCAAATATAATGGAACAGTTAGAGAAGTAATCATCAGCTGCTGCCTTTCTCGAATTTATTTAGTATATTTATAACTTTTGGTTTAGCCTTTAGCGTTATATGCCAAATTCTCAATTAAAGCATGTTCAAAATGTCAAATTTTTCTCTTTGTATTTTGCTGACTACTATTTATGTACACAGTGCAAACTTGATTATCCGAACTCGTTGGGACCGGTTAAATATTTACGTGTAATTTAATTTATCTATCTATCTATCTATCTACGTATATTAAAAGCGCAATTGTTGTGTGTGTGTGTGTGTGTGTGTGTTTGTTTGTTTGTTTGTTTGTTTGTTTGTTTGTCCAGAATTAATTGGAAAGACTACGAGTCCCAGAAAGCTGGAAATTTGTATACAGGGGTAATTTTGTACTGCGACAACGATCTATTGGTTTTTAAAGATAAATATTCACATTTAAAGGTGACAAAATATGTTAGCCAATTAAATTCGAGAGTTTGTTAGTATGGATTAAATATAATAATGTGCATAATAGAGACTGCAATCTGAATCTGATTGAAAATAAATTCATTTAACCAATCAATCATTTGTCTATTCTATTGCATGTTTTTCTTTTAGTATTACGAGCCCTTCGGTCTCGGTCGCTTTGCGACGGATCACTCTCTCACAAAAGTCGCTTCGCGACTTTTGTTTGTTCGTGTTAGGCACTACGCGATACAATTAACGGCCGCTTCGCGGCCTTTCCCTCCCCAAAAGCAATCACATTAATACTGAGTTTTAATAGCTCAATAAATTTCAGTTGCACGATAAGAAAGCTCGAATCAGAATAGTACTAAAAGAAAAACAGGCAATAGAATAGACAATATGATTGATTGGTTAAATGAATTTATTTTCAATCAATCAAATTGGAGCCTCAGAAAATATTCCTATTATATGCACAATCAATTTATACTAATTGAATAAGTTAGCTAATCCATACTAAAAACCCTCGAATTTAATTGGCTAACATTTTTTGTCACCTTCAAATGTGAATATTTCTCTTCAAAAACCAATAGATCGTTGTCGCAGTATAAAATTACCCCTGTATACAAATTTTCAGCTTTCTGGGACTCGTAGTCTTTCCAATTAATTCTGGACAAACAAACAAACAAACAAACAAACAAACAAACACACACACAACAATTCCTCTTTTTATATATAGTCCATACTAAAAACCCTCGAATTTAATTGGCTAACATTTTTTGTCACCTTCAAATGTGAATATTTCTCTTCAAAAACCAATAGATCGTTGTCGCAGTATAAAATTACCCCTGTATACAAATTTTCAGCTTTCTGGGACTCGTAGTCTTTCCAATTAATTCTGGACAAACAAACAAACAAACAAACAAACAAACAAACAAACAAACACACACACAACAATTCCTCTTTTTATATATAGATTTGGATTCGATATATCCTTTCGTGCAACTGAAATTTATTGAGCTACTAATAGGAGTACCGTATTTGAATTTTCCAAACCAATTAATTGTGTAGCATTTTATTAAAGGGGACTTTACGAGGAAAATATTTAATACACCACAGAGGTGTATATTCCTAAATGATTTCTTTCAAGGCGTAGTAAGGCCGCGCAGCGGCCGTCAATTGAGGCGTGAAGCGCCGAACAGTCGCAAAGCGATCGAGACCGAAGGGCTCGTATATTAAAAGCACAATTGTTATAGATGTGTTTGTGTGTGTGTGATTGTCCAGAATTAATAGGAAAGACCATAAGCTCTAAAAATCTTAAAATTTGCATTCAGAGGAAATTTTACACGCTGACAACGATCTATTGGTTTTCTAAACGAAATAACGGGATTATGACGTCATAAAAGCACATAAATTGTGACCCCAGGTGCACATCTGTAACCCATGAGACACATATCCTGAAATTTTGGGTTCTTAGTTAATAAAACTCTGTTCTGTGTAGAGGATACGGAAGGAAAATAACCAAGGCAGTAAGATTAGAACTGGGCCACTATACTATAGTATAGTCGGCACAGTAATAATAATATACCAAAGCACTAAGATTAGGACTGGACCACTATACTATAGTATAGTCGGCACAGTAATAATAATATACCAAAGCACTAAGATTAGGACTGGACCACTATACTATAGTATAGTCGGCACAGTAATAATAATATACCAAAGCACTAAGATTAGGACTGGCCCACTATACTATAGTATAGTCGGCACAGTAATAATAATATCGATAATACAGGCAGTGATTCCAATACTGGGCCACTATACTATAGTATAGTCGGCACAGTAATAACTAACCAAAGCAGTAAGATTAGAACTGGGCCACTATACTATAGTATAGTCGGCACAGTAAAAATCCAAAATTGCAGCCTGTGTCGACATGTTCCTTTGGTGGCACTATATTTTGATGGTGGTTTATTGATAGTGCCCCCAAAGGAACGTGCTGTCGGCACAGGCTGCAATTTTGGATTTTTTAAATTTAATATATATTCCTCAAACAAATATTCGTTTGCAAATGAACGAATGTTCATTCAATCATTTCGAACGAATATTCGAATATTCCTTTCATCCCTACTTCTCTTTATTTTAGAGTTTACTTATCCACCGATCATCGATGATCGGTGGATATGTATTCCCTTATTTTATTATGTACACTCATAGCATTCTATGTATAGAATGCTATGGTACACTTTAATACTTTTCTATATTTCTATGATTATATCTAAATACTTACATATCCTACTCCTATAGAGAACCAGAAGACATAGTGGGCCCTACCAGGCTATTCCTATCCTACTGCCACGACCCGATATCTCTGCTGCCGATTGCAACAGAGCAAGACGAGCCTCTGAGAAAGTACAGAATTGAATACGAGAAGGCTCGCTTATGTAACTTATTGCAGACTCTATCGGATGCTCACTTCTCTGTTACTATAGATCTCTACGCTTCCGAAGCTAAGACAAGCTCATGGTCTGAGGAACAGTTAAAACTATGCGACTACTTTATCATTGTGATTTCAGAATCGTATTTCCAGTTCATCTGCCAACAGCACGAAGTTACGACTCCGCAGCTTTCTCTACCGAAGCTACGGACGCTGGAAACATTCGTTAGCGAGGCTCCCAACCGAACTTTTGTGGTTAGCTTCACAGCTGATCCCGTTAACATCGTGCCGCCTATCTTAGCGGAGATAGACATATTCCACTTGATGGACATGCCGAAACTTACACTGCAGAAGAATTTCGAGCAATTATTAAGTAAGCTGCGGCCTAGTTACGATAGTGCACCACAGGAATCCACAGAGCTTACAGAGATTGCCACACCAGATGAAGTAGAACTGCCGGCAGAAAGTAAGGTGAGTGTAGCGGAGCCGGATAAGGTAGGGGAGCTAGGAGAGCCAGTTGAGAAGAAGAAAAGAGAAAAGCCTAAAAAGTTATTCACTCACTCTTCTGAGTTGAACGTAGTGTCGAGAGGTCCGAGACGCAGCTACAATGTGCTAGCCACCCCACTCATCACGCCGGGGTTGCAGCAAACCAGCGAGCTTTCTATAGCCGGGATTAAAGTTATAGATTTATCCTACAGCGATGCTAATGAGCTCCCTTGTGACCTGCCGTATCACGAAGGCGTTCAGGTGCTTTGGATGTCGAATAATCGCTTCAATGAGTTGGATGTAATTAAGCTGTCTAAGTTAACTCAGCTGGAAGAGCTGTACATACACTGTAACAGAGTGCAGGTGTATCCACCTGCACTATGCATGTGTTTTAGCAGTCAGCTCAGAATTCTGTGGTTGTCTAGTAATGACTTGAAAGAACTTCCGGATTCTTTCTCAGATCTGACTGCATTACGTCATCTTCATCTCAGCGACAATGATTTCAATGATATTCCCACGGGAGTGTTGGGGCTAAAGGGTTTAAATGTTCTCTACATGAACCATAACCATATAGTGAATGTTCCGCACGAAATATCACAGCTGGAGAATCTAATGCGACTCTACCTTAATGACAACTTGTTGGAGACTGTGTCTGATAATATCAGACAAATGGTTAAACTTAAAAAGGTCATGATGTTAGATAATAACTTCTATACATTCCCGGAATTTATTCATGACACAAAACTATCTTTTAACCTGGGCATCAGCTCTGTGAATGATAAGTAACATGTTAATTTTTCATTTTTGCATATTTATATATTATTCGCTGAATTGATCGATTTGGAACAATGTATATTACATAGAATGCACAGGTAGTATTTAAATTTACTTTTTGTACATAGTTGATAGTATGTAGCGAATTAAGCTGGAGTTTTTATGAATTGTTGTTTTACTTTTTATTGAATTATCTACATTGATTCTACAATACTCGGCTCAGTTTGTATCATACATTAACAGGGCGCATTTTACGCAAAATTAACTTTGCTAATAGGCGAACTTGCTATCAGAGGGACAGAATTAACATTAAAAGCTCGCTTGGGAACGAAAGTAACTTTATAATAGAGCAGTTTTCTCAACGTAGGCGATAAAACGGTCAGGGGCAATATAATACAATCGTGAGGGGGGCGACCAACTGAAAGGTTGAGAAACCCTGTAACAGAGCAATATTGCTATTAGGCGGCCACCATTGTAGTTGTTTGTTATAAATATTGGATTGCAATATTATAGTCGGAATTCATATACAGTGGATGTCGGTTATAAGCACATCGTCGGGAACTGAACTTGATGTGCTTATAACCGACATGTTCTTATAACCGGTGTGCTTATATCCGACATCTACTGTACTCACATAATCTATACTTCGAGTAGTGTTTTGAAGACATGGTACAAATAAATTCCAAATGCAGTAAACTATCGTTAATACGAACACTGATAAGGCGAAATATCGGTTAATGAGTAAAGGTTTAATTCCCTTAGTACGTATATAGAAATGCATGCAAGTGACCCCAGTTATACGATTCCCACATAATATGAACAAATCACGACGGTCCCCTGGTGTTTGTATTAACGAGAGTATACTCTTAATTGAAGTCTAAATTATAATTGTTTCAACTGGCATGGATTCAAACCTTCCAAAGAAAACAAAGACTCAAGGAAGAAATAACCTTATCAAAGCATTTTGTATCTCAGTGCTTATTGCAGTAGCATTATACTGGCTATGCAAAATATGGATAAATTCCTGCGATTTGAGTCGCGAGCATGAAGATATGACTTGCTCGCTCAAACGCTTTCTCTACACAGTCCCGTATTTCATAACTTCAGCAGCCTACGCAACAGAGTTCATATCTCAGATCGGATTAGTCGATTTCAAAACCAGCCTTAGGTTTATTCTTAATAGGATTGATATTAACAGAACTGATACTCACTACCCTGTATCAGTGCACTGTACTGTTATAGACGGTATAGATACCTATGTGTATACGCCTAATGCGATAGTCGATAGTGTGAGTCCAGTTGCGTTCTATTTCCACGGGGGAGGCGGCATAATGCTGAGTCCCAAACTCTCCGATCGCACACTGCGCTATTTAGCTCACGAATCGGAACTGAGAATAATCGCGCCTAACTACCGTAAGAGCCCAGAGGTATTGTTCCCACAGCCGCAAGAGGACTGTGTTAATGTGGTTAAATACATTCTAGAGCGGGCGAGTGAGTACTCAATAGACGTTAGTCGTGTCTTCATAATGGGAGACAGCTTCGGGGGACACATAGCAGTGTACGTGGCATTCAAGTGGAGCGAGCTGGGTCTGGACAGACAGTACGCGCCGCTTAGGGGCTTAGTGCCTGTGTACCCGAGACTGCAGTGGGTTAACCTACAGCTGGAGTCCTATATGTCCGATACGAATAGCGGGAGAGTATCTTCTCCGCGGCTAATAGCAGTGTATCTGTCGCTCGCGTTAATAGGCAGCTTAGAGCTAGTCCCGTACATAACGAACAATAGCCTGGCTAGGCTGGGGCAGCAGTACCGCGAGAGGAGAGAGGCGTACCCCCATCTCCTGGAGCGGACGGATTGGGACCCTCCCACTGAGCTGGTGTCTCTATACTCCTCGTACGCCGATACCCTTCTAGGTCCGTACGCTACTCTGCTGTTCCAGCCCGACTTCTCTGTACTCCCCCACACGCTGCTTATCGGAGCCGAGTACGACACGCTGCGTAGCGAGGGTCTTCTCTTTAAGTCCCGACTGGAGAACAGTGGAGTTAGTGTGGAGTATTACGAAGCTTCTAGAATGTTCCATGGCTTCTTCCACTACTCAGGAGATACACGGCTGTCTCCCTGTAGCGAGGCTTATGCTAGGGTAGCTAGCTTCGTTAGGAAGTTAGTGTAGTTATTTGTAATATTGTATGCGAGTGGGAATTGAAACTTGTTTTGTAGTATGTACAGTACATCCTCGTTAGTACGAACACGGGGTTATTAAATATGAATTTCTGGTTAATAGGAACACTATTTCAGTCTGAAATAGTGTTCGTATTAACCGGATGGACCTAAATTTTAAGTCCCCTTCAAAGCCTTTTCACTTTTCAATACAAATGATGTTAGTAAATACGAATTCCGGTTAAGGCGAACGCATTTTGGCTGGTCCTAAATTACTATATGTTAAATACAATACACATTACGTATCAGAAATGAACTTACATTTCTATAAAGCAACTTTTTTTCATACACAAGTAGAAACTTGGTTAGAATAAGTACTGTTACTCAAGTACGTATGTAACTAACCGAATTATGCTGTTTTTACGAGTTAATCTATTTTTCTTTATTTATTCGTTGTATCGAATACATTTATTCAAATAATAGTGATTATTTAATGTTAACTGAAGGTCTATTAAATTTAATTCTTGGCTTTGACACTTTTTAATTGAAAATTTACTTTTTATGTTGTACAGTAACCTGTTTTCCTTATACATACGTACTATTACGTAGTATTCTATAAAATTATTAGATATCCAATTATGGCAAGTCTAACAGATAAGCTATTTGGACAATCTCTAATGCTATTCGCGTCGCTACTCCTCGTATACTACACTCTGTGGGTTATAATTCTGCCGCTAATTGAATCTTCTCATTATGTGCATCAGTATTTCCTGCCTAGACCGTATGCTCTCATTATTCCTATAATATTAGGTCTATTTGTATTAGTATTTGTTGGTATATTTGTTTGTTGTGTTCTCTTACTCGATGCTAGGAAGAAGAAGGATAAATCCAAGAAGACAAGTTAATCTGTTTATTTGTTATTTGTTAGATTCAAATTAAATGTATTATATTTTCCTATTATTAATTAAATACCAAGTGTGTTGATTTACGGTCAACTTCACTTAATTAGGATATCAGTTAATCAAACACCTGTAGGTGTATCTATTCCTATCATTATCTAATTCTCAACAAACAAAAAACAAATTTTACAAATTTTATCCCTTATCTCCGAACTGTGAATTCCAGACATATCCATCCATATTCCATAGCCAAGTTGTAATTCCAACTTGTGTCTTCCAAATATGTAATTGTATACTATATACATTTCACAAGCAAGTGTGTACGTTCTATGGATATTATTACAACTTACAAGCAATATATTCGTTTGGCATTGTTCACTTATCCACTCCTTATTGGATAAATGAATTTACTTATTCTGAACCCGTAGTTATTAACATAAAATTATATTCTACATATACGATAGTATTATTTATCATCCAAAGTTCAAAATAAGTGTGTACTACTTTGGTTATCTGAATTAATTGTTACAGCGGTGTTCGCGTAATACTAATAGCAAGCCGAATTTTGCACGAAATTTGCTTGCTAACAGGCCAAGTTGCTATTTTAATTCATTAATGATAATATTAGAAAGACTAAATGAGATTTTCCGGATCTGGGGTTTGAATTTATTTTTAATCATTAATATAATATTACGAAACGATCTATGCAACACAATGAAAAGTGAATGACCAATGAAAATGAAATGGTCTAATAAAGAGTAACATTAATTACTTGAAAATATCTGAATCCTGCATTTGGTGTTGAGAGACAAAACTACCAATTTCTGTTTATCGATAAGCGCTAAGCCTTGAGGCAATCTGAACTTCCCGACTTGATGTCCCGTTTCGCCTAACAACTGAATAAGATTCCCATCCTTAGTGAATATTTTAACTTTATCATCGCGCATATCGCTAATAATAATGTTCTCTCTTGAGTCTATGCATAGAGAAGATGGCATAATAACCTGCATCTGTTCGCCTCTTGTTATCAGAGAGCGTATCTTCTCTCCTGCGTAGGAAAACACATGAATGCAGGGAGACACCTCGCATAACACGTATATACTATTATCTGCTAGTTTGATGCCAATAGGTAGGTGCAATGAAGGGTGAGTTATTTTCTGTACAAACTCTAGGTAGGCATTTAAAACTTGTATTCGGTGGTTGTTGGAATCGGTTATGTATAAATCACCGTCGGTAGAGATGGCGATATGAGAAGGCCAGTCGAATTCTCCGTCCTTTTTCCCCTCTTCCCCTATAACACCGAGTAAGCGGATTTGAGGCTCCGTTTTAAAACAGAACAAAGCTGGTCCGCCCATATTCGCCACATAAACATTGTCTCTGTACACCGCTATGGCTTGTGGTGCGAGCATGAGGAAGTGAGTGAAACAACGGATAAACAGGCCTGCTTCCGAAAACACGGAAATACGAGAAAACTGTGTTGGAAACAGCTGACCTTCTGCAACATAAATAAAGTTATTTGAATCAATGGCAACGCCTACAGGAAACCAGAGACTCCCAGGAGCTTTCCCTTCTTTCCCAGCAGTTACGATAGGTCGCATTTCTTTATAGCGAGGGGCACCCGACTGTTCCTCCTTAACCACCTCTCCCAGTGTTGCTATCATCTGTTCCAGGTAGGCGGAGTTCCCGCGGAATATCACTGTGCTCCCTGAGAGCTCTCACCTCTTTCAGCTTCCTTTCCACCTCTCTCAGTAGCGTGTCTTGTGTGTCTTGGAGTTTGTTTTCTTTGATCGTACTTTCGATCCCAGTTTTCATAGAAAGCAGTTGTTTCTCGCTCCGTTTCTGGTACGTGTCTCTCTCTAGCCATTCGTGCTTCCTGTCTCGGGCAGAGGCTAGAACTGTTTCTCTTCTCTTGTTTGTACACTGCACTATGTGATCGAAGAAGTGATTTATGTGAGTCTCTAGGGGATCTACGGGCGGCGGCGGCGGCGGGAGAGCAGGTAGCACAGGTGGTGCGAAGTACTGAGATACGGCTAGACCCATTTGGAATGTTACAGGGATTTGAATGCTGGTATAATATTAATATATTTAGTGCTAACCACCTACAAATTAATAGTGTGCTCTATTGTCATGGTTGTATACAAATAATACTGTATATTATATTACATTATGGATGGCATGACAGAGGAATCTTGTGAGATAAGAAATACTTATGTAAACGGCGCAATTGGTACTTGATACAGGTACTCAGAAACATGAACAATAAACATAAATAATAATTAGTTAACATTGGCTGTGGTTAGCTAGCTATTACTGATCTCCGAACGATATAATTATTTCTACAAAATTAACTGAATCTACTTATACCATGTTAATTAAATTATTTCAATCAACAACTGTAATTTACGAAATATTTTATTGCACTAAGAATAATTGCAATTACAGTAGATGCCGGATATAAGAACATTCATTGCAGTTCCCGACGATGTACTTATCACCAGCATCCACTATAATATATTTACGTATTCTCACTTTAAACCTACAGAGGTGCTATAGTATAGTTATATTTGTGATGGTTTGTCACATCAACTTAACAACAATATCGTGACTAAAGCTAATTAACACTGTTCATAATTTACAGTAGAACCTCGTTAATACGAACACTATTTCAGTCCCCTTAAAGCCTTTTCAATACAAATTACACCAGTTAATACTAATTCTGGATAAGGCAAACGCATTTTGACGGTCCCCTGGTGTTGGTACTGTTGTATGACAGCTTTACTACCATGACAGACTTACTACCTCTATTACTAGTACCATGGATGTTCTCTATCCATGACAGATTTACTACCTTACATGACAGAATTACTACCCTTTGATCATGACTTGACTATTACTATGCACTTTTAATGGCTTCTTTCTTTCTTCTACTTTACTAAATGCAAACAGTATGTATTCAATATAGGAAATATTTACTTGTATCTTTAAACAAATTTATTTTGAATTTGACTTTCTCAATCATCTATATAATTGACATTTCCACATCCGCCTTCCCCGTATTCATTATTCACTAGGTTAATTAATATGTATAGCATTGTGAACGGTATTAGCAAATAGATAATTATTCTAACATCGGAGATAGGACCTTTTAATGGATTTAACATTACATAACCTATTGGGAAATCTGAGAATATATTAGCTGTCAAAAACCGTATCGCTCTACTCAATAATCATTGCATCACTGAAGCTGTCTGCGTAAAAAAGTTGTAGTACGACTATGTATCATGTCAATAACTTCACCAAGTTGATAGCCTGAGGCACGCACTTTAAAATTTCGTCTCGCGAATTTTGTTGAGTTCAATAAATCGCTCGGCAAAATTACATGGGAAAGAAAATTCACAAGCTTTAAATATTCAGAGATATTCATTATTATAATTGTATGTGATTTCTTGAATCAAGACTATAATTTGTGTACTTTCTTAAAATCGATGAGTAAAATAAATAATATAAATGAATTACCATTTCCTAATATTTTGAATACATGCTGTTTGTATTTAGTCAAGTAGAAGAAAGAAAGAAGCCATTAAAAGTGCATAGTAATAGTCAAGTCATGATCAAAGGGTAGTAATTCTGTCATGTAAGGTAGTAAATCTGTCATGGATAGAGAACATCCATGGTACTAGTAATAGAGGTAGTAAGTCTTGTCATGGTAGTAAACTGTCATACAACAGTACTAACGATATTCTACTGTATATGCATACTACCTTCACCACCCAGTTGGAGATCTCGAGGATCTCATTTGGACCGATTGTATAATTAATTTGGGTAGTTAGTATTGAACTTAATGATTGGAATCAATTTCTCTATGAATCGATGAATTAGTTGGAAGAAAAGAAAATACTGTTTTTAAACGATTAAATTAAATATTTTATTCTGCAGATTTAACGTGAATTGATCAATTGAAGCTACGAAATATGACTTGTTGGGAATTTTTCTTAGTAAAGACATTTATTAACAGAACTCAATTTACATATACAATCAGGTCTGATTATTGTTCGCAATTTTTCGTCTTGATTTGGAACAAACCTTAGTATGGTCCCAATTTAACAGCCCATCCTAACTCAATACAATTAAGTCCTATAAATATGTTGATAATACCACACTATAAGACTTGCTTTATAAAGTATTACCCCCAAAGTAAATGAACTGATACTTTCGTACTTTAGGTAACTTGGCAACAATGTTGTTACATAAAATTTATTTTGTAATGATTGGAAATGGGTTTGGGATAATAATTTTCTAACATAACTAAGATAATTTTATATTTTACACAATAATTTCCCAACTACACAGCTGATATTCAACAGACCGGCTAACTGGTTAATGAAATCTGTAACCGTTAACCGATATTAGCAACGGTTTACCGAATCCAGCCTTGCTCTAGATTGAGTTTGTTTATTGTCAAATCTCTCTATTATGATTACAATTTTGACCCTTTAATGTTCATAATAGAAGAACCGGACTATACATAAGTTAAATAATGTTATTAATTTATATATGTATCTTTATAATATATAATTCTATTCTCCTTACATTATAGTGGTTAATTCATAATATAGTTAGTACATTCAGTTATATTAATTGTGATAAATTAATTTCTGACACACTAATTAAATTTCAATTGGAAACACTATAACTTGATTGAACTCATTTGTTAACAAATACGTACTCTAGAATTCCAGTTAACTACTTAAGTTACTAATGAATAAATATACATCAATAGAATAACACGATAGATACTTGTAATATTAAGCTAGTTAATAGAGTTGTGTTGAGTAGGGTTCAACAGAAATCTTCAACAGAAGAGAATCTCCGTTGGAGAACTTGCTTTGTTTAACTAAATCGTGACTTGCAAATACCGAAAATCCGTTTCCCGGTTTCAGTTCATCTCCCGGCCGGATGAAATTCTCTTCTTCACCTCTAATCTCCACAGTTCGTATTTTGCTTTGCTTCTCTCGTTTCTTGTTAATCATTGTGAAAGTAATTCTGCCATTGAACGGCCATCTCAGCTGATCATCCCATTCCCCTTTAACCACGCGCACATACAAGCCAAGCACCTTCCTACTTCTGTCATTCAACTCAACGATGGCTTGGCATTTGTAGAGACACGCGTAAAACGCATCGCTAACAATCCTAATTCCCTCTTCGCTCTTCAGTTTGCCTTCCAACCCCCTGATCTGTAATACGACTGTTCCATTGGCATTCCTCATAATGGAGGATTCCAGTCGCTTAATGTGAGCATTCATTAACCCGAGATGCTCGCTCGTGTGCTCGTTCTCGTGTTGCTGCATTTCGTTGCGGGCCAAACTAACCTCACAGCCGCATTGACTGTAGGTACAATCCAGTATAGTCAGCTCGCATACTGCCTCTATGTGTTCCTGAAGGTCCTTTCGCTTCATTTCATTTTCCCCACAATCGTTTGGGCACTCCACTGGATGCTCTACGCACACAAGCTGGTGGTTATCCATCTCCCGAGCCCTCATACTTTCTGCGCAGTGCACACAATCCAATTTCCGGTTCTCACACTCATTCGCTACATGCTCTTCCATCTCTGTTGTTAGCAGCAACTTGTCACACTTCAGCTCACAAGCCACAGGGAAGAACTCACATACGGCCAGGTGTTCCTCTAGCGTGCTGACTGTCTCTTTCCTCTCGCAGCCCTTGTGTCTCATGGGACAGAACACCTCAATGCTGTCAATAGCTGGCTGCTCCACCTCTACAGTGTTCTTATCCTCGCCCCTATTCACGCAGGTAGAACACTTGTACCCTTTCTCTGTGAATATTGCATCCCTCAACACCCCCTTACAGCTGCAGCAGACCACATACCTCTCTTCTAGGTCACTGAGGTCTCTCACTAGCAGGTCCTTCTTAAGCCCACCGTACTTCGGGTTATCTTCGTCATTATTGATCGGGACATACATCAGTTCCTCCTTGCTTATTTCCCTGACATTCATCTTGGTTAGTATTAATCAGCTGATTATTGTTATATTATTATCAATATGGTGTTTATTTATATATAGTAGCATATGTTGTCTAATTCGCCTATTATCCTTAACAGCTATTGAAAGTATTCCGCAATATGGGCTCTCCTATGTAATATTTCCAAAAATTCAGGTTGACAGATTGAGCGAGTAAGCTACTGCGAATTGAATCCTTCAACTATTCACTCACTTATTTGCTTATTTGAGAAAGCTATTATATTCATTATCTCTACAAGTATATGATAGCTGTAGACAGTGTATAGGTTATTAATGTGCATATAAGTAGCTAAGATATCTGTCGATTTTTTTCTTTCTTTATTTCTTTGATACAATCTAACAATATATCTTTGTTCCTGCAATACTAAAAATTATAATTACCCAAAAATTGACTACGATTATTGTTGGTTCTGGACATCTCTATTTCGTGAAAGTTTGCTTTTCCTTATTCGAGCATGAATAGACTGTACTACTATGAAGTAGATATTTTTACGATTGAAATTCATTTCGCTCTTTTCAAATGTCAAAATTATTTTCAAATCAATTGATTTTTAAACTGATTTTATTCTCTGCGATTGATCTCTAATAAAAAGCAACTTTTACGCAATATTAGTTTTACATTATGGGAGAATTCCAAAAATACTCAAGTTTTTTAAAAATTTCCAAATATACTCAACTTTTTACTGATACTCAAATATAAAACTAGATCTTTCCGAATCTACTCAAGTTTTTCAAAATAATTCCAATTCTACTCAAGTTTTTCAGAATAATTCCAATTCTGCTCAAGTTTTTTCAATAAATTCCAAATCTACTCAACTTTTCAGTAAATTCACAGATCTACTCAAGTTTAGAAAGGCTATATTTAGTCTATCTTATATATTAAATCACAATGTTTTTGTGTTTGTTTGTTTGTGTGTTTGTTCAGAATTGATTGAGGAACTGGTAAAAGCTACAGACTTATAATTTGGCAGTGGGGTGGGGAATACTGTATGTACAAACAAGTTCAATATCTAAAAAGATATTCACATCTTCCATCACAAAAGGTGTCAAAACATTTAGCCAATTAAATTCGAGGGTTGTTCCAGTATGGATTAGCAGCTAGCATTCAATTATTAATTTAATATAATTGAATGCTTTAGTGTCTGTCAAATGTTAAGTGTGCATTATGGAATACTGAGACTGTAATCTAATTGATCGAGAGGAAGTTCAGGCATCTAATCAGTTATTTGTGTTCTGTCTGTCTAGCCATACATTTATAACATTTCATTGTATTATTTGATATCAAATTATTATCAATCAATACAATAACTTCTCCACATCCCAAAGTTAGGGGTCCACTGGTACAATTTCTTAGTGATATTTAATTTTATATTTGGAATTGGTATATTATTATACACGGACAAGCTTATATATCTAGAAAATTATCTGTTCAAATTTGCATAAATATCCAAATTATTTAATCTGTCCTTATAGGAACCTGTAGCAAGGATGAACGGATATAAATAGACAGCTAGGGGCCACTCATCAAGAACGACATTTAATTTGAAAAGCAGATGCTTTAAATACAAGCGAGGGCCGTAGGCCCGAGCACAAGTTGTAAGGACGCGCGTAGAGCAGACGAGCAGATTGTACTAATAAATATTTGTTGTGGTTGGGATTTCCATACTAGTTTCAATAATCCAATAAAACTTGAGTATATTTGGAATAATCCAATAAAACTTGAGTATATTTGGAATAATCCAATAAAACTTGAGTATATTTGGAATAATCCAATAAAACTTGAGTATATTTGGAATAATCCAATAAAACTTGAGTATATTTGGAATAATCCGGTAAAACTTGAGTATATTTGGAAAAACTTGAGTATATTTACAAATTAGTTGAGTATTGTTGAGTATATTTGGAAATTTTTAAAAAACTTGAGTATTTTTGGAATTTTCCCTTTACATTATTGAGCATTCTTAATCTTAATAAGTTAGTAGTATATTATAATTGCTCTTTTAATGCAATTGGAATTAGACGAACTCCAATGTAACTAAATAATTACATTCCTAGAAAGTACGTTCATATTAGCTGAATCATAAAAAGAAATGAAATCAGGTGAGTAATTGTCATTAAATTATGATTATAGTATAATAATTGCTATTAAATTAAGTATTAATATCTCATTTGCTTTTTGCTACATAATATTTATCTTTAGATTAAGACTGGAAATTACCCTACCACAGTTCAGATTTTATCTCTACTTCCCACACAAATATTTATCTTAGTTATCTATAAAGTGATTATTAATTTTAACATATATCTAAGTTCATTCTTTATTGCAATTATTGCACCATCTACACAATTAGCAAATTATTGAAGAAAATGAGTTATTTCTTTACAACTAACTTATAATTATTTTAATTTATTTATGTCATATTCATAAACCAAGCCAGTAATAGCACTGTAATAATTTGCTAATTTATACGGTGCAACCTCGATTATCCGAACTTCAATAAACCGAACTCTTCGATTACCTGAGCACACCTGGCTGGTTCCAATGTTATTCCATAATCAGTTTAGCCTTAAATTATAAGAACGGTATTTATCCGAACTTGTTTGACTGAGCCCAACGCGTTCAGATATCAAGGTTGCCCTGTACTTAGTTTAATAGTGAGCAACAGCATGACAACATGGTTCGTACTTAGGAATTCTAATAGTCCATGATAATCTAGATACAAGCTTAATTCATCTCACTTAATTAACGTTTTAATGAACACATATAAAATATTATAATTGCATTAATAACAACGCACATACGTACTTTACATACTGAGCCACCATGCACCACTATATACAATGAGAATGAAACACTATAATACAAGACCAGTATATAAAATGGCAAATTGCATACCCGCCCTATGGTTAGAACTCCACAGGCTCAGCAGTGCATTCAACCTTAAACTCAATGTATATTGAATCGTTCTTACAGTACTTCTCATCCAATACTTCTGTGTGCTTCATGAAAGTAGGTATTCCATAACCGTCATTTCTCGTGTTCACAGGCCGTTGGAATATGTGTCTCCTCTCGGGAAGTTCTGACGTGTTTAGGATCATGACGTAGTTGTCGCTCTGACTCCTACTGCCCAGTAGTGTGAAAGAGTACATGCCTTTGAATGGCCATGATACTTTATCATCAGAATCGCCGTGCATTAGGTAGAGGTATACTCCAATGTATTTAGCGTTTTTATCGTTAAACACGACCATAGCATGGAACTTGTATAAGCCTACGTAGAATGGTGGTCCTTTCATTGCATAATCTCGGTCGTGTTTCTCGCAGTCTTCTATCTTTTTGCTGACACTATCGAACACGAGCACGTAATCTCCTTTGTAAGATGAGACTATCATCTTCATTAGCACCTCCTTACTGAGGTCGTAATAGCCTGCTAATCTCAGGATCTGGTTTTCCTCTTTCAGTTTAGCGACATCTGCTTGTAACCGAAACATCACTGCGTTCATTTCATTTGTCCTCGCTTCCAGTTCATTTATCTTGTCTTTGTCCATGTCATTCTCACAGCGTAGCATCTCCAAATGGTCCGTTGACTTATCCTGTA